>VWZX01005619.1:410343-436577 GCA_013399015.1 Galbula dea
CCCACACCCAAGGCAACAGCCAATAATCCATGCATGAAGCACTGGGAACGAAAGCGCTGTACACACCCCATCTGCAGAGGGCAATGGACAAAACGGGCACATGTAAGCAGGTGTCCAATTTCCAGCCTCAAACACCTCATCTGTGAGCCTGAGACTCTGGAACCTTTGCACATGCTGATGACTGTCCCTTGCAACATAACTGGTGGGATTTCAGCTTTCTGTGATGCCTGAACTGATGCAGAACTGCAAGTACTGCATGGGGAAACACTGCTAGAGTCACAAATCAGCCACGGAAACCTCAGCTCTGTGTTAGACCTGGTTTTTGGCTTTCAATATGTTGACATCCTGAACTACAAAAGACTGAAACAAGTGTCAAGAGCACAAGTCTTGTGAGGAGCAGCTGAGGGAACTGGGTTGTTTGGTTTGGAGAAAGGGAGGGTCAGGAGAGACCCTGCTCTCTACATTCCCCTGAAAGGAGATTGGAGCCAGGTGGGGGTCATTGACTTCTCCCAGGGAACAAGCCATAGGACAAAAGGAAACAGCCTCAAGTTGTGCCAGGGGAGGTTTATATTTAACATGAGGAAAAATGTCTTCCCCAAAAGGGTTGTGAGGGCCTGGAAGAGGCTGTCCAGGGCAGTGGTGGAGTCACCATCCCTAGAGGGACTTGAAAAGACATGCAGATGTGGTGCTGAGGGACATGGCTTAGTCGTGACCTGATAGTACTGGCTTAACAGTTGGACTTGACGATCTTGGAGGTGTCAACCTAAGTGATTCTATGTTGCTATCAAATAAATCCAGCAGCCTTCAGACTTTCAATATAACCTGAAACTGCATGCAGCTGTTAGGTCAGTAGGGAACAAAACAAAACAAAAAAAGAAAGGACATGCCAATTTAGATAAAAATCGCCAGGCACCTAGCACGCACATGTAACCTTTCCAGCTTATTTTTCTGATGTATATTTCTACTGCAACTTCTGCTTTACAGAACATTAGGAAAATCCCCAGATCAGAGATCAGATTGCTACTGACAGCAGTAAAAAACAGCCCAGGGAAGATGTGATGGGGAAAAGACTTCAAAATTGTCTGAAGGGGAAGTCTCATTTGAGGGTTTTTTCCTATCCACTTCCTTTTACTTTCAACCACTTGAAAACTTCAAAGGTCTCTAAAGAGAGACTCACAGGTAGGGCTTTTAGGCACTGCAGGACAGCTCAGGGCCTTTCTGAGCTCCTGTAGCAGGATACAATAGCTGTTCCACCACACCAACCCACAGGAGGGGTTAACTCCATATATTCTTAACAGGCATTTGTGCAAAACTCATCTTGCACACTAGTCTCCACCACACAGCAGAAAGCAGTCCTTTGCTCTACGGCCCAAACACCACTAGCCTCTTTCAGGTTCTGGTTTTAATAACCCATTGGGGAGAACAGGACAATTCACACTTTTCACTTATCACTACAGCCATTGCTACTGAGGTCTGTGGAGAATCCAAAGAGAGGGACATTTGTGGTTTTTTAATGCACCTTTGTACAATTAGGTGGTTTGCTTCTTGAGAGACAATATGAAATTCTGCAGAAAATATAAATTAATGAGCAAGTCTGCAGGTAGAGAAGCACCAAGTCCACAGACCTTCAATGTAAGCATGTCCCACCAAGAGGAACAGCAGGGCAAACAAGACATCCTTGGATCCCACCCAGCACACTCTTTGCAGAACCACTGATGGAGCTGTTCCGAAGATGCCAGCTAGAGAAAATGAGTGAGCCAGCAGTGACCTCACCAAAGAGGTGAACCTGGTCTGAATTCAACATTAATCTTTCTCAAAGCAGGAGGATGGACTAGAAGACCTCCTGAGGTCCCTTCCAACCTCACTAATACCATTCTGCTTCTGTTACAGAAAAGTCCAGGCTGTAGACAAATAAACTCAAAGACACCACAATAAACATGACTGACCTCCCACAACAGTCAACAGCACCCAACTCAAAGTAGTCAGGAGACTCTGGAAAGCAACCACAGTAATGCAGACACCAAGACAGTGAATGGAAGAGCTCTCAGGATTCACTGGCCAAAACCTACACCTAAGTTCCACATGGACAACCACCACTGGGAGGAGACCCAGCCCATATAAAAGAGCCAGAGGATAATATTACAGCTGCAGACCTACATGCTTTGCTGATGCAGCCTTCAATACAGAATAGAGATTTCTTGGTACACACAGGGGTGCCAGAAGGGCTTAGAAGCAAGCAGAGAGGTTTCCTCATGTGGGCTGTTCCCCTTCACAGTAAAGATTTGTTCAAGTCTGATTTTTACAGTAATGAAATGAAATGAGCACTGCAGATGGGAACAGAGTATGCCATCCTCTATGTTGGCTCCACGTCCCTCAGCTGATCTCTGCTGTACAAACCCAAACCTGCACCCACAGAAAGTCTGCATATAGCAGACATAGCAGAGGCAAAGGCAGTGTCAGCTAACCTCAGGCTTGGCAGGGAACAGGCAGGGCAATGTGTCTGATACATGGTCCTCTCTGCAAACAGCACCAAGCTTCTTGTAGGTAAGTTACTAGGATATCTGAAACCCTTCAAAGGAAACTGTGAAAGCCAGAGGGAAGGAAAAAAAAAGTGTTGTGTGCCAAGAGAGATGTATTTGCTAAAATAAGTATATTTTTGAGAAATTTTGAAGGACTAAAAAAACTGAATAAACGTTCTTCCACCTCCACAGAAAAGGAGCAGAAACCAACCCTGCTCTGTACCAGTACCACAGGACAGGCAGCACTCAGCACCTTAATTCTGCCTGCATACTTCAATGATTCCACAGCCAAGAAGATGTTTGGTTACAAGAGAAGACACATACCTACCACAGTCCCACCAGCAGCAGCAAAGGAACTCAGCAATGAGTGTATTTAAAGGCTTTATTAATAGAGCCAAGGAGAAGAGTTCTGTTCCATAGCAACCTCCAAGGTTTTGAAGTTTGCTCCTGTTCTTTTTTTGGGACAGAAACAAACTGTCCCTGACATTTTTCAGAAACAAACCTCTAACGAGCTATCAGAGATGGAGATCATCATCACCTTGTCCCTTCCAGGGGCATCACCCTGTGAGCAGGATGTGTAGAGGTGCAAAACATTTCACGCTCAAGAAAAATAATTAGGCACCTTCCCTACCAGTTCACCTTGGACCAAGAACTTGAAATTCTGCCTCTGCAATCCAGGCCTATGCTTTAAAAAAAATAGGGCCATAAAAATGTTATCAGGCTACAGTGTCCAGAGCAACTTCTCTCCCAAAAGCTTTCAAGCCAAAAGTGTTCCTGCTGATATACTGCTTTAAGTAAGAATGCTTGTTTTGGCAGAACTTCATTTAGCTTAAAGTACCCTGCTCATCTCCAGAGGTTAGGAAGGAAGCATCTAGCTGAGAGCCTCCAGCTACCTCTGCTCTCTGAAAAAACTTCACTGTTGGAGCAAACAGTGATGCAAATGAAACTGCACTCATCATCTTCAAAGGAATAAAGAAATCTTCACTCAAAGCCCACACTACCACAGCAGGCACCAACATCAAAGCCTCCTGAGGCAGCTCCTCTTGGCACAAGCCCATGTGGAGCAGCACAAGCACATCGTTCTGCAGTGCCTTCACGGTGGAGAACCCCAACTGAAGGATTTGGGCTTCTCTTTCCCAAGACAGAGCTGCCTGTCACTCCTAGTTCCACCATGACATCACTAACCTGTCCTCACTCACAAAGACTGAGCACATCAGGTCAAAAGCAAATCTTGATATGGAGTTACTAGGCAGTCACAGAACCACAGAATTGCTGTGGTTGGAAGAGACCTTCTAAGGCCATCAAATCCAACCATTAATCCAGCACTGCCAAGCCAACTCCACTACTAAACTGTGTTCCTCAGCACCACATCAACACCTCTTTTCAATCCCTCCAGGAACGGTGACTCCACCATTGCCCTGGGCAGCCTCTTCCAAGGCTTGACAACCCTTTTGGAGAAGACATTTTTCTTCATGACCAACCTAAACCTCCCCTTGTGCAACTTGAGGCCATTTCCTCTTGTCCTATGTCTTGTTACCTGGAAGAAGAGACCAACCCCCACCTGGCTCCAACCTCCTTTCAGGGAGCTGTAGAGAGTAAGAAGGACTCCCCTGAGCCTCCTTTTCTCCAGTCCTGAAGGCATCCCTTGCTCCAGAGCTCCTGCTGGGAGCTAAAACCCAAACCCAGAGCAACTCACAGCAATGGAAGGATTCCCCCCCACCAAGGATCACACATGCACAAGAAAGTCTCCAGGTTTCAGGCCGATCTAGAGAAGGCAAAAAGGATAAGAACGCTGTGAGCTGTGATGCTGCATCAAAGGACCAGCCAGGAATCTCCACCAGCTCAGCTTTCCCCAAGTCCCAGTGGGATTCTTATTTCCTTAAGTCCAAGGAAAAACCACTGCAGTCCCAAAGGCATCAGCACAGCTGTACCTGCAGGACACAAGCCACACACAGAGTTCCCTGTCTGTGCTTCTGACACTGAACACACAAGCCTCATTTCCTTGGTAGGCAGATAAATCCAGGCCACCACAGTGGTCTGGATTCATGCTTCTACACCACAACCAACACATCTGTCCACTTAATCTTCATCCAGCCATTAAACTTGTTTAGAGCAGGGACAGGCAATGAATCTGTAGATCAAATCCTAATACATACATGCAGATGATTTATTTCTACAGTTACCCTCAAAGAGGGGTTCATAGACTATTGTTTATATACTGTTCCTTCTCATGCAACCTTAGAACTGCAGGTGGGATCATCTCAATTATCAATAATTACTTATTAACATCCCAGTTTTTATGATCCAGCACAGTTTGCTAACACTTCAATTAATCCCAAAGGCAGCAAGACTCAAACTGAAAGGCACAAAAACAAAGCAGTTCTTGGCAACTTCCACCTCTGCAAACCCTCATTTCAAGAAGCTGTGCCACAGTTAGGATATAAACACTTGGGGAAAAACATAGTGAAGGAACTACATACCAGTTTGGTTTTATGGGCTGTTGGTCCATCAAGAAGAAAGGTGAAGGAAGGGGGAAAAATTTGCCAGTGTTTTATTTTTGCATGCTCAAAGATGGGGGAGGAGGTTTCCCTCTGACACTTCCACATCAATTTGAGTATTTTCAAACCCAGGAGACAAATCAAAAATTGCATGGAGCAGGACAGGCCAGAAGATTACTTTACTAGTAGGGAGCAGGACAAACATCTGAAAGCCAGGCTGAGTAAACAGGAAAGCCACAGACCCCAGAAACAATAAGATCAGCCAGGTTCCTTTTCTAGGTTTTACCACCAATTGTTCCCCTGTGCTTTTGGAGAGAAGTTTAATGTTTATATGCTTAAAAAAATCCTCTGGAAAAGCATATTACTTTCCAGCAGCATGACTGACTATCACAGACCAGCTGGCAGCAGAGCAGACCCTGCAAGCCCCTGAGTGCCATAACCCACCAGCCAACAAACACCAGCAAGACAAACAGGGCCAGTCCAGAGGTAAACTTTGGAAGAGGTATTCCAGCTAGCATGGGCCACCACTTCTTATCAATAAAGTGATGCTAGTTTGGGAAGTTTGGGTGCTTTTTGTTCAAGTTTGCACCCCAGTGCTGGCACCAGCCAAAAGACAACGCCTTGGGAAAGCCCAGGAACAGGCAAAGCGTTCAAAGAAACTTCTTGGAGCATATTTGAGCTTCCAACACCATGCGACTTGGGCAGCAAGCCAGAGATAGAATCGCAGGATCGCTTTGGTTGGAAGAGACTTTTTCAGATCAAGTACAACTCTTAACACTGCCAAGTCACCACTAAATCACATCCCTCAGCGATTTAAATCCCACCAGGGACGGTGGCTGCATCACTTCCCTGGGCAGCCAGTTTCAGGGCTTGACAACCCTTTCAGGGAAGACATTATTCTTCATATCCAACCTACACCTGCCCTGGTGCAGCTTGAGGCTGTTGCCTCTTGTTCTGTCACTGGTGGTTTTCCACTCACCATCCACCCATAGCATGGACCTTGATGTTTCAGGCTGGTGTAATACCATTTCCATGCTCTTCGCATATGTGACAAGTTCAGGTAAGCATACCCTTGAAAAGAGCCCATGCTCAAGCATCCCAGGTGACTCATACCTCAACCACAGGCTACCTCTACCACCAGCCAGAAGCACTAAGCCAGCCAACCACTTCTCTTGCCTGAAGGGCAGACAATCTACAGACCTAGTGGGTCACATACTCTGTCCTGTTAAACATTCCCTCAAGTCAACAGCATTTGATTTTGAGAGAAGCAACAGCAAACAAGAAAGGAAGGCATGAAGACCATCTTGGCTTTTCCTTGTCAATGATGTGGCTTCTTTTGCAAAAGCACTAGGAAAAGCCAAGAGATCCTGGATCTCTTTCGCAAATTTTCACCCCTTTCTACACTTTTCACACTCCACGTGGCTGTGCCTCTATCTCACACCAAAAGCAAAGACCAACTCTGTGGACATTCCCAAGCTGGTACAAAGCCACAGGCAGGAAGCAATTCTGAAATACAGAGGTTTGGCAAAAAACAATGAGAAACCACAAAGAGGAAAGGGAGCCTCACACATGAGAGGCAAGACAAACATGACACAGAAAACCTAGCAGCTGTGACAGCTCAACCACCTTGAGCCTCAATTTCTTCCACAACACTAGAAAAGGTAGTGAAAAATAAAAAAGCAGTGGAAGAAAAAAAGATTTAAAAAAAGAAAAAAGAAAAAAAATGAAATTAAGAAGCATTTTCCTTCAACAGCTAAGTAGCTAAAGCTTTCTGCACCAACCTGACAAGAGAGTTCCCAGGGAAAAAGCAAGCTGCCAGCTATATTCCCAAATTTAGCACAGAAATATTGTGACCTATGGCAAGGAATACTTCATAAGTTACAACCACATGGATAAATAGAAACTTTCAAAAACAAAAAGGCTCACAGAAGCACTCTACTCATTTCAACTCCAAAAAAGCCTCAGAGTGTAACATTTTCTCACAAAAAAAAAAAATAATTCTACACTCTCCAGTATTTTTTTTTTAAGTAAGTTGCAAACTAACCCTGTTCAACTAAAACCCTCCAGAAATATTAAAAATCACTTGTCAACTTTCACAATTAATTTCTGAAGATGGAAAGTAAATATATGCACTTGCTCTGAACACATTTTAGCTGAGTATCCCGGGAAGCCAGGAAGGGGTGTTCCCTAGTACTACCACGTACCCACCATGACCAAGGGAGCAACCAACTTGTGCAATTTGGAATAAAAGCACCACCAGTAAGTAGCAGGGAGTAACCTAGGAGGGTTTTTTAAATAGGCATTTTAGGATCTCTTTATACTACCACAACCACCTGCTGCTGCATAAGTTGCAAAGCTGCATGGAGATGAGCATCCTCCTGATGATGTATAATGCGATTTTGGGATTGTTCCAAGTCTCGGTGAGTAAGCACCATTAATTGCTTCTTATCAGAAGACATTCCCTTGCTGGGCTGGGTCTTGAAGATTAGGTGATCCTACTGAATCAGGGGGAATCCTAATCATGTGAAGAGGAAAGGAATAAAACCACATCTCTCTGCAGTGCAAAGAAAGAAAGAAGGGAATAATCGCTATGCTGCAAAAATTTTGAGCTTCAGCAAAAGCCTCCCTTTTTCCTACCATTTAGAAAAATAAAACAAAGCAAAACCCCCACAGCTTTATACCTTTCCCTTATGTTTGTCCTATGTCCTAGTTTCTTGCAGAACTGCAGTTCCACACAACTTACAAATGACTTTCACAGCTGCACAAGAGACACCTGGACACAGAGTAGTATCTGGCAAGCATTGTGCAGGCTCGAGATAAACCTGTGTATCTGCTAACACAGCGAGCAATGGCACAATGAAATCTGTGTGGTCAACATTTGATTTCCATGATGACAAAAGGCAGGTACCAACCACTGACTGTGGTTCTGGGACTGCTACTATAAGAAGCCAACTTGAGACAAGGTCAGGCAGTTGCTCCCCATCACTCTATGTACTATGACATTTGGAAGCTCATCTCTCCAACCACAACCGTTAGAGAGGCTCGCAGTTCAGATTTATATTTGGGGACACAGCTCTGCAGTTAAAGAATCCAACCAAATAAAGGTCCTGCATGTTTTGCCTTCTCTTCTGAAAAGACTGCCTTTGCTTTGGGGCAAGCTCAGCAAAGTTAGGGGGTCCTGAAAAAAATAATTTGGTTTTTACAACGCTTACAGTTACTGGGGAGAGGGAAATTGTAGAAACTTATTTATTGCATGGTACATACTCCCCTATATATATTGGCCTGCCTGCACAGCAATGGAACAAGGGAAAAAAAAGATTTTCTTAGTAGAGGAAAGAGTGGTACCAAAACTCACGCAGTCTGGTAGATGTTATTGCAGGTTTTTTACACCAACTAGCTTTGCAGCTGGTTGCTGCATCTCAATTACAAAAGGCAACAATTCCTGCCTTTTGAAAAGAAACTCCAAGTTCAGACTAACATTTGGAATAATTGCACTACCTGGTGAATGAGTACACACTAAAAACCTAACCAATCCAAAAAAATTTCTCTTCTAAGCTCTGAAAAGCAGTGTGGGGTCAAGAGGACATCAGAGAGCATTCCCTTCCAAAAACTTGGAAGAGGCTTCTTAAAATACAAGGCATGATTCAGCTTTCAGCAAACCTGTCAACACCAACACAATAGCCCTGCCTTGAGCACTTCTATTTTTAACATTTCCATCCATGCAAAGCACAACTATTGAATAAACCTAAAGGAAGCATAAATAACTAAGAGAGTTGAACAAAACATTCTTCAGGGCCAGCCTGATGAACACAGGCAAAAGCTATGAGCTTAAGTAGCTCAAATGTGTTGCAAGGATCACTGAATTACCAGCAGCAGAGACAGGAGAGATGCCCAAAATTGCTGCCTGATCACCTGGGATCAGGACAGCACATGATGGAGTGAACTCTGATGCAAAGGTCAATGCACGATATGCTTGTGTGATAGATTACGTGTCACCTGGTATGGCTGCCATGGAAAGTAGGTGCTATAAAGGATAAGGTTGAGCTTAAATAGCTTGTTTTCCACTAGATGTGTCAGATCCCTTTCATTTTCTTTAGGATGCTTAGGACCACACTGTAGAACTGAGAGCTCACAGAGAGCCTTAACAACACCCTGGACTATGTACATGTGTGCATGCTATCTTTAGCAAACAAGTCTTTGCTTGCCTTGCTAGCAGGATTCAGCTTGTGTTCAGGTTGAAGACACCCTGGCTCTGAAGCACTGACACTGGAAGGAAACTGAGTCTACCATCAAAAATCAAATGACCCAGAGGTTTTTCAGTCTCTCTCCCAGCAGGAAGGAAGGGCTGAGCACTCCAAAAGCCCCAGCAGGACTCTGTGGCTTACGTACCCCACTGATTCCGCACTACTTTTGAAGCCAAGCCCATTTTGGACAGCTTTCAAGCATTATCTTGGGAGAAGGAAGTTGATTATTCACCACCTTTCCCCCAAACGGGAGGACAGGGGGAAGAATGTAGTTGCACTACAAACCGTGCCTGCACTTTTACAAAGGAGCTTTCAGTCATCTGACCGGGGCTGTCTTCATGCTGTGCTTTCAGGCAACATCTACACCTCTCTCGCAGGGATGAAACAGAAATGACCTCGGTGTTTGATGTGCCCAAGCACCCCGACAACCTAACACCCCACCAGTGATCCTTATACCGCTTGCCAGCACACCAGAGGCAACTCCAGGCCCGCAGATGGGCTGGATCCTTTCAGCAAGAGTCGACTGGGCAGGAACTGCTGCATACCCGTGCAAAAAATGCATCGCTCTAGGGCTTTTCTGGCTCATCTTTATCTCTGTGTGGGCAGGACACATGCTAAAGGGAGACCTCTGTTAGTAAAGCCCTCAGGTATGCTAAACTTTCCATTCCTCCAGGCACCCACAGATTAAGCAAGTAGGTGAAAGTTGCACGGAAAAAAACACCCTCTGCTTAGAACTGATCAATGCAGTTCATTTGCAGGACCAAAAAGTCCCTCGAAACAGAGAGCATAACCAGTTTTATATCTCTAGACTACAAAGATTCACCAGCATTCATTGGCTGACTCTTTGTTTCCTGGAGGAGCATCTCTAGAGCTCTGTACAGGTAGCAGATGACTTGGAGGAAAACCTCCTCCTAGGAGACACAGATGCCAACTTTTCATCTCTTCGGAAACTTTTCAACAAAAGAAATGCTGATGCAACATCGGCAAGGCCAACCTGACACAGTAATTCTGCAGGAGCTGTTCTAGTTAATTAGCCCAAATTGCTGAGACACTTCAGCCTCCTCCTCTCCTTCAGCATATGTTCAACGCTTAGATATGTGATGAATATCAGCAGCACAAGAGTCCTTTATGGGCTTTCATCTCCTCCATCGCTATAGGAACTCCAAGCCCATCAAGAGAAAAGCAAGTCATTATGGTGTTATTAATTCTAAAATGAGTAAGCCTATCAATTTAATTGCATTGGAATGCCCCATCTCAATCTCCAGCACCATTTATTAAAATCAGGTTTAAACTCACATTGATTTTTTAAAATAATTCTTTGTGATGAAAATCTTTAAAAAACCCCAAACAAGTAGATTCTTTGTCAAGTGATTTTTCCACTCCTAATCAAACTGTTGCCCTTGAATCTTCTTCCAGGATGGTCAAGCAGCTGCATAAGTATCAGCTTGTCCAGTTCCAATATCAAAACCCATATCTCATTATTACTGCTCATGCCAAATCAGCTAAAACAAGCTAGAACAACTGAATCGCCAAATAAAGATGTTTTGCATAAAGTAAAACTCTACAAGAATTCAGGGTTTTTAACTTAAACTTTCATCTCTATGAAGATCCTCCCCCAGAAGCACTCTAATCTCTCTCTCAATCTTTTACTTCAGCTAATGAGCTGTGTCCATGTGCAAGGCAAAGGTGGAAATTTCAGATTGCTCACCTCCTCTCTTTCACAAAAGCCTGAGCTTTCAAAGCTCAGGGCAGCTTCTCATAATCCGAGTCTTCACTCATCCTATCACAAGTTCATCCTATCACAAGGGTCCTTCAAAAAAAAGTTTTAAGGTGCTCTCAACATCGGCTGCAACCAGCGTAAGCCTGTCCCCATCCCCATGCCTCCTTCCTGCCAACCACACTTTCGCGGCCCCAGGCACACCTCAGCATCACCAAGGCCACCAAAAGGTTATCGCTCCATCAAATTAGCCCCTGGGACTTCAGCAAGCAAGCCCATACAATCAGCCAAGGGCTGCACGACTCCTTGCCTCCAGCTGCAGTGAAATGGGCAGGGCTGAGAGAAGCCAGTGTAGCTTGAGAGACCATGAAACCACACCTTCATTCCTTGCCTCCCCAGTTTTAAGCACCCCACTGAGCTGCAGGACAGCTATTCTGCAAGGACACACTGCGATTCACCAACACAAAACGCTTCTGCCCTGCAATCTGTTGTCACAGCAACTGGACACAAAACATGACTTTTTCAGCACCAAAGCCTTGGGGCTAAAGGAAGAGGAAAGGGGAAGCGACACATGCCCAAGATAAAAAAGTGATACAGAGATACATGGCAAACATTTAACCACCTCCTAACTACTGTCTGTTAGTTAAGGCCCAAACGAAAAGCCCAAGCTTCCTAAGGCTCACCCTTAGGGTTTATACTTCATTTTGAAAAAATATCACAGAATGGTTTGGGCTGGAAGGGACCTTTCAGGGTCATCAAGTCCAATCTCCCTGCAGTTAGCAGGGATATCTTCAACTAGATCAGGCTGCTAAGAGACACAAACAACCTGACCTGAGATGGTTCCAGGGATGGGACATCTATCACCTCTCTAGGCAACCTGGGACAGTATCGCACCACTCTCAGTGGAAAGTGTTGTCCTTCTATCGAGTCTAAAACTCCCTCTTTTAGTTTAAAACCATCACCCCTTGTCCTGTCACAAAAGGCCCTTTTAAAAAGTCTGTCCCCATCTTTCCTGTAGATCCCTTTAAGTACTGAAAGGAAAAAGTTTAATGATGATTTGGTTGTTTCATCTCGGTAACACTCTTCAAAGAAACCAAATGGCACGTGTCCTTTAGACCTGGTAGATGGAAGATGCTCCAGGAATGCTTTACCAATTACTTACTAATCCCTTTTTACATGCTGATTCAGAATGATCAGCATTTTTTTCCAAGAGGATAAGAATCCTCCCCTTCAAAATCTTTGAATATGCTTTTCTCAAGGATGCAAAAGAAATACAGCTAGGAGCCGCATGCTCTTTTAACTACAAATGCTTGTTTACACTTTGAAGCAAGTCTCTGCTACTAGAACTTAATTAATTAATCAATCATGAACTCTATGGCAGAAGGAGCATGATGTTCCACTCCACAATATGCAAACCCATCATCACCTGACCTGGAGGCTCCTGGCTTTCCCCATCTCATGTCATCTCAGAAGGCAGATACAAGAATAAAGTGGTCTTAGCATCTACTTCAAAAAGCAGGACAGTTAAAAAGCCACCATGGGTGGGGTGTTGTTCGGTTGGTTTTTTGCAAGCACAGTGTGGCTGTCCTTACTTTAGACCTGGCAAGACAGCCTGCAGTACCACCTCGGGGCTTCAGTTCCTTCAGGAACTGCTACTTCTTTCCCAAAGGTAGCAAAGCATCATGTAACTTGAGGAGTAACTGCTCCATACAAAACACCCTTCACAGCCTCCATGCCTACTTTTCAACCAACTCCTTTTGCAATCCATTAACTTTTCCATTGAGTTACCTGTGCTGAGAGCTGGCTTTAAAATTTCAGCAGCAGACACACAAAAGCTGACAGACCTCAAATGCATGTTTGCAGCTAACTTCCCTTCAGCAACCAGCACAGGCACCTGAAGAAAGCAAGTGTTTCTGCAGATCACATACCGCTAGTGGAGCACATGCTCCACTGGCATTTTGGACTATTACCAGCAAATTTCTTCAGCAAGCCCAGACAGGCCTCACCCCCCCCAGTGGGTGCTAAAGAAAGTTTTCCAGTGTTACGCTAATTACGCACAGAGAGCAGAGACCTGAATCCAACACTGCACACTTCCACATCCTCCATGGACCCAGTGGCAACACCAACTCCTTTTCGTGAGGTTTCTTCCAGCCAGCCTCTTGTGGTTTCCCCAAAGCCGTGAGGGGAGGAAGCAGCAGAGATGCCAAGCATGTGGAGGTGCACTGACCGAGCAGCCGTGTGTCTGTAGGAAGGACAAAAGCCAGCAGGGCTGCCAGCGCTGCTGTGAACTTCAAAGACTCATCTAATTTAGCCAGGCACAGTTCAAAATTTCTGGTACACAGTGCTAATGATGCAGATTAACGACTCCAAACTCAATGCGATTTGCTGAACCTCCTCTCCTACCCCAGCCCCGCTATGTAACCTGTGTAAATACTCAATACCCAATCTCAGCATGGTAAGGGTTGGAAGGGACCTCTGGGGATCATCTAGTCCAACTGCCCTGCTAAAGCAGGGTCACCCACAGCAGCTTGCCCGTGATCACCTCCAGGTGGCTTTGGAATCTCCTCAAAGAAGGAGACTCCACAACCTCTCTGGGCAGCCTGGGCCAGGGCTCTGGCACCCTCACAGCAAAGAATTTTTTCCTCCTGTTTAGATGGAACTTCCTGTGTTCCAGTTTGTGCCCACTGCCCCTTGTGCTGTCACTGGGCACCACTGAAAAAGAGTCTGTCCCCATACTCTTGACGCCTATCCTCTCAATATTGATAAGCATTGATCAGATCCCCTCTGGGGCTGCTCTCCTCCAGGCTAAACACCACTCAACAACACTCCCGTCAATGGGATCACACTTTCAAGGCACATTTCGCTCCCTGCCACTGCTTTCAAGCTGATGTTGAAGTTTTAGGAGTGGGAGCAATAAAAAAAAGCAGGAACTGGGGACAGAAAAGCTTGCAGACAGACATCTGCCAGAGCAGCATGTTAATTTTTTACCATGTATTTCACAAAAGACTATGCCACAGCCCTGGAGTTGCAAAATAGATCAAATGGATGACATGAAAAACGTGATTAATTTGCAGACAAATTAAGAAGGAGACACATTTTGTACAAGGTTTTGCAATAGGAAGAACTGAACTTCTTATAAACATCTGTAACCCCTTCTATGTAACAGCTAGTGACACCATCCAGGCAAGATCAATGTCAGCAGCACAGACGATACCATTGTTGTAACCAGGCATCCAAATTCTTGGTTAATTAGCCATTAATTTGGTGAATTAGAAAGCACAACGAGATCAGAGCCACTACTTCAAGTGCACCAGAAAACCAGCCCAGTTCATTCCCTGACACAAGTAAGAGCTTTACCGGGGCTGTAACCAAAGCTCTCAACCTCTGCAGATGACCACAGTACTCATGTGCAGCCAGTGCTGCAGCTGCATCCCAGCTGCTCTAGGCCATGTTCAGACACAACAGATAGGTGCTAGATATTAGGAGTAAAACATGACTTGTCATCAAAAACAAAAATAAAAATCCAGGACTGCTTGAACTCTTAGAGCATGAAAGCACAGAAAGGCAACAAATCCAACTTTGAGAATCTTCTGATGTTCTTCTCTAGTGCTACCCATGTATTTTCAGAGCTGCAGGCAAATACATTTTCCTAGAGATTTCTAAGACATACTAGTGGATACCAAATAAAAGGTCTTTCAAGTGTGCCTTTTGGACAATTCCTCATGAAATTGTGCACTCTGTACCCAAATAAAGACCAGTGGCAGCCTACCAGGGAACAGACAGAACCAGCACGGGGTGCAAGGGGTGCCCCAAGTTCAAGACTTACAGCCCTCCAGCATCTTCCAAGCAGTTACAGGCTTTTCCCAGTGCAGCTACTACATCTTACAAGGAATGGAAGTACAGAAAAGTAGGCTATGAGGAAATCCATGGCAGAAAAAATACATTAGGTTGACTCAAACCTGTAACTGCTATCCCTGCCTGATTGCCAGGGATAGACAAGCAACAGGGTCTCATCCTACAGACTTTCAGCCAGATGCTCACTCAACATCTGTGTTGGTGACCTCTAGCAACCTTTTCTTCATATGCTCTCTGATTTAAGAAAATTAATTCTGGAAAAGGCATTGCTTATTCCTGCCTTTTTGGGATACTGACAGACAAGAATAACTAAAGTCACTTGGGCAGTTTGTGCCTATTCCCCCTCGTCCTGTTGCTGGGCACCACTGAAAAGGGACTGGCCACATCCTCTTGATACCTACTTAGCTTCAGATCCATAGTTCTGACAGTGAATGAATTGCTTCCTAGAGTTATTCACCATGATCAATCCTTCACAAAAACCACAAGCTTCCCTTCCTAAGCAGAAGCCAGGGACTTTGGCACCACAATAACCTACTCGCAATGTTTCCAGACAAGTTGCCAAAAGGAAAGAGACAGCACTAAACACACCTTCTTGTAATAACCGCACTAGATCTAAAAAAAGCCCTTAATTCCTCAAAGTGCTGTGAAGCTCTTGGAAAATTCATAGAGTGGCCCACGTTGGAAGGGACCTTAAAAGATCATCTAGCTTCGACCCCCCTGCCATGGGCAGGGATGCCACCTACTAGACCAGGTTGTCCAGGGCCACATACAACCTGGCCTTGAACACAGACAGGGATGAGGCAGCCACAACCTCTCTATGCAACCTGTTTCAGCATCTTACTATCCTCTGGGTAAAGAATTCCTTCCTAAAATCCAATTTAAACCTCCCCCCCTTCAGTTTGAAAAGCTCATCTCTGTATTACTACTTAAATAATAATCCATACTTTGTTCCATAAGGAACTCAGGTTTAGCTGCCCCAATGGTGAAGGCACCAGGGCTGTCTCTGCCCACTCCCCTTCAAGCAGGGACCGCCGGCAGGGAGGAGGCTGTGAGACAGGGTCAGCACACGTAGGGCTATCTGCAGAGTCACTCTGCTTGGAAAGCAGAAGAGCAGTGACTCGTGTAATGGCAGTAATTTAATCAGTTAACTCATGCCTGCAGAGCAGAGACGGAGAGGACCCAAGAGCCATCCCAGTCCTGAGCACCGCTCGCAGACATAGCCGGGGCAGAGTAGGGACAGGGGAGGGAGCTGCTAAGTTGGGGAGAAAACTGTATTTCACTAAATAAACATCACACAAAGATGGCAGAATGTCACTTCAATATTTAGAGTTCACATTTCACCCTGGCAGCAGTACCAGCCCTTGCAGCAGCTGCCCCAGCCCTGCAGCCCCAAATCTCTTTCTTTCACGCCTTGTCTATTTTCTTCACAAACCTACTGGGAATCAGCAGATAAAAGTTTAGTTTTTATGACCAAAAGGTGGCTTCAACTCAGGAAAACTTGTAACTATCCTTTGATGAGGGACCCCAAATCCTAATGTATGCAAGAGGGGAAACTAGAAATACTACGCATTTCACACTTTTGAATTTGCATTGTATCTCTCATCTGAGCATTGTCAGAGTCTGATCAAAATGCCAATCGCCAGCCTCTTGTCTGAAGACACACAGCCAGCATAGGACGGCAGTGGCAATGCTACCCAGCACAGCCTGAGAGGGTACTGCAGGGACTAGAAGTGTGGGGAGATTTCAGCTGAAGAACCCCATCTCGGGAGGGAGGAGCCCAGGAACAGCTCAGTACCAGGAAAATGGGAGCAGGAGGGAGGCAAAGGCAAGGCAAGCTGTAAGGAGCTTCAGAAAAGAGAAGACGGGGAAAGGGGCCAGAAAACACAAGTAAAGCGAACAGGTCTGCAAGCTTAGATCAACCACAGCTTCTTAACTACTTCATCAAGCAGCTGATTCCATGTCAAGAATCCGCTTGCCCTATATCAGCCCAGCCAGGACAGTGAAAGGCACCAAGACCAATGAGGGTAGCTAGCAAAAGCAAAGAAAGCAGCAGCTGGAAGGAAAGCACCAGCTGCTGTAACAAAATAAAAGTAGGTTGCTGGGCCAACCCCGGCACTCTGACAGCCACAGCCAGGAGACAGGGCAGAGGGAGACACGATGGATAGACCCCCACAAATAAATCACATTTTTTCAGAAGCTGTGAAGCAAAAGGGGCAGGCAGGGCAGCCTCTCCATGGCTGCTCCCCAAGGACCAGCCCCACAAGCTGCCGGGAAGAAAATCCCACTGCAAAATCCCACCGGATGGAAGCATGTAAAGAACTGCAGATAAAAGGACTATAAATAATCATCACAATCATAAGCCAACCACAGAAGTCCTAGGACAAGAACATTTTCTTTTTACTTGGTCAAGCAGCCCTACTCAACACTGTGATACTAAGAAGCATCTGATGGTGGTTTTGCCAAAGGGGCTGATTTTTCATTCCACTAATCCCAGTAAGATACTCCCAAATGCAAACTGCACCTCTCGGAGCATGTATCTTATATTGCACAACTGTATGAGTACAGCATAAGCAAGTACCAAGGTAACAGCCCATCTACCCCTCTTGAAGAGGTTTAATGCAATCATTTGCTTAAAGGCTCTGAGACACATTATCTTTTAACTCCAACAAGACTAGAAAGTTTCACTTCCATGAAACACGTCTCTTCTGATGCTGAGTATGTTGAGCTAAAAGCTGAAAGGCAGATCTTGAAAATAACTTGGAAGATGAAAGCAGCCTGCTTAGAACTGGGCTGGTGCCAACCCTGAACTCTGCAGCACTCACCTGGCCCTGGAGCACCTGAGGGAATGAGAATTTTGGGCAATTCACTGGTAAGCCAAGGGCTACCATGTGCAGTCAGACACTGCCCACTTGAACACACACACAGTAGTGTGTGGGGGCCAAGATGGCCAACAGCATCCTGGCTTGGATTAGAACTACCGTGGCCAGCTGCCACTCCTGAAGCCATTTAACAATTCTGCACCCTGGTGTTCCCACAGGAGCATCTCAAGCCCCTGAGGATGAGTTAAGAGAATTACCTTTCCTCCTGTAAAACAAAGGACCCGCTACAAAACCAAGTCAGATATGCAGCTGTCCAAGCACACCAAAGCCTGCAAGAGATAAGAACATTACAGAAAGATGACCTGAGAACTCCCAAACTCTGTGTCTTTGAAATATCTCAATATATCAACTCTACTAAATGCCTTAAAAATCTTCCCTTTCCCCCATAAAACCATCAAACCCCCAAACTGACTGTACAAGAAAACCCTCAAGCTATCTGGAAGTCTACCTCCTATGTACAAGATGGTACTAGCTCCCCTACCAAAGACAAAAAAGAAAAATTCAATAATAGTTTTTGGATACTATTTCTAAAAGAGGGAATTCTGAAACTCTCCATTCCTGAACACAGCTGTGTTGTGTCAGAACTGCAAGCCTGATTACCACGGGAAAGGGCTCTTTGATGACTATCATACTGGAATATCTACAACAAGTAGAAGCATGGAAACAAGAAGTGCTTTGCCACCCAGTATCAAAACAAAATGCTGAAGAATAATCTAATGGGGTTGGTTTTTTTTGTTAAGAGAGCTCTTAAACAGGGCTTTAGTAGTAACAAAAAAAAAGATTAAAGACTGAGGCTCTTATTTTTTTTTAAATTCAAATATAATTACCTTACCATTTCAGATCCTTTATACAGTTGATGAGGCTTCACCATTTTCCAAGCTTCTACATCAAAAAACCTCTGAGAAATCATTATGTTTTACCTCAAAAGTACCTATCACACTCCACAGAGGCTAACAGCAGCTGACACCTGCAGCCTGGAAGGCTACAAAAGGCAGCCTCTCATTTCAATATTCCCACTCCTGTTTGACTCCTGCACATGCTTACTAGTAGCAGCTCTCTAATCTCATGATGCAGTTGGCTTCATCAGCAGCTGTCCTGACCCTCTTGTCACTGCTGATGTGACAGCCAACATCACCATTGTACCACCACACCGCTAAAATCCCAGCATTACTTAAGGGATGCTACAGACTGTGAGAGCAATCCCAAGTACATCCTTTATGTGGCTTAACATTCATTAAAAGATTGCCCTAACGTTCCAAAGTGTTTTAAACACAGCCTGTGATACTACAGGTCCTCGACACAAACATCTGCATTCATCCCTCACTTAAAGCCTTGTAAAACTTTATTTGAAACACACAGGGCTACTCTGTACCTGGAAGAAGAAAAACAACATACTCCTGTTTGCATGGCAGGACAATGGATCCAGGAAGATTTCTGCAGTTTTCTGGGAAACTACAAAACTCCCTTCATTCTCTGATCAAAACACACTGTAGTAGCCACCAGTAAGCAAGATTTCATGGTTAAAAGGTGTGTAAAAGCATGCTGAAACAGCTCCTGGGGCAGCAGCTTACAAGAAGAGCTGCAGCTCCAACCTGAGCTTCCAAAGGCTATTGAGGAACAGAGGTGGTGACGTTAGACATGACTAGTTGGGTTTAACACACCAGACCTCCTATCCCAGCTAAGCCAGACATAGAAAAGAGAGCCAGAGAGGGAGTCTGCACAAAATCACTCAGCACAGCATAACCCATGGCTGTCAACGATGAATTAGGAACCTGAGGACCCAAGCAGGAGGCCTCGGAGGCCAAGGTTGTGTGATTAAGGACAACACTCACAGTCCTGTTTTGAAGAGTTATGGTGAAGCAGAGATCTCACTTTCCCATCCCATCCATCTGCGCTGGAAATGATTTCCTCTACGTGTTGTTTGCAGAGCAATCCAGTTCCTCATTTCTGTGGGAAGTGGTAGCCTGGGATTTTGACTTGCAGACTCGGAGAGGCCAGGAGAGCCTCCTGAAGCCTCAGGCCATAAAAGAAAAGCTACCTAACGCTACTGAGCAAGCCAGAAACTTTCCATCCAGCTAACAACTCTTAGCAGCAAAGGACAGTTTCCAAGGTTTAAACCTACAAGAGCAACAATCTGTGTCAAAACCTCCTAGCAACTCAGAGCAAGCACCTGAAAGAGCTGCTGGTTTTGCAGCAAAACACCACACAACCCCAGCTCACTCCATCCCCCAAAATAAGTGTGAGGTATTCCCAAAGGCGTCACGCAGTGGCATCAGCATCCCAAGAAAGAAGCACGCCAGAGGAGTTGGAGAAAACCTGGGAATTTAAAGGGTATGAGGGAAGCGATAAAGAGCTTTAAAGCAACTTTATATAACTGCACTGAACAACTGCTGGCCATTAAAAGCCCTGATCTCTTAACTGCTCATGTTGAAACCTGCAAAATGTAAACCAAGCCTTTGCAAGACCAACTAAAATAGAGTCCCCCCAGGGCTCCACAAATACCACGCCAAAGCCACAGCGGTGCAGGGCCAGCCCTTCCCAGCCCAGGCTCCACACGTCTGCAAGGGCTTCCCAACACATCCTGCAACAGCGACTTAAGCACCGGAAACATCCTCCCAAGGTGTTAATTGCCAGTTCTCGGAGTTTTTCAATTGCAACCACACTAAGCGAAGCTTCACTTATGCAGGTCCTGCTTGTTTGCTGCTGGTTTCCAGGTGGTTCCCTAGGAAGGCAACGAACTGCAGCCTGGGAAAGTTTTAACAGGTTAAGCAGCAAACAAAGGACATCAGCCTGCATCATAGATTATCCTGAGCTGAAAGGGATCCACAGGGATCATCATGTCCAGCTCCTGTCTCTGCACAGGACAACCCCAAAAATTACACCATGTGCCTGAGGGGCCTTGTCCAAATGCTTCTTGAATTCTGTCAGGCTTGGTGCTGTGACTGCTGCCCTGGGGAGCCTGTTCCACCACCCACTGGGGGACGAGCCTTTTCCTAATGTCCAACCTAAACCTCTCCTTGCACTGCTTCACACCATTCCCTCAGGTCCCATTGCTGGTCACTAGAGAGAAGATCAGCTCCTGCCCTTCTGCTTCCCCTTGACAGGAAGCTGTAGACCACAATGAGGTCTTCCCTCAGTCTCCTCTTCCCCTGACTGAACAAAACAAGTGACTACAGCTGTTCCTCACAGGGCTTCCCCTCTAGACCCTTCACCTTCTTTGTGGCCTCCTCTGGGTGCTCTGCAAGTAGCTTTATATCTTTTTTATATTGTAGTGCTCCAAACTGCACCCAGAACTCGAGGTGAGGCTGCACCAGCACAGAGCATAGCACCTCCCTCAACCAGCTAGCAATGGAGTGCACGATGCACCCCAGGACACGGTTGGCCCTTTGAGCTGCCAGGGCACACTGTTGACTCATCTTCAACTCACCATGGATAAGAACCCCTACCCAAATCTCTTTCTGTGGGGCTGCTCTCCAGCCTCACAGTTACCCACTCGATATGTACGTCCGGGGTTGTCCTGTCCCAGGTTCAGAATTCGGCACTTGCCCTTGTTAAACTTCATAGGGTTGGTGATTGCCAAGCCCTCCCATTTGTCTAGTACTCTCTGCAGGGCCTGGTCACAGTGGCATAAACTACACACTTAAGGTACATTTTATAGCCTTCCCTTTGAAAAAAAAAAAAAGCTGCTTTTCTGTACTTGGAAAAGAAAAATCTTATCCGCTCCAAACAACTGGCAAATCAAGCCGAGGCTGAACGTAAGAACTGGCACCTTGCCTGGGTTTCCTTGTAAATGCCTTCAAATGGCAGTCATACCCCAAACCACACTTCGTGGACAAAGTATATATAACCAAGCATCACTGCTCTCCTCAAAGCCAAATAAAGGACTGAGCAGTTAGAAGAGGGGGAGGTGAAGGACACAGGCAACCCAGTTCTCCTAACAACCAACAGTTGTGACAAGGTTTTCTTTATTTTATACATACACACTACGTGGGTTTCTGGGCTGGTCTATAGTAGGACTTTCGGAAGAACACCAGAGCAGGAACACTCGGCAAACACAGCTGACATGTTATCAAGGATGGCAACCAGCAATTTCAGTTTTCTTCTTGAAAGAGAGGGCAGCAGAGGTCTGCCCTCCACCACTAAAAGCCAGCTCCTCTTCCCAGGCAATGAGAGAATAGGTGGGAGTTGGTCTTTCTTGCCTACCGGATAGTCCTGAATACACAGCCGAAGCCACCAGTATCATCGGTCAAGCACATCTCCTCGGCACTATCCCTGTTGAGATGCAGCTGGCAGGCACCAGCTCTGGGAAAGCCAGAACAGAGTGCTCCTGGCCTGCAGGCTGTTGATACAAGTGTGGCTGCTCTCAGTGGAGATAGGACTGTCCCATCACCACGAAACAGCCACCAGCATGCTGAGGACGCTGCCTCTTTGTCTGAAGAACAAAACACCCAGGATCACGATAGCTGAAATCGAGCAGATCCAGGCAGAGAGTAAAAGCGGTGGGGGAAAAGTGAGAGGTGGGTCCAGCAGCACCAGCTGGGAACAGGGAGGTACAAATAAAAGTGGATTAAAAAAAAAAAGAGTGCAGAAACAAGAGAAAGCACACAGAAATCAGAGCTGCAGAAGGAAGAGGTGACAATCAGCTCTTAAAAAAGACGCAACATCTGAAAAGATGCAAGCTTCTGCCCAGCACCAGACATACTCCATGTACCTCCATGCTACTTCTTTCCCCCTTCTTCCAGTGTTCAAAGGAGCATCTTCAACATATGCATGGGTGTGTTAGGGGACTAAAGAGCAGAGCTGTGCTAAAACGTGTGCACACAAAGCCCTGGGGAGATGCCAGGACTATCCCAATGCTCCCAGCAGAAGCCAACAGCACAGACTGTAAAAATACTGTGACGCTCTGGCTTCCAAAAAAGCAGACAGCTAACTCCATACCGTAATGCCTTGGCTTCCATCTTCTATTTAAAAGCTGGCATCACTGCCCCAAAGTCCCTTATTCCTGAAAAATATGGGAACATGGGGGCAGGGCAGTATCAGGAAAAAAGACTGGATAGGTCAGGTCCAAATTAGAAATAATCCAACCTGAGGAAGCGGAAAACAGGGGAAGCAAAGGGATACTTTTAAGAAAAGTGGAAGAAAGGACACAGTGCTGCTCCCCCCCCTCCTCTTGCCCACTAACCTAATTACTCAGACACCACCCTGGGAATGGGTTCGATTCCCTCCTCCTCCTGATTTACAGCTGCAAACTCCTGTCTGCAGGCCTCTCCGGGGAGGATTCTTACTTAGGGGGTCTTAATACCCTCTCATACAAAGAGAAACAGCTTTTATAACTCCAGATGTGCCTTGTGGAGGGACTGGTAATTACCCCAATTCCCCTCTCCCCAGGGAGCACTTGTGGGCACAGATCTTCCGAGCCTTTAACTCAGTAACAGTGATCTGCATTTTTCTCTATCAGGTTTTTTGCTAGCATCTAGTTCTAAAACTGAAGGGTTTTATACTTGTTCTGAACAGCAAATTGTTAAGAAGATGCAAAGAAACCCACAGTCACATGGTGGCTACAGGCTCACCAGTTCTTTTTGACCTTCTGCAAGCTCCTCTGGAACATTACACGGACCTACACAAACTGAACAGCACTGGATGTTAATCAAGACATCCCAAACTGCCAAAAACTCAGCTCAGGGCAGCACTTGCATGCTGGAAGCCTGGAGCCAAAGCTGCCAGTCCTGAACGAGTGCAAAGCAGTGCTAACCATTCAGGATACTAGTGCTTTCAGACCTAAAGGTGACTGCAGCATCAAACAAGGATACGGGTTCGAGCACACAGCCTAATCCTTAAAGATCATGCAGAACTAACTGCATAAAAGGGCTTTGTGTCCCAGAATGTATTTGCATCCTACTGAGTAGGTAAAGACTTGTCAAGCTCCTTGCCTCTTCTCTTATTGCTGTCCGTAATTAAGTGTCCTGCAGACCGTGGTGCGCCATGAGGAACTGCTCGCAGGCAGACAGAATCCAAAGGCGGCACCCAACAGCTCATACCAACAAAGATGGCTTGAAAACTTCACAAAGGCAAAGCAGAGCAATGCTGCAGAGGACTTTGAGGCATTTGAGACTAAAATGGCAGTTTGCAGTGCTCAACAGTTCTTCATCCTGCAGTGATCTCAGCGACATATACAGAGTCATATTGGAATATTTACTGCTTGCACAGCACGTGCACAGCAAGCTTAATTCTTTGCTGTTAGTCTTCTCAAAACTAACTCCTGCCACTACCACCAGCACCTTAACAAGCTTTCGATTCTTGAAAGGCTACACCACAAACACCCCACTCAAAAGACTAACTGGGGGGGGGGGGGTGTGGAACAAAGAAATCAAAACCAAAACTCAAAACATCTGAAAGTCAGCCAGGCAGATTCTGCTTAAAAATTGCACCCTAATCTAAAAATATGCCACAGCAAATTCACAAAGCTACAAGAGCCTGCAAACGAACCTGAACCTCAACTGACAACAATCATGTTGCAATGCTACAGTATTTGAACGATGCAGTTGGTTTTGTCCAAGAAACATGCCTAGGAGGCAGCACACTGTTTGTTCCAAAATGTTGGAAAAACATTACTGTTCCAAAAACAGCCACCACACATACAGGTGCACAGTCAAGGACAGCAGTAATACAGACATGCCTACAAACAAGTTTTACCTTAACAAATAAGAATCATGATGGTTTGTACTAATGAAGCTGAGATCAAATCTCAGCTTACCATTTTTTCTGGGTGTCCTGAATAAAAAACTCCCAATGAATAAGGAAAAGAATAAAAAAAGAGAGAGAGAGAGGACAAAGAGGCTTTAGTAACTACCCCCCCTTATCCTCACGATTACATGCAATTACATCGTATGTTAATTTTGACACTCGACTTCAGGGTGGAGAGATACTCCTGCCTGCTGGGGCAGAAGGATGCAGTCAGCAGGTGATCCTGGAACAGGGCTCAGTGCCATCACCTCCAACTGACAGATGTGGGTGGGAGCTTTTACACAACTTGTCCTCTGGCTGTGAAACCCAAGTGCCAGCACTCCAACCCCCTAACATAACTTTTTTCCCTGAATTACACAAAAAAAACTAAATGCATTATTGATACTAAAATTTAAGTTTTAAGCTCTTGAAAAGAAACAAAGAAACCATGAATGGTTACACTGAGGATTTAATTGTTACTTTATTTAATGGCATGAGGATGTAAGCTGCAGTTTTAGCTTTCTGTTGGCTGGCTTGTCTTCCAGTTCTAAACACTTACCCTTCCTCCATGTCATGACAGCTTAAATAATTCAATGAACAGAGGAAATGAAAAGCTTGTCCACAAACCAAAGCAAAGGCTAAAACACTATCCCAAAGGAACCTCTGAGAATCTCAATCAGGAAATTCCCCTTCTTTTTTGACCCCATGATACGAGTTCTGCAGTAATGCTGACTGCTCTCAGACAAAGCTAACCCATCCAGTACCTAAAGGACAACATTGCTGCAGTGTAAGGATATAGAGCAGATGTGCCCCTGCACATACACGTTTTTCTGCAGCACTTGCCATGTTTCACATCAACCTCTCCCATCTCAATCCCAAGCCTGTTGTCTGGAAGACTCAAGGATCACAGCTTCCCCGTGTAGAGACTGAGACATCCTCACTGCAGCCCACACCACAGCAAACTCTGCTTCTCACAGCGTGGGGCTTCCTTACCCCATGGTCCTACAGCACAACCAATGCAGACTGCAATGAATCATGGAATGGTTTGAGTTGGAAAGGATCTTTAAAGGTCATTTAGACAAGGTCTCGTGCAGTCAGCAGGGACATCTTCAGAGACACAAACAACCTGACCTGGAATGGTTCCAGGGATGAGGCATCTACCACCTCTCTGGGCAACCTCGGACAGTCTCTCACCACCCTCAGTGTAAACAATTTCTTCCTTTATCCCTCGTCAAAATTTCCCTCTTTAGCTTAAAACCATCACCTCTTGTCCTGTCACAACAAGCCCTGCTGAAGTCTGTCCCCATCTTTCTTCTAGGCCCCCTAAAGTACTGAAAGGCTGCACGAAGGTCTCCCTGGAGCCTTTTCTTCTCTAGGCTGAACAACCCCAACTCTCTCAAGCTTGTCCCCACAGCAGAGGGCTTCCAGCCCTTGGATCTTTTCTGTGGCCTCCTCTGGATCTGCTCCAACAGGTCCATTTTCACTTCCCCCTCTGTGGAGAAGGCTGAAACTCAGGTCTACAGATCACTACCCTGTGGCTCTGCTTATATTTAAAACAAACACCAGCAACCAAGGAAGGAAGAGCCAGCGTCCTGTCTTGCAGGACCAAGCCATGGCAGAGACCACCCAAGTCCAGGACTTAGCAGCAACCGTTTCCTTGGGACAAAGCAAATCCAGCTGGGATCACAGAATCATTTTGGTCTTAAAAGACTTTTAAGATCACGAAGTCCAACCATGAACCCAACACCAGCAGGTCATCACTAAAGCAGCACCTCCAGCCTGTTCACACACACAACACC
>VWZX01005619.1:436962-474651 GCA_013399015.1 Galbula dea
GGAGGCGCCGCAGAGGTGGCAGGACTGGGTGACGCCGGTGACGCCGGTCTGCACGCAGTACTCCTCGGCTGGCGACCCGCACGTGTGGGTGGCCAGCACCGTGGCGTTGAAAGCCGCGTTGACGAACTCGGGCATACAGCGTTGCGGACGGCCGCTCCGCTCCTCCGTGCATTCGTCCATGGCGCCGCCGCACCACCCGGGAAACCACAACCACAGCACCGNCGCCTGGCTCCAGGCTGGGATGGGATGGGCCCGGCCAGGGCGGGGCGGAGCGGGGCGGAGCTGCGGCGCAGGGCAGGCCGGGAGCGGAGTCCCGCCGGCGGAGCGGGATAGGGAACGGCCGGGAACCTCCCCCGCTTCTCCCGCAATTCTAGTGTTTAAAGGGGCGATGGCGAGTGTGGGGTCCTCTGCTGGGAGAAGAGCTCATTTCCCGCCTCCTCTCGCACCGCAGAGGGCGGTTCGGCTGCTGGCGGCGCGACGGCAGGGGCTCACCGAGCCCTGTTACGGGGCTGCCGGGGGGGATCTCCCTCACAGGAGACGGGAAAGTGTGTGTGTCTGTATGTTGTGTGTCCCTTCATGGCGGCGGGCCGTGGTCACCCCCTTAGAACCAAACAGGAGCCACCGGTTTCTTTCATTTAAAGGCTTCTCACAGACGAAAAAAAACCCAATTTCTCAAGAAATGTGAAAATAGATTGTACCTTACCAGCCAGACTGCTCTGAAGCTGGTTGGTTTTGTGCTGTTCAGAGGCACAGGCCTAAAACTGTGTCTGAGGGGTCCTAAAACCAGGTCTGAGGGGAGCTGTGTTGCCACCTTTGCTTCTTTAATTTTAATGAACTTCTAGCTATTTTCCTATCTAAATCCAGACCTCTGCAGTGCTTAGAGGCATCGGTTCTGTCAGACGTGGCCAAAGACTGGGTTATGATTTTAGGTATAAGATCTCCCTGTACTTTTTCAGGTTGAGTAACCAGGTAAAGATTTCTGTAAAATCCAAGAATAGTATCGGGCCAAACCTGCTTTTACAGGAGAAAGTGACTCCAGAAGCCTGCTCAGGAAACAGGAAACTACTCCTGCAGATAGAAACTGATAGGGAGAGTCAAGGAAAGGTTTTGTAAACTTGGTGTGGGTTATATTAAAAGAAAGCCTGAATGCAGCCTGTGGCTGAAAGAACAGAAGAAAATACAGTCTGTTCTGGGAAAAAGATGCACTTTCTTGTTTTAAAGTAAACACATGGATCCTATATAAGCTGACCCTTTGCTCCTTGCATTAAGAGCCTGTGTCAGACTGTTCACGAAGTCCACACAGCACATACTCATAAGCAAGCCTGGAAGTTTTCCTGCTGCTGGTAGATTTTTATTACTACCTATGGTGCTACACATTGGTGTGGTGATTTCTCTTTTTGCCTGCCCAATAGAGTATTAAGCTGGTCACGACAAGATAACCTCTGTGCCTGATAACTTCACGTCCCCTGGACATCCCCAGTGCCAGCACAAGGGACACGGGTGCATTAGAGTCATCGTTGCATTGCTATTGTTCAGGCTGGAATTAACACATATCCAGTGGAAATTTTTATTCTGCTGCTTCCCCTCTTTTTCCTCAGTTTCCAAAAACAAGCCAGCTACTGTGAAAGTGATGCTGAGCTGATGCCACCAAGGCAGATGCTCTGGAAATGACGTGCTGATGGAGCTTGTCAAGTTCAGCAGCACCCTAGCTGGTGCCTACAGGTGAGAGAGGACATGGCAGGGCAGGCAACAAGGAGCAAAAGAGCAGCAAGCCATATGGAGCAGATCAAAGTGAGGGAAGGAAGGAATAGGATAGAGGTAATGTCAGAGGGTATTGCCACAAATCCCACTCGGTGGAGCAAGGGGATTGTCTGTCCAAATGGAGGAGATTTCTTTGGATAATGGAAAAAACCATCAGCTTAATGCAAAATTTTCAGGTTTAAAGATACTCAGGTTTGGTACCTAAAACCAGAAATTTGGTTGAGTTTCAGAACTAATCATTTTCCAGCACTTTAAAGTATCCTCAACAGTTTATGTGAAGCCCTTCTTGCATTTCCAGGTTATTGATTCTTACAAAGATATCTTCAGAAAGACTTATCTGCTGATATTTGCCATCAAAATCCATGTCATACTCATAACGGCAATTTCACCTCTGACATACATATTTAAAGTACTCAGAGCAAGTGATGCACTCATATTTCATTCGTTGAACCTGGACTCATCTAACTAAAACCAGAATTAAATCTCATATTGGTATAAAGACATGACCCTGTGCTTTCTTTTTAATGTCTCACCTGCTGAAATAGTCTGTCAAAGCATTGCAGCACATTCCCCACAATGCCATTTCCTTTCCAACACAGTAAAAATCATCCTCATGTAAAGTAACAGTAAAGAATAAAAGTAAAATAAAAGTACAGAACTTAGAACTCTAACTTTGAGCTAGCCCTAAGTTAAGGGAACTCAGAGCTCTAGCTTTGCAATGCCTACAGGGGTGAATAGTAATAAAAATACTTTGGTCCATAAATTCTTATGACTGGAAACTCCCACAAAGTGGAATGAGTCATCCTGTGCAGCAGGAGTGGCCTGAGAGGAAGGAAGGACTGTTTGATAGATAGGGTGGACACAACAGTGAAACGTTCAGCTAATCATCTGTAAAATAAGAATAATATTTGTGGATAAGGTTTGTGACTGTGCTGGGCTTAGAGGGCATGGGCATAAAGAACTGATGGTGAAAAAATGAGCTGGCTGCTGCTTCAAAAGTAGGTGCAAGTCTTCAAGCACTTACTGGCCCCAATTGTGCTAATCGCAATGATATCGAGTCTAACAAAAATATGCTTTCTATTTAATCAAGAGGTGCTCAAGGAAGAACTTATATATATATAAAGTTTTATTTAAAACATTAAATATATATGAAGTTAATTGTAGAAATCAGCATGTTATTCCTTCACGTCTTTTTTGAAGTACACAGATCAGGTTAAATGAATGAGAGCAAGTGTGGAGAAAGTAAGAACTAAGAGAAGAAATGCAAGAAAGGAAAAGCACCATAAAAGCCTGAGAGGAAACAGCCTTTATAAAAGCAACTCTTACAGGAAATTCTGTCAGCTTTCAGAAGGCCAGGACTCCCAAGGTTGGCAGCTTGCTCTTCAAATAGACCTCTTTTAGACATAAAAAAAAAAAGAAAAGCAGTGTTTTGGATCAAAACCAAAGTGCAACAATGTGGTGCGTGCCTACAAGCAACCTGAAATAACACATCAAGAGTGCAGTTAGTCCTTCTACAGCAGCTCATGCCAACCACTAACACATCTATGCACTAAGACATTTGACCCATTTGGGGCTTAGCAGGTCCAGAATGTTTCAGTGAGCAACCACTGGGGCAGCAAGCACTTTAACTTTCAGCCTTTCCGTACTGCTTTAGCATCAGCATTTGTTCATGGACAAAATTTAAGTGCACAAGCAGAGGAAAATCACTCAGAAGTTTCAGACTGTGGTGGCAGAGCTCAGTTGCTTTGTGGGTGTCAATTATTAAAACAAGTTGATAAAAGTAAAACAACCTGCATCTGCTAATAAAATAGTTTGTACCTGCTGTACACCCATTTCATGAGCAGCTTATACTAAAAAATGAAGGACAGAACAGCCCTGTGCTTGGCCTTACGGGGTTATCAGCCACCAGGGGAACTACCCAAGCAACCTTATGAAATGTCACTTGTCAGTAGCTGGCTGGTTTGGGCAGGGTAAGAAGCAGACAGTTTCCAGCAGTTTCCAACTCTGCCCTCCATCACACAGGAGCTTCCCGTGGGCCCCACCACTCTTCTCAGCAAACACAATCAAAACAACAGCGATCGCAGCAGGCATCTACTCCCTGGCCACCAAACAACCAAAACCACTTCAAAGAAAGCAGCAAGTCAGCAGATTCACCAAAGAGTTGGTGCAAAAGAGACCAAATTCAGAAGGGCTGGATGGCAAAACTCACATGCTTTTACAGGTGGGCACAGACAGAAACCACTCTTGCAGTCTGCAGTAGTGCCTGGGGGAGCACAGGGAAAAAACTGCTCTACACCATTTCTTTTTATGAAGATAAAAGCCAAGCTTCAGCCTCACTTGGTTTTCTATCTTGATTGGAAACTTTCTTTTACCAAGTTGGATGAATATTCTTACCTATCTCCCAAGGGGATAATATCTGTGATTCCACTGAAGCACATAAACTACTGCAAATTGAACTGATCCATCCCAGCCTTCTTGTGTCCACAGTGAAACGATCACAGTACCCATGTGCTGTGCAAGGTGGGATTCCAGTTCTGTTCTTACCAAACTTCAGTTTCAGTGTTAAGACAATGATGACAAAGCTGGATTATTCCAGGCAATGCCCTGCAGGCATGTCTAAAACTGGAGAGAAAAGTTGTGCAGAGTCAAAGCATCTCACTTTTTATTTCAATGGAGATGGCAGAAACTGCAGATGGGGGAACGAGGTGAAGGATCAAATGATCTCTTTCCACATGCAATGTAATAAATGCAGTTTAGGACTGAAATTACAAATGCATAAGAAATGCACTTTGGTATTAAGGTATGGTTTAAAGCCATCCTGTTTAGAGAAGTTCTACAGTCAAGGATAGGTGTGCAGAGAATGTGAATTAGTTTGGGAAACAGCTGAGGTATCCACTGCCAGAAAAAGTGTACACAAATGAGAGAACCATTCCAGTTCTTCAATATTGTCATGATTTCAACTTGCCATGATTTTATGGAAGCAGAAAGTTACTGTGATCTTTCTTATAAATAGAACTGAAAGCCATGAAAGCAGGTGTTTCATAAAATGGTTCATTTGACTTTCTTAGTTGCTCTTTGGCAGATTATCCTAAATAATTCTGTATTGAAACTATAGGTAGGTGACTAAAAAAAGTGTCTCTGAACCTGTTCATCAGAAGTAATCTGCTTCTTACAAGTTTCTGCAAACCTAGGAGAAATGAAAATCATAAGCTGATTATTTTCTCTCTTTTCTGAAGTGGGTCTGGGATGAATCCTCATTTTATCTCCTTAAGACTGTGATAGTGGGAAGAAATACACTAAAATTAAAATAAGACATGGAAGGACTCTGCAGCTTTTCATCTTCCTGTTGTGGATTCAAACACAGCCCAGTCATTTGGGTTAATGGATGGCTGGTGCTGTGTATGAAATGAATTCTCAGTCTTTGATTCCTAGCAGGTAAGATTTCTATCTTTCATCTTAACTCCCTCTTTTTGTTCTGCAGTGTAGTCCTGTGCTGAATTGAAGCAACCACATCTTGCAGCCTTTGTTGCAGTAACACCAGAAGGACTTAAGCCAGCTCTCACTAAACTTCCTTCCTCTCTCCCAGCCCTCCACTCACCTGTCCAATACCACTCTGGCCTCTGTAAAGCCCACCGATGAGGGCATTGGGAATGGGACATGCATGGATGGGTGCACTCAGCTTTGAAACCTCCAGAGGGCTTCATCCAGAGATGAGATGTTCCTCAGCACTCTTCTTCTTCCCTTCCAGCAGTGCACTGTGCAGATAAAATTGTGCAAAAAGAACTAAGCAAATTTATTTCTGTATGGTATTTCATCTATAGTATAGAGACACTAAATTCACAGAGACTAGCCTCAGGCTCAGTGCCACCTTCATCCTTGCACTACAGGGTCCACTGATGGGTGCTCTGCCAACAAAACATTCCAGCACTATTTAGGCTTTCCAACACATGGATGGAGTTCTTTCTGTAAAGAGCAGGACTTGTTTACCAAGATCCATTTGGATAAGGTCAGAGTCCTGTTCTTCACTCACTTGCATATCTATGCAAATCCTTCACAGGCATGATCTAGGGCTGTTTACACTAACTGTAAAACATTCCCAGTAGCACTATCCTCCAAGCCTGATAAAATACCATCCCAGAAAGCCATGCCTGTGTTGGGAGTCATCATGGGCATTTCACCATGCAGGGTGTTGACCCATGTGACCACAGTGAAGCTGTTTAACAAATATCCTTTCTGACCTTCCAGCAGAATTCCCAAGATCATTTTCAACAGAAAGCTTCTGAAGAGCACCTACAAGTCATGCTGCAAAGAGCTGGGAGAAATGCCACTGCTCTGACTTCCTACCCTTCCTCCCCTTTCCTTTGAGTCAACTAAATGGTCTCCAAAGACCCAAAAGGCTGGGACTTGTGGGAAAGAGGATACAGTCTGCAGATTAGCTATGTCTACCCAAGCCCTCAGCTAAGGAAAAGGGACAGTCACAGTTTAAGGGGAATGTTACAATCTTTCAGTTATAAGAGGAACTAGGAGGAATACAAATGTGCAAGACCATCCCCTGGTTGTTCTGTTGTCCACAGGTATCACAGGACTGGAAGATACTGTAATTTTAAAGGGACTAGAAATTAATCCTGATTCATAAGGTAGAGTGTTGGAACTTCATTCATTGGGAACAAATACCTCTTTCCTCCTTCCATAATTTTCTGAATAGTTAGAGTTTATCCTCCTGGTCTGAAACATGCAAAATGCTGTGTAAACACTCACACTGCTACTTATGCATTACCAAAGCAAAGAGAAAAGCTGAGGTTGTTGGTCAAGGAAATGACATTTTTAAACTCATCAGTGGATACCATAAACACAACATAAAAATGTCTAAGATGCCTTATAAATAGCCTGTTTCCTGCTACAGTTTTTTTTTTCCTTTTGAAGTACTAGTAGCAAGCTACCTAAGGAGGACATGTGAAGTTCTATTAAAATAAGAACTCAGTTTTCATAACTGCAAGCTGCATTTTCCTCACTGGGAACCTCAGCATACTACCTACATTTTCATCCCTACCACTCAGTTAATGGAAATACCAGAAAACCAAATTCAAGTGCTCAGAAAAATGCAGTGATTGTGAAGGGATGAGAAGTTCTAAGGCCTGTATCCTGTTTTTTTTACTTGTCAGATTGTTAAAGAATAGGGAACCTGTGGTCTCTCCAACTGTTATTAATTTCTTCCGTTTTGGAGCTCAGGAAAATCAGCACATCAGAGAATTTGATGACATTAAAAGCATTTATCTGAGTAGATCAATGGCAACACTGATCTGAAAATTCATTTTTGATGTTAATTTACCTCCAGCTACAAATCTTCAAATCAGCTGAAGAAGTTAAAATCAAGATTTAGCATGTTAATTTATGAAAAAATCAACAGTAATTGCTTGTGATGAGGTTAACTTACAATGAGCACCAGGAGAGAGTACAGAGGACAGGCTACATCCTTATAGGATGGTAATGTCAGTCCCTCTTGCTTCTGCTTTCTTACAGCAATTCAGATGCCTGTCAGGGAAAAGCTGTTGGATTTTAATTAGCATTGAAATGACCTTAGAGATTCAGATACCATATTTAGATACCAGAACATTGCTTCTCCAAAGTTAATTCTTAGATGATTTTCAATCACAGAATGCTCTTTAAAACAGCACCTCATTGTGAGTGTCCAGTGCTGGGGTTTTTTTAACCTAGAATGCAGGTTTTGTTGGTTCACTTTTGGGCTTGACTCATTCTCAAAACACATTTCACACCTCCCCATCAGCCACCAGCTTGTGGCAAGCCAGTTTTTGTCACCCTAACTGGTTAACCGCAAAGGTTAAGAAAACAAAAAGGCTCCAGAACATAAACATCTTTACATGGCAATACATACCTAGCATACCATGCTCATCAACGCTTCAGTGCAGCTCCCAAAGCTCTCAAATACTAGCTGAACTTTTCTGTGTCTTTGGTCACTCACTCCCAAGCTGAACTCTTAAAGGCCTTCTCCAACTTAAAGGAGTCCCAGGATGTGTAAGTGAGCAGGCAAGGCTGCCCTACTGAAGGTTATTGATTTACCAGACACCACCAGATACTAGTTTAATGAATTTTCTACCCTTGTTTGAGGGCTTTATACACCCACAGACATATTCAGCTTCTCTTTCAGAAATTTTGCTGAACTACCTGTGTTTCTTCTTGCACAGAAGTTGGTTGTATAATGAGTGAACTGGACATGCTGGGTTTTTCCAGATGGGTATTCCTCCAGGGTACTCCTTTCTAATTCATTTATGCAAATATAACTGTAATTCCACACACCACATAGTACCTGAGTGCATGATGAGCTTGGCATCTGTTCAAGGGAGACAAGGAACTACTGGAGAGAGTCCAGCAGAGGCTAGGAAGATGCTGAGGGGGCTGGAGCATCTCAGGGAGGAGGAAAGGCTGAGAGCCCTGAGGGTAGATAGTCTGGAGAAGAGCAGACCCAGAGGGGATCTGATCAACAAAGGATGGGGTCAAGAAGATGGGGCCAGACTCTTCTCAGTGGTGTCTAGTGACAGGAAAAGGGGCAATGGGCACAAACTGGTACCCAGGAGGTTCCTTCTGAACAGGAGGAGCAACTTCCTTGCTGTGAGGGTGCCAGAGCCCTGGCCCAGGCTGCTGACAGAGGTTGTGGAGTCTCCTTCTCTGGAGAGATTCCAACCCCACCTGGAGATGATCCTGAGCAACCTGCTCTGGGTGACCCTGCTTTAGCAGGGCAGTTGGACTAGCGGATCCCCAGAGGCCCCTTCCTACCCACACCACACTGGGATTCCAGGTAATCACTAAGAGCTCTTTTCAGGTCACCTTGAAAATATTTAAAGTCATTTTGGTTTGGGTTTTTTCCCCACCTTGGGTTTATGTCATTCAGGCATTCCTTGCCCTCCCTGGACATGAGACTGTAAGTCTCAAAGACACTGAGCTGCAGGAGAAATCAGACTTGAAAGTTTTTACTCGTGTTCACCTCATCTCCAGCTGACCTGTGGACAAGTACAGGTGCCCACAGCTTAACAAATTCCATCTCTCAGGATAAGAGGCAATATTCACTCCATGGAAGCCACATGGCCAAGTCCCATATGCCTTTCCAAACAGAAAAAAAGAGTAAATAATGCTGCATAAAGCAATGATACAGAACTCCATTAGTCCCCTGAAGTCTACAACAGACAGTGTTTTTCTCATGCTGAACCCAAATACAGTCATATTTCCTTCCAGGTTGCAGTTGGGACAGCAGATGTTCCCCCAGCATGTTATGCTACTCTCATCCTGTGCTCGGGATTGCCAATGTATTCAGGTTCCAGAGGACAAACAGGAGTTAGCTCAATGAAGCAATTGTTCATCCTGCTATGAATTACATGAGAGAATTTTGCAGGATTCCTTTGGATTCCTGCTTTGGGGAAGCTAAAATGTGAAGGGGTGAGGAGCAAACCTGGTGGTACAAAGCACTTGCTCTTGGTCAGGATGCCTCCTGCTGTCCTGCATGGCCAGAAGAGCACTAGAAAAAAATATTTCATACTCATTGATAGGTCATTAACATGCCTTTCATTATTGTTCTTTGCTATATATTTTGGACATTTAGAGACTCATCAGTGCTAGCTCCCTCCAAAGTAATTAGTGTGATTAGTAACAACAGCTAAATTCAGTATCCTTTGCCACATCCAGACTTATACTGAGACATCACCAAACAACTTTGCTAGAGTTGTGATACAAAGAAAACATTTGATGAAATGTGCTGCTAACAGCTGGCATTGTTCAGCTGTAGACCCTGAGTTATGAAAACTCAGTATGTGTTGTAGAATAGAGCAACCTGGAAAAGGAATAAAAGATGAGCAGACAAGTTGGCTATATCAAAGACAGTGCCATGCATACTACTTTTGGGCTGTCTGGAACTGGACAGACTGATTTCCAGCCTTCCCATTAAGGACAGATAGCCAGTAGTCTATTTGGTTGTTGTGCCAGCCTGAACCATAATGCTTTCAAACCTTAAGTCTGTTACAGTTTCTGTAAGCTGTACAAAATAACTTCCTGCATTTTTCACCTTTCCTGGAGCTTGTGGAGTTGGAAATCTCCAACAAATGGCTGGTTTGAAGAAAGATTTCCAGGGATGGCATGGAACAAGTACCCTTGTCAGCTATGTGCAGTCCTGGAACAAGCAAGAGGCAGAAGGCACCTCTTTACCAGTCTTGAAGAGTGAGATACCACCTGTTTAATGCCACAGCAGAGCACCAGAAGATAGACAGTCTATAGGCTGAAGGTGCCAGTGATGCAATGGACAAATACCTTTTGGGAAAACTGGAGGAAATCAACCAGCTTGGGATCTGTGAGACTCAACCAGAGTGTTAGTATCAATTCAGAAGACTTAATCCCTCCTTCTGTTGGAGTATCTGTTGAGATAACTTTTCTGGCTATCTACCTAGCTCATGTATCCTTGATGCTATCCACCATGATATGGATCCTGATGATCCATGAAAACTCATGTTAAAATCAGTAGGCTAATGACCAATGTAGTATGTTTAACAGAACAGAATTTCACCAAGGGTTCCTCTCAGTAAAGGAAGTTCTCTTTCTGTGGGATAAAATGAGCATTTCTAAGGACAGTGTGTTGTGATTAGAGATTTTTTTCTTTCTTAGAAAGACAATGAATGTTCTCTTTTAAGACTTCTGCTATGTAAACACTTTCAGCTCAAGATGATGTTCCCAAGCCTTCTCTTGGATAAGCTAACTAGGCTGAAGTCTTTTTGTTAGACCTATTTTTGGCCTTGGGTATTTTGTGATCACTTTGAACTCTCTCCAAAATTTAGTTCCTTGGAACAAAAAAAACTAGACATGAGTCTGTATTCAAGTTGACAGCAACTCCTCCACCACTAGTCTCTTGGATAGTTTCTACTCAGAATCTGAAGGTCACCTTTACCAAGGCAGAACCTGGAAAGTTTCAGTCTGAAAACAAAGGCTTTGTCAAAGCTGGAAGCAACTCCAAGTCAGTTATATAGCGTGGGAAAGCTCAGTAAGCTACTTGCATTGTTTAGACAACTTTGAATATATGAGTCACAGGCAATGAAGAAAGGAACCATCCTTTAAAATGTAAATTCAGAAGCCAGCAGTTGGGACAGCTTAAATACACTCCTGTTGCTCACTTGTAGATGTTGGTTACTGTGGCTCCCCAATGTAGCCATTATTTATAAAGCTGTGTGCCCTCCTCCCACTTTATTTGTCTTACACGCAGAGGCTCTGTTCCTTGTTGCTTTAACATTCTCAGTGCACAACATTTTTAGGGCTGTAGCAATTTACCTAGAGATCTAACAGGACATTTAAAAACATCTTTTTGGTCAAAAACATCAAGTTGGCAACATTGCTACGGATTCTGATCACTCCTGTGATCGAGAACCACTTTGGGAGATAAAGTTGTTGCCAAATTATCTTTGTTCCCAGTGGTAAATTTAAAGTGGTACTTCTAAAGAAATCAGGTTGAATCCCTGAGACTTTTCTTTTGAAAAAAAATAAGACTTAATTGTTTGAGTTGGGTATTGGGAAAAAATTCTCACTGAATGAGTGGTTAAGCATCAGAAGAGGCTGCCCAGGGAAGTGATGGAGTCACCGTACCTGGAGGTGTTCAACAAATGTGTAGGTGTGGCACTCAGGGACATGGTTTAGTGGTGACTTGGCAGTGCTAGGTTAATGGTTGGACTCAATGATCTTGGAGGTCTTTTCAACCTCAATGTTTGTATGATTCTTTCTTCTACTTTGGTTCCTTAAACTCATCTCCAGTTGGATTAGGAGAACTCCTAATGTCAAAGTCCACCCTTCCTCCCACTACAGATGCTCATATCAGACAGCAAAGCTTGTGCTTTGGACAGTGCCAGATTTCTAAGTCACTCCAAGATTTTTAAAAAAACAAAAGAAAGTTTATAATTTTTTCCCAGTTGAGGTGCCAGAGCACTGGCACAGACTGCCCAGAGAGACTGTGGAGTCTCTTTCTCTGGAGAGATTCAAAACCCATCTGGATACACTTCTTTGTGAGCTGGTCTAGGGAATCCTGCTGTGGCAGGGGGGTTGGACTAGGTGATTTTTTGAGGTCCCTTCCAGCTCCTAACATGCTGTGATTCTGTGTGATAATGGTGCCTTGGAAAATATGACGTCACTGGGAGATTCTCAGCAAAGTTTTCTGCTCTGAGAGCATCCAGAAGGCTGTGCTTACACAGTTCCCACTGTGCAAAGTTTGAATCATCTTAAATCCTCAAATTCTTCCTTGCCACTAAATCCCACAACTGACCAGGACTGCAGAGCCAAGGGGTGAAATGCAGAGGACAAGCCAAAAACAGATGTGGAAAACATCTTCAGGAATGTCACTTATCAGTGCATGGAATGAAGCAGAGTTCCTATGTGTGAAAGTGTAGAATTAAAACTACAATAAATCCACCACAAAATAGTGATCTAGGTTGTATGATCTCCATCAAAGCAGTTTTGGACCTATTTGTATTAATCTGTCAGACAAATTTCACATTGGAAAAGCTGTGTTTGGACTTCAGCACTTGTTTTCAAACATAAGTCAGAGCCCAGAGCCTTGACATTTCACAAAGCTAAAGTTTATTTTGAGGATTTGGATGTGGCCAGTAAGTGGTCTGAGCAGCTGAGCACACAAGGAGTAACCAGCTGAAGTTGTTATTGTGCTGGAAGTGGGCAATCAGTTGAAAAAAGGAATTATCATTTAAGAAACTTTACAACAATAACAGCATCAAAAAACCCCCCAACACTTGAGGTACCATTTCTTCTTCCTTTGAAGCCTTCCTAAACTCCTAGGTACCACCTACTACAGATCTTTTCAGCACTGACCTTCAACTTTTTGTTCTCCATCTACAGGTGGGAAGTTTGGGTAGTTGGCACAGAGCTACATGACCAAATATGTTGTTATTTTTTCTGCTCACCACAGTTGAGAAGTTGCTTTCTCTTATAGTTTCTTTCCTTGGAAAGTGAGCACTTGGAACCCAAAAAACAGAAGAACCTGTGATTAGAACCACAGAATCATTAAGGTTGGAAGAGACCTCTGAGACCACTGAGTCCAACCATTAACCTAACACTGCCAAGTCGCCACTAAACCATGTCCCTGAGTGCCACATCTACACATTTGTTGAACACTTCCAAAGATGGTGACTCCACTACTTCCTTGGGCAGCCTGTGCCAGTGCCTAACCACTCTTCCAGTGAAGAATTTTTTCCTAATGTCCAACCTAAACCTCCCCTGGCACAACTTCAGACTGTTTTCTGTTTTCCTGTCAGTTCTTCCTTGGGAGAAGAGACCAATCCCCATGCCACTCCAACCTCCTTTCAGGGAGTTGTAGAGAGCAAAAAGGTCTCCCCTGAGCCTCCTGTTCTCCAGACTAAACAACCCCAGCTCCCTCAACTGCTCCTCACAAGACTTGTGCTCTAGACCAAACTGGTGAAGGGCCTAGATTGTTTCTGAACCTCCTTGTGAGAGCTTTGTGCTATCATAAGCCCATGAAGAAACCTCAGGCACCTTAGGCTGGTACAGCAGAGATGAGTCAGTGATGTCATGGCTGCTGACTCTGGCAGCTGCCCTCGCTGGGGCTCCTCCAGCCATCCCAGATAATGAGATTCCTGGAGCTCAGGTAGTTTCTTCCTCTGGAATTCCAGACAGTTGAATGTGTTGCACAAGAGAAGGGAGCACTGTGACAAGGTGGCTTTTTGAAACAAAGAACAGATCAATTTACAGGACACAGTCAACTCACTGCAGGCACAGTTTTTTCCTGTGAAAAAACCCATGTCATTTCAGGCTAATTTTCAGTTTTCTGTTCCTGGGCTGTTTAAGCTCCTCATTAGCATATCAGACAGTCGTTGTTTGGACTGCGCTGTTCATTGCAGGCCCAGGAAGGGCAGGCAAGGATTCCTGCTTCCCCACTTGCCCTGATGGACTAGGTATTAAAGACCAGACTGAATGTTGATGAGCAGTATTGTCATGCTTGACACTCCTTGATATATGAAACACTAGTGCACTGATGAAAGCAACAAAGCTGTCATTTGTAGATCCTAAATAGTCCATGGCACCCCTCCTGAGCCATCCCCAGGACTGGGTATCCTTGCCAGCTCCATTCCCAGCAGAAACTCCCAACACGGGCATACGACCTACACAATTTCATACATTATTACCTGTACCTCTAAGTGCCTGTTATTTTTTCTACCAATTCTTAAAAGCAATCTGAAATGAGAGATTACTTTTTTGTTACTGAACAGGGCCATGGTGTTGAGCTGTACCCAAGAAGCACAACCATCTCAGGGATAGAGAAATCATCCCTGCAACTGTACCAGATCCACTGAGACCTTGCACCACAGCCAGGGTGGCATTAATGTTAAGGTAACAGTCCATGGTTTTTGTCCAGTAATAGTAGATAATAGCTTTACAGTTGTAAATTAGAATCATTTTTGTAAACAGATCTGAGAAACATCAACTTCACTCTAAAAAGGAATTTCTTTAGCTAGGACTTAACATCAAAGTAGCCCCAAGTAAAACTGGTTTTAGTCATATCATAGAATGATAATTCCTGGTATCCTGTTCCCCCTCCTAAAACTCACCACAGAAGAAGCAGGGAAAAGCTAGTGGTAATTATGTAGCTGAGAGCAGACTGAGGCAAAGGGCTGCACATCACCTTAAGATCAGGACTCGCCCATTGCCACGCCAGCGAAGGTGTTCTCCAAAGTGAGGCCACCTCACAGGAGGTCATCTGAGCTCTTCCCAGTATCTCTACTTCCATTTCTACATGCACGCAGGCTGAGGCAGTGCTGAGCAGCTGCACAGTTTATAGCTGTAGGGCCCTTGAGCTGTGCTCTGTGCTCACCTTGCACCCATCCCTCCTGCCTCCTGTTTAAGTGCTGACTTCCAGTAACAGCTAGAGGAAATCTGACAGCTTTAACAGATTGAGATCATACTTAAGACTTGCGGGCTTGATACTGCAGCAATGAAGTATAGTTCTCTTTGAAAACTATTGGATTTCTGCATCTTGTTTCCAGTGTTGTGGAATAACAACTGGAATAACACAATGTTTGAGGGGCAAGCAAAGGAAAGCAGGTGTTGTCTGGATGCAGAAAGTACAGAGGTGGAAGGGGAAGGTGGCTAGGACTCCAGCATGTCTTTGGTGTCCTTCCCTTCCGATTCCCTACCAGGGGAAGACAAAGAATCACATTTTCGGTAATGGTGGCACAGAGTGACTGTTCTTCAGTCTACAGAGAAGACTAAAGCATCAGACCATGCATAAGAAGATACACACTTCAAATTAATCTTAGATTTAAGTCTGAAGGTGAATACTGATACACTTGATGATATCAAAGACAGCTCTGTCCTTCACAGCTGGGTATCTAGCCTTCAGGTGCCATTTGGCTTTTAGCAGTTTTGATTAAAGCAACAGTGCTTCACCCTTCCCTAGTTTTTAAGAACTCTCCATCAGCAAAATACAAAAAATGTTGGATTGCTTTAAACCTCACTCAAACACCAACATTTTCCACTTCCCAGTAAGCACAACTCATGATTGGTTCTGAACAAGCATTCCAGGGGAGATGGGGAGGTTAATCTTACCAGACTTGGTAATGTTAACAGGATTCATACCAGGCTCTGCCTGCAGACATTGTCCTCTGCTGCTGCAGTACAAAGTATGTGTGAGAGGCAGCAGCTGCCTGCTGCTGCCCCAGGCCAGCACAGCTGGGTTTGTAGCCATGCTGCAAAAGAGGCAAGGGAGTTTTGGCCAAAAAAACACCCAAAACCACACCTACACACATATTTATTGTAACCTGGATCACTTCTCTCACCTTGCTCACACCAGTGTTCCTCCTACACAACACTGCTTGGCTGTAGAAACCCCTTGAGAGTAATCTGTACCTGCAAGTACCCCATGACATCCATCCCTGCTCCAGGTCAGGTCCCAGGCGCTAGCCCGGGATGTATGGAGGAAAACACTCCTGGCTAGAGGCTCTTTACCTGCTGTGTGTTGCTATACTGCTGCAAGCACCAGGCAGTCAGCTGATCTCTGAGTGGCTGGAATCCACAGGCTGCAATTTCTCTGACTGCTCACTAAAGCCTCACTCTCTTTCCCAGAAACTGGGAAGCAGGAATCATGACTGTTTTGGAGTAGCAATGTAAAGCAACTCCTTGCCTCAGATGAAGGGCACGGTTCACGCTTCTGAGATCACTTCAGGTTCTGCAGAGACAAGCAGCATCACATCAGTCTGGACAAAGGAATTTTGTGTTCCTGTGTTACCTGCACCAGCAAAAGAGCTCAGCAGGTGTAGTGCTGGGACCTGTACCACAGCATGCAGCAGGCCAGGGCTGGCTGCAAAGGAACCAAGTGCTGCCTGGTAGAGACAGCAAGCCACTGCAGCAAGGCCTATTTGCAGAGGTTATTGGACAACAAAGACAATTCCTCTCTCGAGCCCAAGCCCATTTGAAATGTGTTTGGCAGAGAATGCTTTTAGACACTGGAAAGGTTTCCTCACAATGCTGACCAAAACTAACAAACAGATGGCTTCAAAATCTAAATCCAAATCCCAAATGAAACGAGGAGCATATAAATCTTTAAAAACAGACCCTTTATTAAGAATAAAATCATACAACTTGCAGTAAATTTCCTAAGGGCACGATATATTACAAAGCTGTACTGGTACTACGGAACTCAAATGGCAAACAGAGTGGTAACAGCAAGAAAGGGATTCTGGGAGAGAAACCCACTTTTGTCAAAGTGGAAAGACTTCATTGACCTTCCATCACTACCACCCACCCCTCCCTGGAGCACCATAGCCTCCTCCATAGCCACCGCCTGCTCCTCGGTAGCCTCCTCCTCGATAGCCTCCCCCTGGACTACCTTGGTATCCTCCTCCTCCCGGGCGCCTGCTGAAGTAGCTGTAGCCACCATACCCTCTGCCTCTGTAGCCAGAGCCACGTGGGCAACCTCCCCAGCCTCTGAAACCACCTCCGTTGTCGTAGCGAGGCATTTTGGGGGGGCGAGGACCATCACCAAACCTGGCAAAGAGAGACAGGATCTGTTGTTTAATCAAACCTTACAGATTCTGCATTTCTTTTGAACATGAAGAGGAATAATCAGTTGTCAAGATACTGATAGTACAGAGATGATATACTCATATATATCATAACTCAAGAGAGTTTAGATGCCTCTGTTTTCTGTTAACAGAACACGATGTTTGATTGAAGAGGTGTTTGAAAGGCTGAGAGCCCTGGGGCTGGTTAGCCTGGAGAAAAGCAGACCCAGAGGGGATCTGATCAATCCTTATAAAGGGTAAAGACAATGAGGTCTGACTCCTTTCAGTGTGCCTAGTGACAGGACAAGGGGCAATGGGCACAAACCAGAACACAAGAAGTTCCATCTAAACATAAGGAAAAAATTGTTTCCCCTGAAGGTGCCAGAGCACTGGACTAGGCTGCCTAGAGAGGTTGTGGAGTCTCCTTCCCTTCTCTAGAGATTCCAACCCCACCTGGAGGTGATCACGGGCAACCTGCTCTGGGTGACCCTGCTTTAGCAAGGCAGTTGGACTAGATGATCCCCAGAGGTCCCTTCCAACCCTCACCATGCTGGGATTCCATGAATTACAGTTGCAGTATTGCACTTTCCCCTTTTCAGTAAAGAAAAGCTGGCAATAGCCTCCTGTGCCACATAAGCAGTACCTCCTCTAAATGCCAGCCAGCTCTACCCCTAGGACAGAAAGTTCTCTCCTCAATCACACTTCTCTAGCTCACATAAATGCATAAGGAGCCCTGTTTGGGTTTGAGTGAGCACAGGGATCTTCATTTTGCTCCTCACAAAATATCAAAGCTGTTCTTTGTTTTGGTTCTTGCATCACTAACAGCCCACAGACTTTTTCACTTTGCTTTGCTTCAGAAGCAAGACATGAAAACAAGGGGCAATGAAGGGCTGCAAGCATAGCCAAATATTTTATTTCCAGAGACAGAGATTAACAGGTTTGCTCAAAATAAACTTGTATTATCTTTTCCTTAAAAGTCACTGCGTTTGGAAGGGGTGATGACAGCTTTTATTCCTGACAGCTTCTTTGTCCTTGCCTACGTCAGACTTCGAAGGTGACCATTTTACACACACTCAGGTTATTGACTTTGAAATGAAAGCCTGAAGGCTCCTGTCCCCATGGGACATGACTCTCTCAGGGATTTTAGCTCTTGAGCTTCTCTGTAGGGAGGGAAGCAGTAGGGCTGACAGCTCTACCCTGCTTTGTTCAGGCCCTCAATGTCCTTGGGGGCACAGGTGGCGACTGCTCCTCATCTCAAATCTCTGATCAGAAGCTAACAGAGCCAAGCTCACCTTGTGTTGGCAGCCATGAGGCTGATGCCTGAGGCTGATGGCCTGGAGAGCTGACGGATGACGTTCAGCATCCGCTCGTTTGCTGGGTCCAGCCGCTGGATGATCCCAGGATCTTTAGTCACTTCCACAACAAGAGCCTCCATGGCTGCACGAAGAGCAGTGATGCAGGCACCAGCGTTGTGAGACATCTTCAGCTTGATCCTAGAGCACAAGGAAGGACATTAGACGTATCACAACTTCTAGGAGAGAACCTGTGAGGAAAGACGTTCTGTAGAGAAGGGTAATGAAGCTGGTGAAGGGTCTAGAGCACAAGTCTTGTGAGGAGCAGCTGAGGGAGCTAGGGTTGGTTAGCCTGGAGAACAGAAGGCTCAGGGGAGACCTTTTTGCTCTCTACAACTCTGTGAAAGGAGGCTGGAGTGACATGGGGGCTGGTCTCTTCTCCTAAAGAACAAGCAACAGGATGAGAGGAAATGACCTCATGATGCACCAGGGGAGGCTTAGGTTCAATGTTAGGAAAAATGTCTTCCCCAAAAGGTTTGTCAAGCCCTGGAAGAGGCTGCCCAGGGCAGTGATGGAGTCACCATCCCTGGAAGTGTTCAGAAAACTGTGCAGATGCGGTGCTGAGGGACACAATTTAGTAGTTACTTAGCAGCATCAGGTTAAAGGTTGGACTCGATAACCTTAGAGGTCATTTCCAACCATAATGATTTTATGGTTTTCACACAGTGCTGCACACACTGAGCCAGAAATCTCTATCCTCATCTTTGGAGTTAGGATTTTTCAATGAAGGAAAGTGACATTCAGAAAGCAAATTTGAAAAACCCCTACTGCTTAACGTTGTTAAAGGATAACCATGCTTCTGTTTAAACCTGCTCCTGACATTTAACACACTCAGGTAACACCAATACATAAAAGAATCAAAGAACCACAGAATTATCAAGGTTGGAAGAGACCTCTAAGATCATCAAGTCCAACCAACAACCTATCATTGTCATCTAAAACCAAGTCTCTAAGTACTACATCTAGATGTTTTTTAAACACCTCCAGGGAATGTGACTCCATCACCTCCCTGAGCAGCCTGTAAAATGGTTAACAACTCTTTCTGTGAAGAAATTTTTCCTGAACCCTAGCATCAAAACAAAAATGCAAAAATATTAACTAAAGACATGAGTCTCCTCGAGATTTTGAAAGCTCCAGACCACCCTCAAAAATATTAGTGAATTAAGCTTAAGCAATTCTTCACCTCCATTACTCACCAGGGGGAAAAACAAAAGAGACATCCAGATGGCATTTGGTCATGGCCATAAAATGTAGGCTGCCAGAGGCAACCAACAAATCCTCAGCATTTCTCTCCTCAAGCTGTGTTACCAAGACTTAAAAACAAGGTTTTCTCAGCCTCTGTCTGAAGAGGCAGTCCAAAATACATTCTACCTTTATTCACCTTCCAGTTAAAGGGAAAAAAACCCCAACACAGTAGCTTTTTTTTTCCTGGAAACTGCTTGGTATCTTGTTTTCAATTTAAGCAGCATGATCTGCACAAAACACCATGCTGCCAATACAAACCCCTCCCCTCCTCACTGAGAAACAACTGACCTGTAGTGCACAGCTTGCTCTAGGGTTCCTATCCTACAGAGATTTATGGCTGTGCAAGCAGCTCCCCACCCAGCCTGGGTTCTTTCACAGACCTGAATATAGAATCATAGGATCATTAGGGTTGGACAAGGCCTCTAATATCACTGAGTCCAACTGCTAACCCAGCACTGCCAGGTCACCATTCTAAACCATGCCCCTCATCACCACATCCATATGGCTTTTCAATCCTTTCAGGGACAGTGATCCTATCACTGCCCAGGGCTGCCTCTTCCAGGCCTTGACAAACCTTTCAGGGAAGACATTTTTCCTCATGTCCAACCTAAGCTTCCCCTAGCACAACATGATGCTGTTTCCTCTCATCCTATTGCTTGACACCTGGGAAACCAACTTCCATCTCGCTCCAGCCTCCTCTCAGGGAGTTGTAGAAAGTGAGAAGGTCTCCTTTGAGCCTCCTCTTCTACAGGCTAAACTCTAGTTCCCTCAGCTGCTCCCCACAAGACTTCTGCTCTAGACTCTTTACCAGCTTCATTGCCCTTCTTTGGACACGCTCCAGCACCTCAATGCCCTTCTTGGAGTGAGAGGCCCAAAACTGAACTCAGGGTTCAAGGTGTGGCCTCACCAATGCCCAGTACAGGAAGACAATCCCTGCCCTACTCCTGCTGGCCAAACTAGTGCTGATCCAAGCCAGGATGCTCTTGGCCTTCTTGGCCACCTGGGCACACTGCTGGCTCACCTTCAGCTGCTGTTGACCAACACTCCCAGGTCGTTTTCTGCCAGGCAGTTTTCCAGCCACTCTGCCCCAAACCCAGAGCATTCATGCGGTTATTGTGACCCAAGTGCAGGACCTGGCCTTGTAGTTGTTGAACTTCATTCCCCTGGCCTTGACTCATCAATCCAGCCTGTCTAGATCCCTTTGCAGAACTCCCCTACTCTCAGGCAGATCAACATTTCCACCCCATTTGGTGGAAGTTGAGCACCATCATATTGTGAGCACCAAGGAAGTCCATACCAGTCATCCACCAGAATGAGCTCTCCATCTGACAGGACCTTCTTGGAGGCAAAGAGCAGCAGCTGCAGGGGGCTCACCATGGTCATTGCTTTGGCAGAGATGGCTCGCGTTCGGATCTGCAGGTGGAAGAGGTATAAGACTCTTGAAATGGAAACCAGATCCTGACACCTCCCTCTGGCCACTGAAACCAGAAAACTTTGTAAAAATCCCAACACACAAGCAATCCAGGTACATTGTTAGGAAATGAGAAGTGCACATGCATGTACGAAACTGAATGCTAGATAGATGTTTCCAGGGATTCAGCACTGGCTGCCGTAAAAACACCACCAAAAATTACCTGTAATTTAAAAGCATTAATTATCCCATGACTGCTTCTCTGCAATCATGCAGCTGACATTTTGCAAGAGCCATCTCATACTTTGCCAACCTAAAATTGACACAGGTATAGCTGCTTTACCTTCCTACTTTTTGTGTTGCTGGGGCTGTGATGAGAAGCTCATGCTGTTTCTTCAGTAGGGCCCTAGAAATGCCATTTTGGACGTTGCTACATGTCTGTGCAACCAGCTCACTCAGTCACTGTACAGACACAAGACCTTAAGCTCATACTTGAAGTGAGCACTTGGACAACGTTGAGCCATCTGACCTGAGCCTGAGGTAACAGCACTGACTACACAAGCTACAGCCCTTCATTTTAAAGAGGAAGTGAAGAGCAGCCCTTGGGATTTCAGCCTCCCACCCTCACAGCTGCCTCTCTCCCTCCTTTCTTTCACAGAAGAGCATAAAGGGCAGACTCTGTTGTACTTTGTCCTCAGAGAGATTTGCTCCTGCCTGGAAGTTACCACATGCTCAAAAGAAAGAGAAACTTCCAGAATAGAAATTGTGGTACAAAAATGGCCAACGCAAGGAGCAGGGAACTAGCAGGTGAGTGAGAGATTGCCAAATGCAGCAGGAAACAGACAACCAGACCTCAGAGAGACACTTTGTTTTAAGCAGGTAGATAATGGGTAGGCAGAAAGCAGAGTATAAATAGTTCCTTCACCTCAATCTCACTCCAGTGCTGACTTAGTCACTCTTAGTTTTCCATGTGTATTTTGACTGAATAAAGGAGAGCTTTCAGAGCTCAGAAGTCTTTTGGTGTTTTCAGGGGAGCTCACTTTACAAAGATGGGTGAGGCAGACCCAAGGTCTGACCAGCTTGAGATCTCGTCAGAAAAGGTGAAGTAGTGGTGAAGCCTCAGCACAGCTCTAAGCTATGTATGTGGAAATCCCAAGTATCAAGCCAGATACAGAGGGACTGAAGTTCCATTTATTACCCATGAAGTGGTTTATCTGCCATTACTAAATTAAGTTGTATGTCAGGAAAAAGGGCTGAGGATATAAAACCCAGCATAAACAAACTGTAATGCTGAACTAACCAGTGTAGACAAAGTGATGAAAAAGAAATCCCGACAGCATTGCCTCTGTTATAAGATCTCCAGAGGCTCTTCCTACAGCAAGAGGCTTTGTTAATTGGATGCTTATTCTCAAAAACATCTTCACATCACTTCACTTGGGTGTTGTGCACAGCTGGTTTCAACCACAGGCAACAGAGTGCTTCAAGGCCTCCCCATTGCTGTGCTGGAATAACTGTACACAGGCAGCAGAAGCAGGCGGGCAGCCTGAGGACTATCTCCCACCTACATCCTACACAAAGGCACTGCCTTCATTTGCTACTTGAAGGAAGGGTAAGCAGGAGCAGCTCTGGGGACACCCTAGGGAAAGCATCTCAGGGGGTTTATGAGATGCTTGGGAAATGGGAGTTGTCCTTGGGAGATGACAAACTCCCCACCTACGTGCCAGAAAGGGAGCACCTCACTGCCATATTACATGATCCCATTTTCTCTCTAGATTCACAAGCAGCAGAAGTTATAAGGGCAAAAATTCTCCAGTGCCCAATTAGTACGGAAAAGCTCCTAAAGCAACCTCTTAAAGTAATAATTTAGATTCCTCTCTATGACCTGGCACAAAACTCACAGGAACTTTCTCTACAGCATTATTTCTACTGACCTGGTCTGATTGGAAGTTACTGGAAGGCTGAGAGACACTGTGACCCCATAAGGTTCACCTTCTTGGAACACAACCCAAACCAGCAAACCACCACCGACCCTCCCTCAAACCAAGCTAAATATTGCACAGGGTAGTTTTTTTCTTATGGCTTCTTTACCAAAAAGAGCCTTTTGGACAAGTTGGCAGCATGTAATCCAAAACAAATTCAAAGGCTTTACCTTTTCTCCAAACACAAAAAAAGGTGATGGGTACTTGATGTCCTGGCTGCTGAAAGGGCAGTTGACAGATGACTTGTGGATGAGGGCACTGTGCCCCTCAGTGGTAAGAATTTTCCTCTTCTCCTTGTGGTAGCAGACGTTGGGGTAGACCCCAAAAGCAAGCAGGGAGATGACAACATCCAGATTATTATCTGGTCCAGTGTTGTTAAATGGTTGAGTCATCAAACATTCTGTTGACAGAGAACAGAAGATGGGCTCACGTCCACAGGACATACAGGACAGCACAGCAGAGCTGTTTAGGATCCTGGATCAATGCAATTTCTGATTCAATCAACTGGTCGATGTGCATCTGTTCTCAAATGACCTCTGCATTCAACACATTTCAGTTCTACCTTTAATATTCAATTTATTCATGGAGAGCAAAAAGCAGAAAAATACTATTACAAAGAGGTATTTTTCTCTTCCAAGCTCTTCAAAAACAAGGCAAGAGAAGTTTGCCCAGAATGTGCTATAACACAGAGTGTTTACTGTCAGTTGTTTTGGAGACAGAGCTTTTTGGGGAGGTCTGAATGGATGTTTTCCTTAGTTGAGTTGTTCCAAACCTCCCTAGAGTCTCTGATTGCTGTTTCCAGGTCATCTTGCCCAGAAATAAAGTTCAGGATAAATGAAGGAATGATCCTTGCAGCATGAGGAGAAAAAAAATTAATGGAATTTAAACCAGCAAAAAATAGAAGGGAGGGGGAGAGGAACATCTGCTGAATCCAGTCAGCCATGCCACTGAACTGAGCAAGCTCCTCAGTAATGTTAGGCAAATTCAGAACCTGGTCAATTCTAAGAATGATGTTTTTTCCTTAGAAAACTGAATAATATGTCACAGCATTGCACATCCCTCCTGCAGCACCAGCCCAGAATATCATAGGGCACACAGCACACTCTTTAGATCACAGAGATTCCCCCCTAAGGCTAATGAGGGGAAGCACATCAAGGCACATTTTGGAGATGTTACAAGTGCAGGAGGAAAAAAAAAAATTAGGGAAGTAATTCTCAGGGCAATTGCTTAATAGATTTTTAATTCTGCAGCCCTAACCTCACCCTCCAACATCTCCCTATGTTTCACCACAGCCATCACAACCTCTCTGGTTTAGAAAACTATGAGACAGCAATAAAATTTCATCTGAATGCAGCTGTAAAAGCAGAACAGCTGTATGGCAAATGTACTATCACCCTCTGTGCTCATGTGTTCACCACAGATTATCTTGTTTATTTATTTCTCTTCACAGAATGAAAAATGCAATCATTAAATTACTATATCCAAGTAGAATCACCTTCAGGGAAGCCAGAATTAATCAGTATATCTTTCAGCTGGACTTTTGCTTCCCAAGTCATTCTAAGGGTAGCCATGCTGAGCCTTTTGTGTTCACAGAATCTTTTTTCTGCTTCTTCACCACCCATTCTAAAACACAAACAGAGTCAATTAGAAGTTTGCTCAAGAAAAGGGAAAGTGCCACAGTCTGGCTGTCACAGCATCCATAGTCTGCTCACAAAACTGCTCACCCTTTTACCCCCAATTTCTCACCCAATTTTGTGCCAAGATAATGTACCTTGCATCATCCCAGGCCTGGAAGACAGAGAGCAAAGCAACATGATCTGAATATCTGGTCCCAGCAAAATTCCTATGGATATAACCCAAGCGCTTGCCTTCGCTGATGAAAGGTTCAGGGAAACAGGTGGCTGCAGAAATGGTACAAATAGCATCTCCCACACTGGAAGAAACCACAAAAGGAATCAGGATCAGCTTTATTCACAGTATTGCTGCCAGCAGCTGCTACAAGCTGTTGATAACTAGGAAAAACATCCCTCTGCTAGAGACCTTAGTAACTCAGCCCTGATCTCCCAGAGTTCCTCACAGAAACACTTCCCTGAAAGTGGATGTTAAATTAGCTCCACTTCCACTCCTTTCACAACAGCAAGTGTCCACAAGCCCTTTGTCTACCTTCCCTCCCTTCCTGCCCCCCATACACCATCTTGTCCTGGTGAAAAGGACCCTACAGCCATTACAAGTAACAGATCTTGACTTCTGCTAAAGCAAAACATGTGGATTAATTTTTCTTCTTATCTTGGTGTCAAATCTCATTTCACCACCTCTAGCTCACTGCCACACGTAAGTATTCAGAGTTTTGCACTTAATTCTTAAGTATTCAGCCTCTACTGGTCCCTTGCAGTCAACTCTGATTCTCTTGACTACTTTATCCCCCCATCCTGTAAGTTATTTATCCTCTGTTCTCATGAACATTCCGTTTTCTTTCTCCAGCTGTGGCAATTATTGCTCATCTAGATGTGCTGTTTCTCTCTTGTAGAGTGCATGTCTAGAGGCTCAGGAACTCTGAGAAATAAGGAAAAGATCACTGAGACTTGTAAACTTACTAAAAGATACATCCCATTATCATCATCTTGCCAAGACGAGGTTCAATGGGAAGCTTGGCTAGGATTCTTCCTAGAGGTGTCAATTCATCATTGGAATCCAGGGCATCAAGGTCTGAAACAAGATCTCTTGTTATCAAAGATGGTTAACTAATGCCATAAATCCTTAACTAAGAAAGTCAGAATCTTAATAATTGTGTTTAACTGGAACTCCACCTAAAGTTGTTCACAATATTGCTAATCTGATTTTCAACTGGTCTGAGGGCAAATAAACTGATTACTTAAGCTTTACAGATGTTTTACTACCTCCTCCACAACTAAAAATTAGTAATTATTAGTAAAATAATTACTCTTCATTTAATTCACATACATATTTTCTATTTCTTTTTAGTTCAGTTCTGTACAAACCACTATTACACTATTAAACTTTCTTCAAACCCCTGAATTTGATCTAATCAATCTAACCTAATTTCTGCCTCATGACAATCAAAGCAGCCCTGTCAGAGCTAACTGCAGAGTCTTCATTGCAACTGCCAAATCACGGAACTCTGGTCATCAAAAAGAGAATACTACAAACTCTCAATTCCATAAAGCCTTCCCTCCTTCCATGACCTAAAAATTGCCACCTGTCAATATTTTTATTTATATATTTATATATTCTTATTTATTTATTATTGATCACTGTCAATAATAAAGTCAAACAAGTTTGCTGTACAGATTGAAAGGTCTCGGCAGTCTTCTTAACTTCCTAACCATTTGGCCATAGCCATTAAACTCTGCTTCATAAAAGTCTAAGTTAGCATGACAAAGAAAAACAACACAAGTGTGATCTTTAAAGAACTTCTTAAGGCAGAAATGAAAAATGCAAATTTATAGTTCACATACTCATTTACAAACTACTTTGGGAAATTTCAGCATAACTAAAAGCTTTAGATTTGGGGGAAAAAAAGGTTTTGTAGTCTTGGCAATTAAAAGGTGAACAAAATAAAGGACTCCTTAGCCACTATCAAATCCATTTTTCTTGGTACCTGTTGAAGTCAAGAGTCTAAAGACTACTGTGAAGAACAGCACTCTAAAATAAACATACTGGTAGTGTACATGCACTGAAAAATTACTGTAAAATGGAGGTCACCTGCAGGTACCTGCAGAAATGTCTCTTTGGAGTTAAAGCTAAAAACATTTGCCTTTTCCCCTTGCTTTATTTTTCTTACCTGAAGGGTAAGAAAAGCACTGACAACTTTTGGATCAGAGTGTCATTACACTTGAATACATTATCTCAAGCTCTGCTTTTCATCCCAGTTTCCCTTCTGTATACAAGCACTGTAGGTTTGTCACAGCATTTTGTCATTAAGTCAACAATCAAACAGATATTTTAGTTCTTAGAAATGTTAAGAAGTGCTTATTGAGTGACATTTGCAAAGCATGCTGAGGTTTGAGATGACTGCTTTAAATCCAAAGCATAAACTTAAGGTTTATTCCTGCTTCATTTTACTCATATTCTAGTTAGTTCCTTGAAGAAATTGAGGAGACAGCTTAACCCTCACCTCAGTTTTTCCTGTCTGTAGAAGGATACCAATGCTTTTATATTTGTAAACTGGAGATTTCACTACTTGAAAAAATACTGAGATCTTGGGTCAGGAAATAGTACAAAGCTGTAACTACACAATAAAGCACTAACCTCTCTTTGTCAGTACTTTGATAGTAGTTTTGCCCTAGGCACTGGCTTGAGTCTATGTCATACACAGCAGTGCAACAGCTGGAAAACAGGAAGCTGGAAGCTAGCATAAGTTGCTGGTAAAATAACAAAACAAGCCTTGAGTTTGAAGGCTCAAGTTTCTTAAAAGGAATGACACTCCACTTGGGAATTCAGTATTTCTTCAGCTGCAAGACACTGCCACCCACACGATGCCTCCAGGAAACACCTTGCTGTGTCAGACAGCATGCTACTGCACAAACAAGCTAACCAGAGACCATAAAGCAGTTGAAGTGATCACCAGAGATGGGAAACCACTTGAGTCAGCTTCATTAACATACAGCCTTGAGGACAATCAACAATACCTCGTAGCGTTCGTTCTGCTTCAATCACTGCATCCAAAGGTGGTGGCTCTATTGCTTTGGCCAAAAACTGCCCGATTCCTCCCAGGCGCAACAGTTTGATGCTCAAGGCAATCTCATGAAGTGGTGTTCGAAACATTTCGGGTGTCATATGAGTTTGAAGTCTGGAATGAGAGGAGAACACAGGTTTTGCTGACCATCAGAGGTCATTCCATCAGCATAACCTCTCACCCTCCAAAGTAAATACTGCCTCCCACTTAGCACACCACCTGTCATGGTGCTGCTGTAACTTAGGCTCTTCTACCAGTATGTATCTTCTGTGCTTCTCAGTGCTCACCTCAGGGTAAATTTACAATGGACAGGCACAGAGGGTATAGCCCTCACATCATCATAGCTCAGTGTGGTTTCTAGCATGAGCTGACCAGGTAGCATCTGCACAGCCAAAGACCCCGATTTGCAGCATGGCTGTGTCCAGCCCCACACTTGCCCCTTACAATCCTCTCCTGCATTAAGTAACATCTTCAATTCCTGAGACAGAGAACCTGCTTTCAGCCTGCCTTATGTACAAGCACTTCTCCACTTATCCTTCTATCAACTCCAAAGCACCTAGCTCCTCCTGTGCATTTCTGCTTTGACCACTGAAAACAGCAACTATTTTTGCTGGATGCTTTTCAAAGGTGTTTTTCCTAGGAGCAGAAAGATCTAATGGAAACAGATAGAGCTCTTAAATGTGCAGCACAGTATTGTTAGTGATCCTTCAGCTTGCTGGCTGAAGTATGAACTCCTAGGAATGACTGTACTGAGCAAGAGACAGCCAGGAAAGGTTTTAAAACACCTTGAACAGAGATCCAAATTCAGCTGGCACCAGATTTGGATGGTATCTCTCAAAAGATTATCTGCACAAGTTCACAAACACTCTTTCTTTCCTAGGCACCATGGAGGCAGTATGTTTTGGGCTTATATTCTTTGGAAACAGGTAACTTTAAAAGTCTTCAAGTCTCACGATGACTTCAGTAGCCTATGGTCAGCTGACTGTCAAAATTTCTTAATTAAAGTGACTCCACTGCAACAGACAGCAGGGTTAAATAAATCTCAGCAATTTAAGGAAAGTTTTTGATCAAGTGATGCTTTGAGATGTTACAATAAGTTGAACATCAAAAGACAGCTATGCTGTCTGAGAAAGGGGCATTGAACCTTTCATGAGAGAGATCAAACACTGTGTGCAACAGCTATGGAGACTTCTGCAGCTGGGAAAAAGACTCTAGCCACTGAGAAACAGCTTGGCAGACAAAAGAGGTCAGAAGTTTCAGCAGCAGGGAAGGTGCTAGAGCAGCATGAAAGGACCTCCTGGCCACAGAGTGGGGTTGAAGAGAAAAGTAACATCTGTCTTCCCTGCTTTTTACCACTGTCATGGCAAAATTGGCTGTTATGTGAAGATGCCAGGTGCCCTCAGTGGCTGAAAGCAGACCAGAGCCTTATCCTCATGACCAAAGCTCTTCTCTGCCTTGCCTCAATTCCCAAGCAGTATTATTTTTCTCCTGAGAGGTTCTGTAGGTTAGTGAAGTTCTTAATACGAAAATTATGAACTACTTATCCACCTCATACTATAGGTAGAACCATATAAACACAGGTACTTTTCTTTAGAGCAAAAGAACTAAGATATTCCAGTGTGAACTGACTTCTGTGCATCTCCTTTTTGTGCTTTCCAAAATTATTTCCCCAGTATGATCAGAAGTAGCATACTACAGTTCTGGGAGAACTCTGTGAGGTTATTTTACTTCTAAGGAGTGCAACCTCACCTTTCAAAGCGAGCTCTGCTGCACAAACGGAAACAAAACCCAGCACGCACACGTCCAGCTCTTCCTTTCCGCTGCTCCAGATTGGTTTTTGATGCCCAGACTGTGGCATAGTTTGTCATGTTATTATGAGTGGTGAACAGCTTCACTTTTTGTCTGTTGTGGGAAAAAAAACAAACACTTCAGATCAAATGTTCTTACTAGATGATCTTTAAGGTCCCTTCCAACCTGGCCATTCTATGATTCTTCATCTTAAGCCATGCCAAATCAGATCTGATTTTATTCTCTGCAGGCACACCGCTTTTAAGAGGCAAACCACCCCTGTTTGACTAGCTAAGCTTTGGCTAGTTAGGCATCTATTTAGAAGCTGAAGTATCACATTCTTTATAAAGCATATATATTTTTTTTATATATATATATATATACTTATAATATATATATTTATAATGCCCCAGGCTATACACAGAATGAAGTTTTCACCACTATCTCCAAAGCTTAAAATTCTCATGCAGTTCATGAGATCCCTACATGTAATTTGTACAGAGAACATGCATAGCAAGATTACAAAAATCTTCCTCTTCTCCATCAGCTATACACTAAGTGTTTGTAACATTCCAAATACACATGGAGACCCAGTGACACCTCCCATTATAGTACCATCAAGAATTTAGCTGACCAAAGCCAGCCCAATGGAATGCTGAAGGGCTGAAGACAAAGCCAATTTGTCTTGAGGGAGTTAGGAGTCCTCCAATTCAGCTCTGTGACTATGGGAACATAAGGCAGTTCTGTGTGTCCAGAAAACCTTTTTTTGCATTCCAAAGAATAGGATTTAAAAAACAAGAAGCTGCTTCATGTACTCACTTGCAGGAGTCTATAACATAGACCACATCATTGATGGTAATGCTAGTCTCAGCAATGCTGGTAGACAAAATAACCTGTAAAAACCAGAAAATTATTAGTGAAATATTCGGTCTGAAAAAAATTAAGCCTACAAGACAAACTATATAACCTCTATTAAAAAAAAAAAATCCACAAAAGCACAACAGAACAAAGCATGTTAAAGTCCAGAGAGAGAAGGTTCTCATACTTTGGTTACTCCAGGAGGCACAGGATCGAACACTCGACGCTGCTCCTCCAGAGGAATTTGTGAATGCAGAGGTAAAATTCTATACTGCTGGCTTCCTACAACATGAATACAAGAAGTCAGTAACTGCTACCCTGTGAGTCTCATTTTTTCTTTGCACAGCAGTAACTTCTACCCATTCATTCTCATGACATTCTCCCTAAGCCAATCAACCAACTCTCATCTTCACACAGTTAACAGTTTCCTTTGGCAAAGGTGAATTAGAACAGAACACAGCTGCTTGTACCAAAGCGTGGATTCATTTCTAGATGCTTCTGCATTGTGTATATCAAGTTCCAGCCAGGCAAGAAAACAAGTACAGCTCCTGGGACATTCAGAGTCTTGATATAAATTAGCAGGGCTTCAATGAGCTCAAAAGAAGTTTCTCTCTCATTCAGCTGAGCCATGGAGTTCTTTGTTTCTGGGCCATATTCATCACTGCAAATAAGGTTGCAATTGGCCTACAAAAGAAAAACCAACACACACACACACAAAAAATAATCATGTAAATGAATTTACTCAACTTGTGAAGACAGGCTGGCCAAGAAAACAGGAAAATGAGATATGTAAGCAGCTGACAGGGAAGATCATCTCAGGCACAGCTCACAGAACGACTGACAATAAGCAGTTCCAAGTCCTGCTTCCTCAGCTTTCTAATACAAGAACTGCATTGTAACTCAATTTCATTACATTTAACACAAAGTTGCAGCAGGAAGCTACCAAACCAATTGAACTTCTGTTCAGATGAATCAGAATAATGTCATAAGAAGGAGAAGAAAATGCTTCTCTCAAGAAAAACTGGTCATTTTTTAAGATACAAAATAACTGACCTAAACAGTAGTTCCAGACCTACAAATAAAAGGCTGGATCATGAAAGTGATAGTCTCTTGACACTGTGTGTAAACATTATCAACTGCAAGAGGAGAAGGGAAAGAATCTCAATTTTCACCCTGAAAAGGTATTACCAAGCTTATATTTCTGTATCTATCTCTTCTTCCAAGGTCTTAATCTTTTAGCTTTTCAAAGCACTTTGGGTCTATCTTTAAAGAGATCTAGGCCGACAAATAATAAGAATTTTAGTTTCAACAACAAAAAATATAAATTCTTTCGTTTACAAGGGCAATGAGAAAATTCAGTTCAACTTCTGAAATCAGCAACAACCTTGGATAGTAAAACCACAAAAGCTGCTAAAAATGTTGAAGTTCAACAATGCTGAATGAACTACTCTTGAGGTACAGTCCTAACTGGCACTTGTCTAATTTTTCATATTAAAGAAGTCTAACATACATCATCGTCTTCACCATTTTCTTCATCCTTCTCTTTCTTCTTCTTCTCCTTTGGTGGAGGAACAAACTGAGTCATTTGAATGCAATCTTCCAGAAAATAATCTGCAAGGACAGACAAGCACTGGTCATCAAAACTGACCACTAGAAGGCTGTGGAAGGGAACACTATTCTTGTTATCATCTCTCAAGATTCTCCTGAGATAATTGTGATGTTTCAGGCTATGAAGCCAAGATTAGAGAAAATTTCCTGGCTGTCAGTTAGGGCCTGAGAATTGTTCCCATGCTATTCCAAAGATTATTCCTCTATTCAATGTACTTACACACATATTTTTACTGGTTTGTTTGTTTTGAATACTGACTCCTCTAAAGCTACTTCCATTATTCCTAATATTACTGACAACTGTGAAACACACCACCTTGTCTTAATATCTCACTCTCCAGTGGAAACAACCCCAAGTGGTAGTGTTTTAGGGTGGTGGGGCTTGTTTGAGGTTGGGGTTTTTTTGGGGGGGGAATGGAGTAGTATTGTTTATTTGTCCAGTTTTGTTTTTAAACCAAATGATGCTGTGAAATGGTTCAGTGTCACTGACTTCTTCACCCAGGATGAACCACATCTGTAACATGCCAGCTCAAAAGAAATGTGTATCTTGCTATATCTGTAATCTTAAAGCATATGACTGATAAAATAAAAACTAAAGGTGGTTCTGGAAGTTCAATCAATGATTTACCTTGGACAGGGTAGGTTCTACCAAAGACCTCAACAACAGGACAGTTGAAGAAGTATTCACAAAACATAGTGGTATCAATGGTGGCAGACATGAGGATAACCCTGATTTCAGGGAACGCCTGAACGACATCTCTCAGCACCACCAAGAGAAAGTCAGTCTGCAGAGAAAGAGATTAAAAGCAGCATAAATTTCCTTGCCATAAGAAGTAACATGATTCCAAGAGACCAGAAAGAATTACACATTTAGTGAGCAGGAGCTTTGCTGGGCAAGAGACATACCAATCATCACAACAGCATTCTATAGCCAGAAACAGTTGTCACTGCTTTATCGTGCAAATACTGCAATTCCTGGGGTCAGTGAATTTTAGGGTTTGCAGTGCTTAACCCTTCTTTAAAGGGTTCTTCTTTTATTAGAATGCAACAAACCAAAGAAAAGCATTCAAAAATACTTTGCTTCCTTCCTAACAGCACATTACAACCTAACGTCTTTTTAAACTTGGCTTACCCATAAAGTAGCCAGAGTAAATAAGTAGGAATGACTCAGTGCAATTGTATGCAAAGTTTTGTAGCTCTATTTAAGCAGGGCATTGATTTAGTTTTGCCAGGCAGTTAGGCAGGCCCTTAGCTCACCAGATGGAAATTCCAGGCCCATTCAAAATTTGAAAACTTGTATTTTATATCATTAATACAAACCTAATAGCTGAGGAGACCACAAAAATCTGCATATTCTGTCAAAACAAGCTTAAACAGCATGCCAGTACTTAGCAGTTTCTCTCATTCTTGCTGTGACAAAGCTAAAAACTGTACAGGAGAATCAAGAGGACAGAAAACGTTCCTAATTTTTTAAGTTATATACAACTCCTCCCACAATTCTTTTTTCACTTTGTTGCACTGGTTTTGGTGTCAAAACCAAAATTAAACATGTCACTATCAAGACTGCACCTTCTGTAAAAACCACAGCTGTTCCACTGCAGTCATACAACACTGTCAGTAGAAAGAGCGCTCCAAGATACAAGTGACATTCAACATGCTCCCACATTTGGACAAGAACTGTTTGCACCATGGTGTTGATTTTCCAGAGAGGAGCAGGACATAGAAGGAGATTCTAACAGGGAAAAAAGAGATAGGGCAGCAAGGAAGCCCAAGTTCTTGCTCTTTAATCAGGTGAGGAGTAATTAAGAGAAGAATTTCTAGAACTCTTATTGAAGATGGAGGATTCACATATGTGGCCATTGGTAAAATGCAGTTTCCTTTCACATGTTTACTACTACACAAGAACAGAAGCAAAAGTTAAACAGAACAGAGGCACAGAGAGAAACAGAACTGTAATCAGGAGCTAACTCACATTAATGTCTCTCTCGTGGATCTCATCAACAACAACATGACTAATGCCACGGATCCCAGCCTCCACCTTTCTCAGAAGAACACCTGAAACAGACATAGTAGTTAAACATTCACAGAAGTAACAGCTGGATCTTTCCCCACAACCCCTGCTATTTCATCAAGACCATCAAGGTTTAAAGGTCAGGATGTGTGCAAGCTGTCCAGCACCTCTTACATCCCCGTCCCTACTTGCCATGCTTCATCTGTACAAGTGATGTGGAGGGCGTGAAGTATTTTACTACTACAAGGGGATTTTTCCACCACCCAATACTGCTTCCACTTCTGTCTTTCAAGGCCACTCAATATATGGCAATTTCATCTCTTCAAGAGATTACTTCTGTGTGGTATTAGACCTGTATTGTTAGGCTTCCGAACAATAATCTTCATCTTTCTTTGCATAACACTACATCAGCAAACTTCTAGCCAAAAAAACCCCTCTTTAATACTTTAAACAGACTCCCTAATTAATCTAACCATATTTCTACTTTTGCTGCTAACTCAAAGACTTCAAACCCCTAAGAATCTCCAAACATCAACAAAACAATACAGACCCACAGTGCAGAACAAGACACTGGCATGTGGCCGAGGAAGCACGGATTCAAATCTCACACTGTAGCCACAGCTTTGCCCAGGTTCTTCTCCTCTCTCATAGGCCACACGCTCTGCTACAGAAACTGCACTAATCCTCCGAGGCTGAGGGGTGAAAAGAGGTTCTCCAACTTAATAATGAGAGATTTTTAATCAGAACACCACTGACAGTAATAAATTATAAATGTTATAGGCAGCCTGTCCTCTGATAGCTTTACAGAGTAGTCATTTAACAGTAGTATCTGCTTTTTTAGTTCTGAAATGGTTAATTGTCCACATAAAATTACAGAGGACTGATGTAAATATATATATATATAAAAAAATACCAGCTGGCATTTGGCAAATCATTTCCCCTTGGTCTGCCAATAGGTTTTCACCTGGACAAGGCACAAGCCATAGTATCCCAACTGTAGAGTAACACTCCAAATGAAAATCATAGAATGGCTGAGGTTGGAAGGGACCTCAAAGATCATCTAGTTCCAACCCCTCCGCCATGGGCAGGGATGCCAATCACTAGACCAGGTCACCCAGGGAAAAGATGAGGTTTCTCCTACAGGTAGTACTGAGGAGATACTTTTGTGAATGATATTCTGCAATGATAATCAGATTTTTCAACATGTCCTAATAAGTGATTTCTAGTATCTGATCACAACTTAAGTGGTTGGATTTACAGTTTCACAGTATCTACTGAGCTGGAAGGGGCCCACTAGGATCATCAAGTCCCCAGTTCCTTAACCTGTACAGGACACCCCAAGAATCATACTATATTTGTAACATCTTCCCCACCTGTGTCACTACTATGTTGCATTCTGCAGCTCTGTTGGTTTTGATATATTCATCCAGGATGTACTGTGGCACTTGGGTGGTTTTGCCACAACCAGTGGCCCCACGAATGACAACAACAGAGTTATGACGGACTGCCTCCAGAATTTCACTTTCAAAATTCTTTACAGGTAAGGTTTCTCTCTCTTCCTGAATCTGGAGAAAAAAGTATCCAGCACATTACCAAACATCTCCAAATATCAACTTACTCTGCTCCACACCCATACTTTGTCTCACTCTTTTACACAGGTTTCATTTACATAAAGGAAAAACTGTGTAACAAGTCATAGTTCCTATTTTTATCTTACACAGCACAACACATCCCCACATCCATCCCAGTGTAACATGCAGGACATCTGAAAATTCGGTGTGTCCTACTACTGAAATCCAGTCTGACACACAACAACTCCATGAATGCTCCAGGCTTGGGGCAGAGTGGCTGGAAAGCTGCCTGGCAGAAAAGGACCTGAAGGTGTTGGCTGACAGCAGCTGAAGGTGAGCCAGCAGTGCGCCCAGGTGGCCAAGAAGGCCAAGAGCATCCTGGCTTGGATCAGCACTAGTGCGGCCAACAGGACTAGGGCAGGGATTGTCCTCGTGTACTGGGCATTGGTGAGGCCACACCTTGAACCCTGAGTTCAGTTTTGGGCCTCTCACTCCAAGAAGGACATTGGGGTGCTGGAGTGTGCCCAAAGAAAGGCAACAAAGCTGGTGAAGGGTCTAGGAGCAGCAGCTGAGGGAACTGGTGTTGTTTAGCCTGGAGAAGAGGAAGCTCAGGGGAGACCACCTCACTCTCTACAACAACCTGAAACGAGGTTGGAGCAACGTGAGAAACGGTCTCTTCTGGCAGGTAACAAGAGATAAGGTAAGAGGAAACAGCTTCAAGTTGCACAGGGGAGGTTCAGGATGGACATTAGGAAAAATTTCTTCACTGAAAGAGTGGTTAATCATTGGAACAGGCTCCCCAGAGAAGTAATGGAATCATTGTCCCTGGAAGTGTTCAAAAGCTCTGTAGATGTGGCGCTTAGGGACACGGTTTAGCGGTGACATGGCAGTGTCAGGTTAACAGCTGGATCAGTGACCTTGAAGGTCTTTTCCAACCTTAACAATTCTGTGTTCAACCTCTTCTGGAAAAGAAAGACTAGCACAAACATGCCATATCACAGAAGTGTACTTACCCTTTGCAGTTCTTCATCATGCTCCAAACGGTACAGGAAATCACTTTTCAAATCCATGCTTATTTGCTCTGGAGCAAGCTGTAAAAATGACATTGTTTGGAGCCTTTTTGACCTGTCTGCTTACCTATGTAACAACTTCAACATCAAAACAATCACACTAACATGACTCCAAATATAAGTAAAGTATAATTTCCTAGGTAATTGCCTGATCAGCTATACCCATGAGGTATTCTATTCTGTTCACTCCAGGGTGTTATAATGGCCATCCTCAATGAAGCTTCTCAGAAAGATCCAAAATACTGGAAAAGAATGATTGTTTACATTGAAATACTTTAAAAACCCTGTCTGAATGATTATCCAAGTGTCTCATTGGCTTACTGCTGAATAGAGTGTGTTTCTCAAGCAGTTAATGTATGGAACGAGATAATGTAAGCACATAACCACCCACAGAACAGCAGCTGAAAAGGGGAAAAGTGAGCAAAGAGGGAAGTATCAGGCAACTCTTGTATTTCAACTGAGAAAGAAGTCTGAAGAAATTCAAATTTCTTACTAAAGGGCTAATTTGCTTTACTGAAAATAATTTAGTTGCACTAAGAGGAGCAAATTCCAATCCTCAGGAAATTTGAAGCCAGCTCCATGAGTCATGTCCATAAATATATTGACTATGTGCTTGAAGCAGCAACATTCCAAATCTACACCAATTCCATATTTTCTAAATCAATATATAATTATTAATGTTTAATTAACACCATTTATTGTGAAAACTGGAGTTAAAAGAAGCATTAAATTATTATTTTGGTTTTAAGTACTCTGGTTCCCTGTTGTAGAAAACTGAAGTTCCTGTTCTGACCAGGCTATACCAGGGGCCAAATTATGCCTCCAAACCTAGTATTTCTTCCCTTCCTCTTCATCTTATCATGCCACATTGCTGCTTTTCATTCATTCTGTGATGAATGGGATTAGAAATGACCAAAAAAAACAAGTAGGCTGATTGTGTAGTGACACCAGCTTGGAGCAGTTTCTCCTCCCAGCAAAGAAAGTCCTAGCATGGAAATATGGGAAAGAAAGGCTAGTGAATTAAAAATGACAAGCCCATCAGCTTACCTTGGAATTTCAACCAGAACTTTGTATGGGCTGCAGAATAGCAGGCAAAAAGTGAAACAAAGCAAAGAGCTGGGATATTAAAGACACTGCTGCTCAAGAACCTAATTAAACATCAAGTAAACACAAAGAACTCCTACCAATGAAAAGACTCCCTTCCTCCAGGTCAAGAAGGAAAGAAATTTTATCAGTGGACTGTTTTCTCCTCTGGAATAGCTCATATTTTA
>VWZX01005619.1:474659-770851 GCA_013399015.1 Galbula dea
AGGCATAATAAAAGCGTGGGGGGGGGGGGGGGGAAGTATTTAAAAGTTCCAGAAGCATGTGGAAAATGAAGGACAAAACAATTCTGAAGCTCTCTTACATTTGCCAGAGGACCCTCATCAATATTGCAGCCGGTCCAAGGGTTCCAATTGGAATGAGGTGGTGACCATGGAATAACTTCCATATTACTTTGTCTCTGTGATGGTTCAAAGTGGGCCAACTTTCCAACATTAATCAGAACTGGATTACTGGGATCTTCAGGCTATAAATCCAAAAGCAAAGTGGACAAAGAAGGATAAATGATTAACCAAGCAGGCCTGATGTTAAATACTAGAGTATCTGAACCACACACTCACCAAAGGCACGATCTCCAGAGACAGTTCCCGTACAGTCTTTTGCAGCTGGTTTTCTAAGTCAGAAGACAGCAACACCTCATAGGGTTCCATCTATTAAATGATTAAAAACTACATGTTGATATTCACAGACAATGGAAGCCAGAACTGCAGAGTATACTGAACCATCACATAGCTTTTATTATGTAAATAGGACCATCAGTTCAAAATTCATGTTCTTGAAACTTTTTGCTAACTTCTTATCCAACAAGAGTCTGTAGAATATCTATAAACATCTGAGTTTAATTTCAGAGGAAAGCATTCCCAAATTTATAACTGAATACCAAAAAAAAGCTAATGTGCCAGAGAATGAAACCCAGCAGCTGAGAATTATACATGGCATAAACAGAAATCTTTACACTTGTAGAAAAATTATACTGCAAAAACTAGTTGTTACAAATCCTATTTCATTGAATATACTATACAACTAATCTCCTGCTCCATTCTCACACACATGAAGTTGTATTTCTAAAGAATCAAAATCATTATTAACTTGTAAGCTGTTAAATACTGAGAGCAAACTCCAACACAGAATCCCAGAAGCCCAGCATGGTGAGGGCTGGAAGGGACCTCTGGAGATCATCTAGTCCAACCCCCTTGCTAAAGCAGGGTCACCGACAGCAGGTTGCCCACGATCACCTCCAGGTGCCTTTGGAATCTCTCCAGAGAAGGAGACTCCATGACCTCTGTCAGCAGCCTGGGCCAGGGCTCTGGCACCCTCACAGCAAGGAAGTTGCTCCTCCTGTTCAGATGGAACCTCCTGGGTACCAGTTTGTGCTCATTGCACTTGGCCTGTCACTGGGCACCTCAGATAAAAGTCTGACCCCATCCTCTTGTCCCCCACCCTTCAGATACTGATCAGCATCGATCAGATCTCCTCTCGGTCTGCTATTCTCCAGACTCAGCAGCCCCAGAGCTCTCAGCCTCTCCTTGTCACAGAGATGTTCCAGTTATTTGTGTTATTAAAATGAAGCAACAATTTCTGACCTTTCTACCAAACTCACCGATTCTCCTTTTTTCTTTGTCTGTCCAGAATAAGGCTCTATGACACCAAGATGGTAGAGCTGTCTAACCAAGGAAAGGGCACAGGACTGGGCTGCCAGCTTTTTGTTTGATCCGTGCTCACGACTGAAAATCCCTGTGGCATACAAAGTTCAGAGCTGTAGTAGCTAGTGAGTCAAACAGCTTCCTATCCTGAAATGGGCTTTCTGATTGTTGACAGAGGCCAGGTTTCATGGAAAGACTCTCAAATCTTGATAAATCCAGAGTTCTAACAGAAAATCCAACCAGGCTCTTTCATCAGCTGTGTAATGTTACTTACTGACTTCCTGGGGACCTGCTGGAAAGTTTTTTCTGCATTCAGTGTCTAAGGGAGTATGATCATCCTGTACCAACCAGCAACATCAGACAAATTTTACAGGAAGCCCTATGTAAATGCCTATTGTATGCACAGCAGCCTCACTGCCTGGGAACATACTAGACACCTGGATTTCTCTGATATGTTAAGAACAAGTAATTAAGACAAAACCTAACATGTCACAAGCATTTGCTCATGCTGAGAAAAAGGACTAGTGGAAGCAAGTCATGGACAAGCTGCAGTATGCAACAAGAACATCACACAGAAAAAAAGATGGCATATGGGGAAATGAACATGAACCTTCAACTCTGGAAGTGGCTCCAACACCCGAGGATGAAAGTCCTTGCCCGCAAGTATGACCTATTTCTCTGTATCACACCTACCTTTTGCTAAAATAAAAAATAAACAGGAACACTTACTTCTGCCCAGCTGCTTCACATAAATACTCATTTCTGCAATAAAGCTCCTGCAAGAGAGAGAACACCAAGGTACAATTATCAACAGCTGACACTGACACTGCAAAAATATTAACTCTTTCCAACCTGTCTAGTCAAAGGTCTCTGTGTCCTCAGCCAGAGACTCAGTTCATCAATGGCCAAGGTAAAACATTACTGCTTTAGCCCCAAGCTAGTAGGTTAACAGACTTGCCATCAATAGATCTGGTTAAGAAAAGTCCTGCAAATGTCACCACTCAGCATTGAAATTTAAAGCCACATTATTAGGAAATATGCTCCAAGCTGTCTATGTTTAAGGCACCAATTGTAAAGTAGGTAACATGTTAATGTAACATTAATATGGGATCTCATTAACTGTATCCCACGTTACACTAACAATGTCCACCGGGAGCCTGGGTTTCTTAACTCAGGTTCAACACTTAATACAGCTGCCCTGGGTTTTGCTTACACATCTGGCAGCTTAGAGCATAGACCAAACTAAACCAGATCATTTTGCCAAAGACCATTGAACATATCTGCACAGGAGGAGACAGAATACTTGAATTGTCACGAGGCCTTCGTTGCTGTACTATGGGCACAGCAGCAAATGTAACAGTTTGCCTAGTAGGCATGTAACCAATTCATTGAGGTCAAATGGAGTATTAATTTAAGGCTTGGAAAAAAAATGAGAAAGCCATATGTCAACAGAGGATAATGGAAACCAAGATCCACAGAACCACAAAGCCTGTGTTTGTACAGATTAAAAATTAAATCTGACTCCTATAAGACAGGATTTAAACTGGCAAATGTGACTTAAACTGGCAACTGTAATTCAAGATGTTGGACTGGGCTTTGTCAGCTTTCCAATTTGAAAACTATGCCTTAGTACTTCCACAGCTGCAGGCAGAGCCTTGCATCTGGGTCCTTCATTTCTTGCTGTAAGCAAATAAACAAACAAAGGTTAAGTGAAGGATTTAAATGTCAAGTTAGAACTCCTTCCTGTACTACCAGTGAACTGACCTTCAGGCACAGTGGCTTCATGGGTCGAAGGCCACTGGCTTTCAGGGACACAACAGCCAACTAAGGCACCGATGACAGTATGTTTCTCAGCCAGGCCTATAGTCAGCATTCAATCTCATTCTCCTCCACCTAAGGGGAGAACAGCAACACCAGACATCAGTTCGCAGCAGAATCCCATGCGATTGCTCAGCACAGCCTCAGCAGCCCCTGGGTGAACCTGTACGGATCTTTGGTGTCACTCGCTGCTACCGCCTTCAGCAGGAACACAAGGAGGCAAAGGCATCCCACACTACTGATGGAACCCCAAAAGAGAAAAAACACATCCCATCCCTTCATATTTAGTTCAGACTTTGTGGAGGAGGAGAGCCATGCTTCTATTTACAATTTACACCCTCCTGTCAAAATTAAAAACAAAGTTTCTGAATCCAAATTTTCCAGCTATTACTGAATTCTTACACCATGACTAGATGATCTTCTGAGGTCCCTTCCAACTCCTAACATTCTGTGATTCTGTGACTATGACTAACTGACAATAAAAACACATTTCCTCTTTTAACCCCTCCAAGAGCAAGGCTTACATTTCTGTTACAAAGACCATTACTTTAAAAAGAAAAAGAAGTAAAAATCAGATTGGTAAAATAAACAGCAATTGGTATTTGTTAATAACCCCAAACTGTGTTACTGTCCTCAAAACTCAAAAAAAATCTGGAATTATTCCTCTCCTATTACACACATCAAAAGGATTAAATCCAATTGTTTACCGTCCCTCAGTGAACACTAGAGCACGTGAGGATTGTTTCATGCCTATCGCTCATTTGCAGCAGATGGTTAGTTCCCCCTTCTACCATCCCATCCAAGGCATTTCACACAGGCTTTCCTGGATGGAGTAAGTAGGAAATGCTCTCCAAAAGAAGGGTAAGTGGGCTGAGAAACATACTGTCATCAGTGACCACCTCATTCTGCTCAAGATTGTATGGATTTAAATTCATGGGGTTTAATGCTTTACCTGAAGAAGGCATAACAAAACGAGCTGCACAAATAATCTGTGAGCTACAGAATAAAATGTTCCTCAAGAACTACATCTGCAACAAGTGTATTTAAAATTTCTAGTGCTGTATAACTGACTTTTTTTATGTTACTCATTTAAGGGCAAGAAATGTCCTTGCTTGAGAACACAAAATGGAGATGAAGTGACTTGAAGAAAGGTTTCATATGAGAATTTAGAGCTTTGACACATATTTTTGATGTTTTAAATGCCGGTAAGACTCAACAGCACAAGAATACCAGAAGTCCTGTAAGTCAGACTCAAAGAAAACTGTAATAAGAAAATGAATGTCTTTCAAAAAATAGTAACTCTCACAGAACACAAGTTTTAATGCAAAACAGCTCCAAAACCCAACTGGAATCCAGCAGCAGCAACATGCCACTGTTTCTGACCACAAAACATAACAGTACTTCCCAAGAAATACAATGTCCTGAAGCTCTAGTGATTTGTAAAGATCATTCCAAACAAGGCTGAAAAATTAAACCCCACCAATTCTTTAGGCATAACCTGTCATGTGCTATTTTCATCTGCGAGCAACACATGCAAATTTTCTGATGGAACAGGCAGAAAGTCAAACAAGTAATAGCCAGCTGCTTTCAACTGAAATTTAAGACCCTCAAAATTCCTTTGGGAAGATTCTGCAAAACTAATTTTTCCAGTTGAAGATTCTGCTGCCAAAAAAGTTAATTATAACACAAGCATAAACAAAATCTCCTTAAAGCATGTTTCTACATAAGTAAATGTAAGCATATTTAAGATTTAATGAAAAGGTACAAAGGCAACTACAGTCATACAATTACTGCCAGCAACTGAGCATTGTTTCCACTGAAACTGACACCTCAACAGTCAGCTAGAGCACAGCAATCATTTAAAAGCTGCACAGCCATGAAAAATAACAGACAGAAATCTCTTTGGAGTCACTCAGACCTTAGCACCAAGGCTCATCAACCCCTTTTCAAGATGTAGGGCTGTTGTTGGTCTTGGTAAAGAACACTGCTTTCTCCAAGAGCACTAGGGAGCACTGCAATCAGTGATCGATTAGCCACTGCCACCGAAAGTATTTCTAACCCTTCATATGCAGAAGGTGACTAAAACTACCAAACCTGTTGTGATCAGGCCCCATTTCAGTGTATTTATATTCTTCCTGAATCTTCTCCTTTTGGAAAAACTGGTTCAGCCGTGCCTTGGCATTTTCCAAGGTCCAATTTCCATGAAGATCAGTATCTAAGTCCACTTCTGACTCTGAGGTCTAATATTAGGACAAAAAAAGGTATTATTTTTTGGTTTCTAATCTATTTCCATTTAAAACATTCTTACAAGTCTTTGAAATAACTTGTTTAGAGACTTCATTACAGAAAACGTTTAAAATTCCTCAGTATTTCCTTATTTTCACAACAAAATGTCTAAGCTGGATATTCACAGCCAGAGTGATTTGTTCTTAGCTTAAACAAACTACCTTTTTTAAATATCAGCAGGTAAACCTGCAGCTTCAGTTAAAACCAACAGCAAAATTGCAAGCTTGATTTTAACTGCTAATAACACATGAAAGGGATGGAAAGGTATCTATTTAAGAAGGAAAGTAAAGAAGAATTGCATAGAATGACTTACTGCCTGCACTTCTTGCTCCTCTTTCTTTGTATAGTAATCTTTCAAATTTGCACCCCGATCCCACTGAGCTCCATGACTGTCACAGTTTCCAGGTGCTGCACTTGGGCCATTACCTACCACGTGGAAAAAAAAACCCAAAATAACTATCCCAAGACATGTTCTTAGCACTGGAGAGGAACTGCCTGGCAATCTTGACAGGAGGAGACCAGTCCCTCAGATTTATGAGGTTGTTCACACCTTTCTCTAAACTACAATGGCTTTGAACTGTCTTCTGTCTGCAGAATGATGATATTTGGGAGAAAGATCATGATCAAATCTATGTGCTGCTTGTATTACATCCACTTACATATACATTACAGTTCTCACAGTCTTACCAATTTCAGCCTCTAGGAGCAAATGAGGAGGAGGAGGTCCTCCCAGAGCAGAACTGGAACCAGTAATATCTCTAGCTGCTTCAGGGCCATCAGGGGTATCACCAGCTGCTGGCTAGGAGAGAGAATGAAGGGAAATATCAGCATGTTCATACAGAATGAAGTCTTTTTACTATTTAACTAGAGAACCATTCAGGCTGTTTAAAGAGATCATGCATCACTGCAATAGTTACCCCCAGCAGTAAAACCTCTAACAGCAACACCCTGTTTAAAAATGAAAGGAATACAGCTGCTGAATTGTCACAGCACGACAATATGCCGTGCACAACAGGGTTCTGAAGAGTGAGTTCAGACAGATCTGACACACACACATACACAAAAGACGTGCAGCGAGTGGTCGCGTTTAATCTACAACGTGTGTAATATAGGCCAAGCAGAAGTACAAGAGTCACAGGCAGAGACTATATACAAGAAGATGACTAGCACCGTGCTACTGTTAGCAAGTATCTTTTATACCTTTACAGAAAGAATAATGACCAATTAGCAAGTGACACTTACATATGCATATACAAATCATACTAATCAATTAAGAAGCAACTGTTACTAGTAAAAACTAGGCATCAAGGCCTCTGTGTGCAGCTGCAAAGGCTCCTGCTAGGTGACTCCCATCTTCTCTCCCAGGCTATCTAACTGCTTTCTTGTGAGAAACTGACCTCGGCCTTGTCCAGCCTCCCCTCTGCTAGGCCCTAGATCTTACAGCCCACAATAGCATGCCACAACACTGAATATTTAGCTTTGTGTGAGTGTTCTAGGAAAGGATGTCCAGCCAATAAGGAGCCTTACATACTGAAGTTCAGCAACTATAACATCAGCCAGGGAAAAATAACACATATTGGTTCCTATCATATAGCCAAGGAAACTCAAATTTACTTTGTGAACACAGAAACAAAAATACCATAAGAAAACACTAATACCTTTAGGAAATGACAAAATTATGGCTAATCATTACAATTTGAATAACATGCAGCTCCATTTACTGTTCTCTAAAACTGCTGTAAAGATAAGAGTTACCCTCCTCAGCTTTTATGTGATAGCCACTGCTGATACCTGCATGGTTCATAAAAAGCAGTGATCTTGTTACACACACGAGGAGCTAAGGCAGAAAGTCTTTATGATTAAAAAATGGCAACTCTTCAATCTCATGATTTGAGATGTCCGTGATATTTTTTATTTTATTTTACTTTAAAGTACACATTTTTGTGATGAAAACTCATTTCATCATCACACACATTTAAAACAATTTCCATGTCAGATGTGAGTACTCAGCATTTTTAAAGTCAGGCTACACCTTACAGACACTCTTGAATTCTCCCCAGCCTCACTAGTTACACAGAGCAACACACAGCTGTTTTTACCAGACACCCCTACGACATTCATTGTACAGACTCTTACTGTCCAGCACTGTAAGTAGAAGTTACAGAATCACAGGATGGTGAGGGTTGGAAGGGACCTCTGGGGATCACCTTTGTCTAACCCCTCTGGATAAAGCAGGGTCACCCAGAGCAGGTTGCCCACGATCGCCTCCAGGTGGCTTTGGAATCTCTCTGGAGAAGAGAGATTGCCCTCTCTGTGGGCAGGCTGGGCCAGGGCTCTGGCACCGTCACAGCAAAGATGATGTTCTTCATGTTTAGATGGAACTTCCTGGGTTCCAGTTTGTGCTCATTTACCCCTCCCATCACTAGGCATCATTGGCCCCATCCTCTTGTCTCCCACCCTTTAGGTATTGATCATTGAGAAAATCCCCCCTCAATCTGCTCTTCTCCAAGCTAAACCCTGGGGCTTTCAGCCTTTCCCCCTCCCAGAGATGCTCCAGCCCCCTCAGCATCTTCCTAGCCTCTGCTGGACTCTCTCCAGTAGTTCTTTGTTTCTCTTGAACTGGGGAGCCCAGAACTGAACACAGTACTCCAGGTGGGGACTCACCAGGGCAGAGTAGAACCTTCCTCAACGTGCCAGTCACACTCCTAAAGCACCCCAGGAGACCACGCTGCTGTCTCACAGACAACTTGTTGTCCACCAGGACCACCAGGTCCTTCACTGCACACAGGTGCCAGACTGAACCCCAGGCATGAAATGTAACCAGGCACACACCACTGCAATTAAAGATTAGTCTCTGTAAGAAGAAAGAGCAGCTTACTCCAAAGGAAGGAATTTCTTCTCTCTTCATTTCATTCACCCGAATCAAGTAATTGACAAAGTCTCGTGCAGCGTTGGTCTGTGCATCTTTCTTGTTTGTGGAATTGCCCATGCCCACGTAGTTGAAGCCTTCTACTCGAACCTGCAAATGAAAACACAGGTCTGTGGCACACACACATGAAACGGGCTTTGAAACCAGTGATACTGACTGAAACACCACTTGCTAACAAGTACAGGAGAAATATTAAGTGTTGTTAGATATCATTACACGTATCTATATACATAGATATATTTCTATAGGTTTTGAATATATATAGCTATAAAAGCAAGCTCCCACAGTCCATTCTCAGAGAGCAAGAACATTTCCCAAACCCTGCTGGAGAAAACAAACTAGTGTAGAAAGGGATAGTGCCAACACCCAGCAGCAAACCCTCCCCAGGTTTGTGCTCCTCAGCCTTAATCCTAAAAACTCTCAGACAAGGACAGGAGTGGGCTCGTGTGTCCTCTACTGTAGCTCCACGTTATTACAGCTAGCAAGATGCAATGAAATTCATCAGCTTTGAGCCAAGCTTTAGAGCAGCAATTTTATTCCTGCCAGCTCACCTGCCAGGCTGCAGCAAGATTTGATCAGAGGAAGTTTATTCAAAATTCAGACTAAGCAGGTATTTTACACCTGCTTTTCTGCAACCACTGTCCCTCGTCTTAAGCAGTTATTATTGTCCTTCTACATTTCCAGTCAGGAACTCCATTTCATTTCCACTTCACTTATCCCAGAATCCCAGCACGGTAGGGATGGAAGGGACCTCTGGAGATCATCCAGCCCAACCACCCTGCTAAAGCAGGGTCACCTTATGCATCTCTGATTTCCACTCCTCATTCTGCAGTTAGTCGTTCTATTGCCCATTTTCCCATCAGACAACACACATTGCTAGTATTTTGCTTAACAAGTTCTAAACCATGAGCTTCTACTTTCAGCAGACCACCAACCTACCAGGACATCGGTATCACCAACCAAACACTAACCATACTGGACTTACAACCATGGTACCAGACTGTGAAAATTAGCCAAAGAAAATGTTTTAGTGAGACCTAAACTTTCACCTGTTAAGTTTCTATGGACATTTACAGAGCACTGACACAAAAAAGCCCCAAAACAACAACATAATTGTCCACACAACCCCTTATCTCAGTAATGCTCAATCTATTATAATACCTTTAAAAGTGATTTAATATCACAGTGCTTCTCAGTTTTGCTATTGGTGGGGAAGAAGAATAGGTGAGGGAGGGTGCAACGACAAAGTCAAGGTGTTTAGAGAGAATCTGCTCACAAACTAACCCATTCTGCACACGGTCTTGCGCTTAGTGACAGTTCCTCCTCAGAGCCAACTGAATTCAAAGCTTTCTACTGGCACAACCACAGTATCTGGAGTCAAAACCAGAGAAATATTGTAGCAGTGCACAAACTAACAGCCAATCCAACAGGCTTTTTTGGATACATTTCAATTCAAGTTCAAGATAGGACGAAAACTCTTCACAAAAGTGACACACAGTATCCCTTGCCGACAATTCTAAGTGCAAGAAGGGTCACACGTGTGGTGTAAACACAATCTCCCTTCAGAAAAATCGACTCCTTTTCACTTTTCATTGTAACAGCACTGCACCAGGCTGCTTTACTCTCGCAAACCCACTAAGTGTGTTTTACACCACGCACGTGAAGCCTGGACGCTTTGGCTGCAAAACGGCTGAGCCTCTGGCCACCTGCTCTCCCCTGCGCCCTGGGCTTCCAGTGCTCTCCCACTCAGGCAGGCCCCAGAGACCCCCAGGAAGGCCCCATGCCCACCGACAGGCCCCAGAGACCCGGGGCAGGCTCCAGAAACCACCGGGTAGGCTTCCGAGACAGCCGGCAGGCCCCGGACAGGCCCCACAGACCCCCGGGCATGCCCCAGGCTGGCTGCGGCCCCGGGGAAGGCGCGGAGACCCCGGGGCAGGCCCCATGCCCCAAGCAGGCCGCGGATACCACCGGGCAGGCTCCACGCCCCAAGAAGGCCGCAGATACCACCGGGCAGGCCCCATGCCCCAAGAAGGCCGCAGAGACCCCCGGACAGGCCCTATGCCCTAAGCAGGCCACAGGGGCCCCAAGTAGGCCGCAGAGACCCCCGGGCAGGCCCTATGCCCCAAATAGGCCGCAGAGGCCCCCGAGCAGGTTCCTTGTCAGCCCTCCGGTTCCCGGCCCTCCCCGTTGATGCCGGCAGGCGGCAAGCCCGCACCTCGCAGAGGAAGGTCTGCCGATTGCGGCCTCCGCCGGCGCGGATCTCGTAAGCCGGCGTCAGCCTCCTCTTCCCGCACCAGGCGTATAGGTAGTTCTTCACGTCCCCCATGGCTCCGGCCGGGAAGGGGAAGACAGACACTGATACAGACACTCACACCCTAAGGGGGGACCACAGCCCACCCACTCCTCCCGGTGCCGGCCTAGCGGCGGGCAGCACCGCCCTCCAGAGCCTCCGGACGGCGGCGACCGCGCATGCGCGGCCACGGTGGGGACGAGCCAGGCCGAGGGGCCCAGTCAACTGCTGCCGGAGCCGGGGCGGCTGAAAGCAGGCAGTGGTATCAGCGACTGCGCTAGTTCTTTCCAGTACCATAGCAGAGCTGCTGCGGAACAGGGCTCTCCAGGCCTAACAGAACATGTGCGGGAGGAGATCGCGTCCCGTTAGGAAAATTCACCATTTATCATAGAGCCATAGAATCGTTTAAGTTGGAAAAGACCTCTAAGATCATCAAGTCCAACCGTTAAGCATCACTGCCAGGTCACCTCTAAGTCATGTCCCTCAGCACCACATCTACACAGCTTTTGACTCCACCACTGCCTGAGGCAGCCTGTGACAACCCTTGCAGGGAAGAAATTTTTCCTCACTTCCAGTCTAAACCCTCCCTGGTGCAACTTGAGGCTGTTTCCTCATGTCCTATCACTTGTTCCTTAGGAGAAGAGACCGACCCCCACCTCAATACAACCTCCTCTCAGGGAGTTGTAGAGAGTGAGGCAGTCTCCTGTGAGCCTCCTTTTCTCCAGACTAAATAACCCCAGTTCCCTCAGCTGCTCCTCAGAAGAGTTGTGCTCTAGATCCTTCACTAGCTTCTTTGTCCGTCTTTGGACACACTCCACCACCTCAATGGCTTTCTTGGAGTGAAGGGCTCAAAACTGAACTCAGGATTCAAGGTGTGGCCTCACCAGTGTCCAGTACAGGAGGACAATCCCTGCCCTAGTCCTGCTGGCCACACTAGTGCTGATCCAAGCCAGGATGCTCTTGGCCTTCTTGGCCACCTGAGCATACTGCTGGCTCATCTTCAGCTGCTGTCAACCAACACCTTCAGGTCCTTTTCCCCCAGGCAGCTTTCCAGCCACTGCCCCAAGCCCAGAGCATTCATGGGGTTATTGTGACCCAAGTGCAGGACCTGGCACTTGGCCTTGTTGAACCTCATCCCATTGGCCTTGACCCACCAACCCAGCCTGTCCAGATCCTAGATCTGAGCCTCCCTGCTCTGAAGCAGATCAACATTTCCACCCAACTCGGTGTTGTCTCCAAACCTACCATCCACACAGCATTAACCTGTGCCCAGCACTGAATATTGAGCCATTATTAGCACAGCAGCCTTAAGCATTTTTTTTTTTAAAGGGCCTAGCAAACAATTCCCATATCCCTAGAGGACAAGGGGCTCCACAGACATGGCAGTGCACTTGGCCACAGGCCTCAGCTGCTCCAGTCTCAGGGATGGTGCACAGCCTCTGCACATACTCACAGTGCCCAGGGCTGAAGACAAGCTTCCCTAAATTTCTTACGAATCCAAGGAGGGGAGGAAAAGGAATCCTTTATTATTGTGTATTTCTTGTTCAGTGGTTACATAGCAAGGGCAAGTTAGTAGATTTTGTCATGTGGTATGAAAAGTTAGTGACATGTCTCCACATTTACCCCTCTCTCCTCCCTCCTTCCAACTATCCCATGCCATTAATTCTGCATGCAGAAGCCAGTACTGTCAGGAGGTGCAGGCTGAGGGGTAGAGAGTACCAGACCTCACATTTGTCAGCTACACCTACTGCCAGACAGAAAGAGCTCAAGATGGTGGAGAGAGGTTAAATCCAGGGTGCAAGACAGCACCTCTTAATCTGACAGTAGGTGACTCTCTAAAGTGCAAGACAGTATTCTGCATTGCAACAGAGAGATGTACAGCTTAATTGTGGCTTCATTTTTGTCCTAAGGAAAATGATGGAGAAATATCTGCTGATAAGACCCAAAAGCTTTTTGTTGCAAAAGGTTTGGGGTTTGTTTGGATTTTGTTTGGATTGTTTTCATTTTGCATTAAGTAATTTAAGTAAAGGTGTATAAACAAAATGAGGTAAGACAAAAGCAGGATTTTACAGGCATAGTCAGTGCCCAGTGATTCTGACAACTGGTAAGATATGGGTCTGAGCAACCAGACAGTGTCATACCACTGTTTAAACTCACAGTGTAGTGTCCATCAGGAAGAGGACAAAACATAATCAAGCTGGAAGGGTGGAGACAGATCTTCCTCCTTTCTAGATAAAAGGAGTCAGTATCCTCTAACTAGGGAAAATTTGGGGTTTTTATTAAGATACCAGCTAGTCCTGGAATGTGAAGAGCTCTGGGAGAGCAGAGTGAAGTTACACAAAAAAGGGCTGCATGTGCACCAGCAAAGCCAGCCTTAACCAGAAGGGGCTCAGGCACATTGCCAATTCCCTGAAAGAAAGGGCAGCCCATCACGTGGGGAACATGCCACATGACAGTGAATGCCATTAAAGGAGCCTCCACTTCCACATCAGTCACCATCAGGCCACACAATGCTGTCCAGCTTGGCTTTGGCCTTGACGATGAACTCCTCAGAGGCGTCAATAAGAGGAAGCCGTGGAGGTCCCATGGGAATGCCAGAAACAAAAGTCATTACAGCTTTAGTCTGTGCAACACCAAAACCTGGGTGGACAAAAGCAAAATCAGTGTGCTTAGAGATCATTTTGCTCAAAGCACTCTCTATATAGGTGTCCAAAACAGCAGCAGCACATTGTTCCTCTGTAATCCAGCAGAAAAGAGGCTCTAAGCATTTCTTGGAAGTGAGAACAGTATAACTAGGAAACTTGTACTTGCAGGCAGGAAAGACATTACAGTAAAAATTACACCTAGTTATTACATTTATTTATATATTACACCATTACTGTTTCCCTCCTAGAGATACCAAACAGAATCTACTCTTAGACATGCACTTTACTGTGTCAATTTTAAGGATAACCAGGGCTGTTTGTGTGTTCCTTGCCAGAATGTACTACCACACAGCCCAGACAACAGAAAAGATGTCATGAGTCCTCCATAGGCAAAATAAGCAAAAATTGGACCACTTCAAATGCGCCTTCACTGCTAGGCTGAGCTATCCCAGCCAATTCGTGATCGTGGCAACCCTCACAGCTAACTCTTGATGTCCTCACATAAAGCTAAGCCCTAGGAGTAGTAACGTCTTGCTGGCATGTGACAATGACATTGGGTATCCTGGGAAGCTCCAGGGAGCCTCTCTGTCCATAGCTCAAGTCTCCTTATGTATCTCTGGAAATTCATTTTTTGCCTCTTTATCTATAAGGCTAAACAATGATGCATTTCCCCTGACTTTACACCCATGAAATACAACCAAGCACTAAAGCTCAGCTAGATTCATCGGGGTTTGCATATGTATAGCAAAACCACAGTGAACAGTTCTCTTCATTAAATGAAGTTTCACTTCATTAAGTGAAAACCATTAAATGTTCAACTCAGTCTCCCCACACTGCTCTGACTTGGTTGGTTTTAATTGCCTTTTACATTACAACTTCTGTTTGTTTCTAAAAAGCATTCAATTTTAAAATGACTGAACAGAATTACTCTTAAATTAATTTAGCAGGGGAGGAGAGACTACTATCAGCTCTTTTCCTCCTGAAGCATCACCAGTTCAGAAAAAAACAATGAAATAAAGCTAGAGACAAGCTTTTGGAGACAGAACAACAACAAAAAACAAAGAAAGACTCAGGATAAAACAAAGGGTAAATCAGTCAGAGCTCCAAAGCTGTGAGATTTCACAGAAGGAAGGAAGGAAGTGAGGGTGGAATCTGTCACGGATGCTTGGTCAGCTCCCTTTGTTGAGCTCCCAGCTGCTACTAACTTGGGGAAACAGCAGACACAACATTTTCTCACTGCAAAATCTTTCAGGAAGGAAGTTCTGAGGGTACAGCAACACGAGAGTTTCTGGAGCACCAAGTCTGCATTTTTAGATACAAGGGAAACAGGCAGTGTAGGACTTACCTAGTTTGAGGACAAAGTTGAGAAATTCCCCAGTGAGAAGCTAGAAAAGACAGACAGTAGTTTATTAACTCCTTCAAAATTTAAGATGTAAAAGCACCTAGAGCTATTACCATATTTACATCTTACACAATTGTTGCACGGCTTTGAGAAAAGCCTTGGCCACCTAGTCACTGTAGAAATACCAGCTGAATTCCATCGGAACAGGGGAGGAAGGGATGTAGCAAACCTCTCCCTCTCAGTTTATCACTCATGTTCAAGCTGTCCCTCGCTGCAAGCAGTCTGAGAACACTAGTAAGTCTCTTATCAGGCTCTCAAGGTTTACAAATATGAATATCCACTGCCTAGTGAAGATACTTCCCAGAGCAGATCACCTTTCAGATGACTTTCAGCTCTCAGTCACTTCTATTTTAAGGCAAAAGAAGGATGCCTCAAATGTCCCATAAAAACATTAGGTACAGACTGTATACTGGTTGCTCTGAACTCCCAGGATCAGAGGCACGAAGGCAGAACTGATTTGGGACAGCTTTGTGCTCTACATCATGTAAGGTATCCCCAGAATATTCCTGGTGAGGGGTCTTGTTCAAGGGAAAAGACTAGGCCACCACTCACTCTGCACAGATGAGATTAGACAGTTGAAGGATAAAGCAGATCTTGTTTAGAAATTAGTAAGGACTGGTTAAAAAGGTGAGGAGAAATGAAAAAGAAGCAGGGAGGTCAGAGCTGAAAGAAGTTTGCTTTAATAACGCTTCTTCAGGGTGTGGACTACAAAAGTGCCTGGAAAGCAGCCCCAGTAAAGCTAGAGGAGAAAGAAGGCAGTCCTGGTGCGGACAGTGAAGATACTGTACCTGATACTGCCGTGCTAACGCAAGGTCTGCCTTTGCAAAAGCTTGCAACATCAGATTGTTTTTTCGGCCCAAATAGTTGTAGGTACTGCCAAAAAAAACCCAAACCCAGACCAAAAATAGAATCAGTAAATGAAAAGGAGGAGTTTAGAACCACTAAAAAAAAAAGAAGCACCCACAGGCTTCTGCTGTTGACATTATACTAATGCCATTATTATGATAGAGATTCATGTAATCTATGTGGGGCTTATACTGTCAAGCATCTGAAGTACACCAAGCCCTACGGAAATGTTTAGAGAGCAGATTTCTCTTCCCAGTTCTTTCCAAATGGAACGGCTTTTCAAAATTAAAAAGACAATTAGACAACATGGAAAGTCAATCACTTCTTTTTCCATTTGTCTGCTCTTCTATTGGGTCATCAACACATTAACACAGGTATCACAACAAAGATTCATCTAGGTAGCCTGGTATGAGGAGCAGAAGACAAATCAGAAATTAAGCTGAGCAGAGCCCTTCTCCTCACAGACTTCTCACATGTGCTAGCTATTTTAACCTTCCAGGTTTTGCTTCTTCCCCCATATAATTAAGTGACTTCTTGCTTCAGAAAGCTGCCATGAGGATAAAGAACTTTGGGTCAGCTTACAGAACGCAGCAATCACCACCCAAGTGAACATAACCCAAGATCCCAGGTTATATATGACCATCCTGTCACTAGCACTGGAGCTAGCTAATCTGTCTGCTTCCTATTGTACAGCCCTACCCTGCAAAATCCTCCACAGTGGCAACAGAAGATAGGGAGAGCAATACTGGGTAGACAGCAGAGGAGACAACAATACTGTACTGTGTGTGTCAAGAGGAAGGAGTCCAAGCTATACTGACCTTCCAACTGCTCCATTTGCCCCTATTGCCAGTGCACTCAACAGTTGCTAGTTTGGGATGAGGAGAGGAAAGAGAATAATTTTTACTTCACATAACAAAATAAAGAACAAAACAGGGGTGGTGGGAGTGAGCAGCAAAACTACCTGGCACTGAATGTCCAGGGTTACTTCTCTTCCCCAAGGCAAGCAAGAGAATACAATAGAAGAAACAATTAAGAGAAGCCTCCTACCTCATCCACCCCATAAAGAAATTCAAACTGTTCTCTCTCATTCTTGTTTATACACTGTGCAAGGTCCAGGAGGTCCGTACTGCTGAACTTCACACCCTGGAAGGTCGGGATCCGCTCTTTTATTCCATCCAGCAACTCTTCAACACGAACTGTGCACAACAGCAGTCTCATATGAAGAAATACACTTCTGTCCTGCCACATTTCCCTCTCCTGTCCCCAAGGAGACTTACTGTTTTACTCTATAGCTCTAAAACAACAAGTAAAACAACTTCAGTGGGATTAATTTCCAGAGCTATGCAAAAGACATCTTTCTGCCATCTTTGAAGCATTCTTTTTACCAGATCAGAAGGGGGAAACCCTGGATAAGTTTGGAAATTAATATGAATTCATACAGCCAGAAACACCACACAACCTGCTGTCTGGAGCAAGTAACCAAAGATCATAGCATCATAGTATTGTCTGAGCTGGAAGGGACCAAACAGGATCATTGAGTCCAGCTCTTAAACCCATAGAGGACGCACCAAAAATCACACCATGTGCCTGAGAGTGTTATCTAGACACTTCTTAAACTCCGTCAGGCATGGTGCTGAGACAACCTTCCTGGGGATGCTGTTCCAGATCACCCTCTGAAGTGAAGAACCTTTTCCTAATCTCCAGCCTGAACCTCCCTTGACTCGACTTCATCCTGTCTCCCCTAGTCCTATTGCTGTCCATCAGATTAAGAAGACCGGTCCCAGCCCTCCTACTATCCCCTCTGTGAGGATGCTGAAGACAGCTGAGGTCACCTCTCAATCTCCTCTTCTTGAGGCTAAACAAACCAAGTGACCTTGGCCGCTCCTCATACGATTTCCCCTCCAGTCCCTTTACCATCTTTGTAGCCCTCCTCTGGACACTCTCCAACAGCTTAATACCCTTTCTAAACTGTGGAGCCCAGAACTGCACACAATACTCCAGGTGTGGCCGCACCAGTGCAAAGTAGAGCAGGACAATCACCTCCCTTCACCAGCTGTCGGTGCTGTTCTTGATGCACTTCAGGACACAGCTGGCCCTCCTTGGCTGCCAGAGCACACTGCTGACTCACATTCAGCCTACTGTCAACAAGGACTCCAAGGTCCTTCTCCGCACTGCTGCTCTCCAGCCTCTCACTCCCCAGTCTATACACATCTGGGGTTGTCCCATCCCAACTGCAGAACCCAGCACTGGCTCTTGTTAAATCTCATTCCATTGGTGATTGCCCAATGCTCTGTACTCTATTGCTCGCTCTGTATCCTGCTGCTCGTTCTGCTGCTAAATAGTAAGGCTTGAGAAGCACTGTGTTATCTATCACATGTAATTTACTAACCAACATGACTATGTCAAGCAAGTCAGTGTACACCAGGTGGTGGTAACTACCTTGCAAAAAAATGCTAGAATTCAGCTATAGTTATCCAAGTTATACTTATCCAAGGCAATTACCTATCCTGGTCCACATTAATTGCAAAGCCCAGTCAGCATCACTTCCTTCATCCCAGTTGTTCAGTACTCATCAGACATGACTTTTTCCAATGACGAGGAATTCAGTTTCTTTTCCCGTCTTGGATTCACCTCCCATTTTTTGGAAAGGATCCTTTCCACTACAGCTTGCATGTGATGGGAGCAGAGACCACATACCTGGTTTAAGCTGGCAGACTAATCACACCAGCCACTGCGATTATTCAGGTTGCTATGATCCTAACAGGTTCGGGAAGAGCTGACTAAACAGTACTTACTCTTCACTCCTGTCACAGGAGGAATGTGATAGTAATAAAATGGAACCCCAGGGGCTTCAGACGCAACCTTCTGTAAGAAAGCAATCAGCTCATCTAGAAGAAAACAAGCAACAACTCCATAAGAGAAGGAGACTCTCTGTGGTAAAAGCCAGTTGAGATTCACAGGAGCCAGCATCTGTGGAGAGACCCACCTACACCTCATGCCCCATACATAATGAGTCATATAAAAACCTACACACATCATAACAAATTAAACGGAACATTACTCAATAGAAGAGTTAAAGGGTAAACAAAGACAATATTTATTTTATATCAAACCAATTTCAGTAACTCACACTCATTCTCCTACAAATATAACTCTGCTCTTACACATACGAGACTGGTGTGCCAAAGTGGTCTCCCCAGGATCACTTGTGTGCAACACAGAGGACAAGGCAACAAGTTCACATTCACTTCCCTGGGGTACTGCTCACTTGATGGCAACAATGAACAGGTTTTTGGATAACTTTTTTGTACTGTTTTAGGAATCAAAGAGTTACTATGGTTAACATTCTTCCTGAGGATTCTGTTCACTGCACCCTTCAAAGACCTTAGGCAATGTTCCCATTGACAAAGCAGGAAGAAAAATGACAAAACACAACATGCTGAAATCTCACTGCCATCCTACTACTATCAGTGAGGTCTTCTGCTGATCTTTGTGCAGTTCCTCTGTGCTTAGCAGTTTGATTGCCACTGGTTGTGTCCTCAGCTATCAATATCAGCCATTCTGGCAATCCACTCTGGTTTCTCCTGCTGCTTTCATCTGAAGATTTCTATTTCTAATTCATTCAGACAATTTTTAACATTTCTATTACAAACCAACCTCCACTTCGTGTGGTTCTTTTAGATTATGTTCATTGTATCAAAAGCAAACCACTCAACTGATTAGTTCTGAAGTGATCTTAGGTGCACAGAACCAAACAGTAACAACAGACACACCTGTGTATCACTACTTTATCAACTTGGTCAGCATCCAGCAAGGATCAGCATGGAACAAACTGCTTCCTAGTGTGGCCCAGATCAAGCGTGAACCCTATACTATCTATTTAGGAGACAGACTAGTTAGCTCCTCTTTCCATAAGCAAGAGGCTAACAAAATACATCCCAAAAGACATCTCTCCCCCACCTTACTGGGAGACATGTAGCATTTCCCATCTTGAAAAAGGCTCTCCATCTAGATTTTGCTTTTGCATGGCACCAGACATGACAGGTGTGCTAACACTAGCACCAGAATCCTTTCTAAAGAAAGAAGAGGGCATTAATCTTGTCTCTGTGATAAAGGTTTGGGCCTCAGCAGGCCTGGCAATCACATCTACTCACCTTTGTTTGTGGGTTTGAAGAAGAAGGGGGCTATGGCTGCAATAGCACTAGCACCTATTGCTGCTGCATGCCTTGCCTATAAACAAGAGAACAGAAAGTATCTGAAGGCTCATTTGTTTTATATACATTAGACAGAGGGTGAAAAGAAATGGTATCATACATATACACACCAATTCTTGGGACTCTGGCAGACTCAGTGCTCCCACATGAATGATCACATGATCCAATCTGTAGAAGAACAAATTCAAAAGGTTTGGGGAGGTTTGGGTGATGGTGAAAAAACACTAGTACACCAAAACAAGCTGCTTCAGACCACTGAGCCACACAGCAAGAACCTCACTGGGCTAAACTAAACCTAAAAGCTATTTGAACCTGTGTTGATCTGATGAGCAGACACACAGGGACAATGCCAACAGTGGCACACAGCTGGCAGTGGGAAAAAGAAGACATTTGCAATCATGTGTGATTTCTTGCTGTGGTATTTGCAGAGGGACAAATTTTTGTATTTCTATTAAAACATTAAGGATTTAAGGGAAAGCTGGGAAAAAGAATATCAAAGCATCTTCGCTTCCTAAACCTACTGCTATGCAGAACTACCAGAAGAGTTCAACCTCACAGAAGCACCTTTGACTGCTTGTCTGCTCTTGTCAAGACAACCTCCCAGGTTCCAGTCCATCAGTCACATTTCTATGTTGCTCCTTCATAGATGAACAGCCTGTGAGCTTTCACACCAATTTATCTCTGCTCACAGTCTTTCTACCCCAAAACACCTCCTCCTTCTCTCCACATCCTCTGACAAAGCAACTAAGATGGCAGTGGTGAGTGATAGACGACTATGACAGGCACAAAAGATGGGAGAATGCAGATGGTGCTGGGTACACAGCTGCAGATCTGGGCTGAACTCCTTCTGTCACTGGCTTGGCAAATTTAGGGAAGAACCAAAACACTTCCTCAGCTTCCCCCATAACAAATAATTTAATATATCTAAAGGTTCAGAAGTGTTCACAGGGCATAAATAGGCAAGTTGATCTTTACTTTTACTTCTCATGAATAAGCAAAAGGCAGAGCCCTTTTTATCCCCAGAGCCATTTTTTGTCCCCCTGCCCCTCAGTGTACCAAAGAAAAGGACTTCTACAAGCTTTCTAAGGAAGAGGAACAAAAACACAGACTTCTATGATAAAGGAGCTAGGGAATAAAGCTCAACAACAAAACACTCAAAAAAAAATTAACTCAGCAGATGTGGCTTTGCAGTCAGGCATGTCTATATCACAACACAAGATCACGAGATCTGGAATCCCTTGATCACTCTCAGCTACTCACTTGTCTTTTCCTTGGCACACCCATTCTTCTGCCAGCTGTTTCCTCTCCTGAGTGTTAAGGGACAGTCCTTCTCCTGTTGTGCCATTCACTGTTTCAACACAACACAACACAACACACCTGCTTAGGCCTGGCCTACATGCATTGGTTTTACTGAAGACAACAACTGACACTTTTGCTGGTATTAAACAGAAATATTTTTTCCCTCCAACTCATTTTAAGATGGCAATGGTCAGCACCAGCATCTGCATGGGGATTGCAGTGTTATCACTACTAAATGCCTGTGCTGGAACTCTGGGTGTTTCAGGCTCAGCAGCAGCAGGTAAGAGGAGGCAAAATCAGATGCTGCAACTGGGAAACTATCCCCCAGCTTCTCCTTCCCAGCAGATACTACCTCATTCTCCCAGCTGTGACAAGGGCAGCCAGCCAAGCAGAGCAATTGTCTATCCTTTACCCCAAAGAAACAGCCTAACCTGAAATTTGGTGTCTCTGTGGTGAGTGGAACCATGTGTCCTACCTAGGCTAAAGCATCCCTGGAAAACAACTAGATGTCAGTATGTTCAGTCACAAAAGCCACCCTCTGCATTGCATCTTGGCACTCTTTTGACTGAATCTTTGAACCAAAATCTTATCACTAACTTCAGCTTACTTAACTACGGCAGGCTGTGAATCAAAGTGCTTTAGCAGATGCTGTATTCTCTATCCAGCCATCCCTGCTGCCCCCACAGCAGTCCCCAAGGCTGAGGCAGAACAGAGAGATGGGAGTAGTAACCACCCTGGTATCACTCAGTGCACCACAGGTCTCCTAAAGAAGCCTATCTGGCTTTGATGAGTTCCCTGGACTCCTGAGATGATGGCTTTTAATCAGATGATTGCTACCTTGTCCAGGCAAAGAGGACAATCATTCAGTTGAGTCTTCTCTGTCAAAACAGCATTATCCATTCATTTCTGTGAACACCACCATGTGAAGGCAACACCCCTTTTATCACGGTGTAGGCAAGAGGAGATGCCTTAAGTATTGCTTACACTCTCTCCATTGGCAATGTCCATTTTGAGAATAACAAGATTAGGCAATTGGGAGTGTCAGGTGGGTAGATAAGCTTTTCCAAGTGCAGCAGAATTCTTCTCTTGAAGAGCCAGAACAACCAGAGAATTGAAATCAACAGGCCAGAGTTCCTGAAACACTCCATTAGTAAATATAAATGTCTGGGATGATCCCACATCCACAGTCCCTCCCACTATAGCTTTTACCAGGTAAGGTATCATAGACTGCCATCCAAGCAAAAGGGGTGTCACATGCTTCCTGTCCAAAACCCACTTACCAAAGACATTCTTCACCTTCTGCTCATGCACCAGATAATCCACATACTGACGAATCACTGGAATGTTGATCTGTCTGAAATGAAAGGAACCACAACAACCTTAGAAGCCTCAGAAACCATCAGTCTCCACCCACAGCTCTCTGAAACTTAGAGATCAATAAAACAAAAGACAGACATGGATTTTTGAAGCCTTGTACATTTGTACACACACAAATTACCCCGAGGCATGATACCCTAAGCATGTGTTTAGCATTTCAGGTAACAGATCTGTCCTGAATTCTTCATTCCAGTTTCTCTTCTTCCTGACAAGGAGTTTACTGTTCCAATCTTTCATTTCAATTGGTAGTTACTGCAGGCTCATCATAGCAAAGGACTTTTTCAGAGAGGCAGGAGAGAACAAGAGGCACTCAAACCCTTTTGGCTGTTGAGGGAAACAGACCACCTCTTGAGAGCACAAAGATATTCATGCAAGTGCTGTCAAATAGTTAACTATATTTGTAACTGGACACAGACCATGAAATGGCATCTGCTGGATGCAACTTTGACCTCTCTCTCTCTCTCATGAAAGAATGAGAAAAGCAGCAGACTTTCCTGACAAACAGGGAAAACTGAATTCTAGGTTCATCTTCTCTGCAGGACAAACATTATATTTTTCAGTGTATAATATTTCACCCTTGCTTTCATTTGTCAAACATACAGACCAACCCTACAGTCTGGAAGTCAATTCTAGCATCCTGACTGGGTTCACACATCACCCAAAATACCTTACAAGGGTCATGCATTCCAGGCAAGAGGCCCAGGTCTCTCTTCAAATATCATGTTGCAATAAATTTGAGCAGTAATAAAAAATGAAATGAGAAATAAATTTCCTTTAAAGCAAGAAAGGAAGCAGTGACTGCAATGCAAATGAGTTCCCTGGCTGAGATAGCACTGTGCTTCCCAGTGCTTCTCAAAAGCAAAGGCTCACTTTCAGAGGACTGTACTAGCAGATCTCCACTGTCTCCTTCAGAAACACATACAGAACTTGACACAGGAGTTCAAGGTCCTTTGCTGACTCCAACAACTCTGTCTTGCAACATCAAAATGCAGTTGGGAGGACATCTGTTTACCATCACTGCTTTGAGGAAGGCTGAATTTCAGCTTTTGATTTGATGTTATTTTCAAAGCCATGCAGTCCTTGCAGTGTTTTCTTTGTGCTTAGACTAATTCCATTCACACATACATACATGTGAATGCATACACCAGTTAGCTAGGGTAAACAACAGTCTAAAAGGATATCAGGTTTGGACAATTATTTTTTGGTTCTCAAGAGCTTTTTTTAACTAGGACTGTGATACTTAACAAATGGGAAAATACTGTAATACTCTGTCTATATAACCTTACTATGATTTAATCTGCACCCTCAAAAGCAGCTGAAGAAGATGTGAGACAGATTCAAACTCTCCAAACTGAGACCTGTAGCACTTGCTGGGCAACAGGAGGATACAGAGGTTAAGGAGACCCATTCTAGTGCCAGCAGGACCAACCTAATAGTTTCCTCATCCCATCAGAGATCTGATTTAAAAAAAACAAACCCAAAGCTGATCAATTCCAATCAACATGAAGGGAAAAAACAGATCTAAGGAAACAGTAATCAGTGCAACTTTGACAACTCACCCATCTGGAGTCATTGGAGTGATTGTGGCAGCTACAAGACCCTGTAACTTCTTTCTAGACGTCATTGAGCTGTTTGGAAAAGACAGATAAAAATTATTACCACCTTTATTTAAGTGTTGTTCAGCTTTTGTTAAAAGCAAGACTGGACAGACAAAGTTCAGACAAAGTGGACTTTGCAAGGCTGTTAATTCTACTTTGACAGAACTGCCTTTTTCTTGTTGAAAGAGCAGCTTATTGCAGCCAGCACCACCACAGGACAGGGCTGCAGAGCACCAGGAGCAGTTACATTTTAGAGACATCTTCTATTTAACCTCTCCTTTTCCCCCAGTAGACTGGTCTAACATACCTACTTGGTAACAGCCTAGAAGGGAGAAGAGTTTTGCAGAGTCTCGAAAGCCTTCCCCCGCCCAGGACAGCCTCACGCCGACACCCCCAACAGAGCCCAACCCGCAGGGCAGCACTGGACGACCTGAGGAGCCCCCAGCCCCTTGCCACCCCCTACCGAGAAGCCTCAGGCCTCCTGCCACTCCCAGCCTTCCGTCAACCCCGCCGCCGGTCCCGTCGCCCCGCCCCACCGGTCCCACCTCCGGGGCGGCCCCGCTGCGCTCCCCGCTTCGCCCCCGGCTGCTTCGGTCGGAGCCAACGGAGCCCGGTTCGGGCCTAGCAGGCTCTGCGCCTCGCGTTTCTGTACTGCGAGGAGGGAGAACGCTGAGGGGCTGGGCTGCAAGCCGGGAAACCGGCATCACCTGACAGCTCGCCAGCCCGCCTCAGCCTTCTCCCGCCTCTTCGGGACACAGCCGCAATCCCTGCGCTCTAGCATGACCTACACCCTGCAAGGCAGAGAATCGTGGAGTCGTTTCGGCTGGAAAACACCTTTAAGATCATCGAGTCCAACTGTTAACCAGCACTGTCAAGTCACCGCTAAACCATGTCCCTCAGCAAAACGTCTACAAGGCTTTTCAATCTCTCCAGGGATGGTGACTCCACCACTGCCCTGGGCAGCCTGTGCCAGGCCTTGACAACCCTTTCAGGGAAGACATTATTTCTAATGTCCAACCCAGATCTGGCAAGGCAGAAATTGGGACTATTTTCTCTCATCCTACTGGCTGTTACCTGGGAGAAGAGACCTGACTCCAACCTCCTTTCAAGGAGCTGTAGAGAGTGAGAAGGTCTCTCCTGAGCCTCCTCTTCTCGAGGCTAAACAACCCCAGCTCCCTCAGTCTCCAGTATTTGGTGGTTTCAAATACTGGACTTTCATCTTGATAAGAAACAATCTGTTGTCCTCCAACACCTTCTTCTCTCCATATTTTTCAAGCCTGCCACCCCCTTTTTGTCCTCCCACACCCCTTTGGTCTCCCCTTATTTCCCACTCCTGAGCCCTCCTGTTGGCCTCCTACTACCTCTTGGCCTCTAACATCTTTTTGGCCTCCCATCACCTGTTGACCTCCTACCCCCTTTTGCTCTTCCTTTCTTTACCACAGCCAAACCCCTTTTCTGGCCTCCCACTCACTTTTTGGTCTCTCACCACCTTTTGGTCTCCCCTTCTATCCCACAACCAAACTCCCCTTTTAGACTCCCACCTCCTTTTTGGTCCCTCAGCCCCTTTTTGGTCTCCTCTTCTATACTTTTTAGCCTCCCACTCACTTTTTGGTTTCCTACCCCCTTTTGCTCTCCCTTTCTTTCCCACACTCCAACCCCCCCTTCCTCTTGCACTCCTTTTTTCCTCTTCCACATTTTGCCTCCCATCCCCTTTTAGCCAGCACTTTTGTCCTCATCTCCCATCCTCTTTTTACCTTCCATTGCCTCCTGACCTCCACATTCCTCTGGGCTCCCACCCCCTTTTGACCTTCCACCCCCTTCTAGTCTCTCCTTTTCCCCAGACTGTCATTCCACCTTGGCCGCCCATCCCCAAATATTCTAATATTCCGTTCTAATTTCCCACCTCCTTTTGCCTTCCGCTATTTTCCTGGTCTCTCACCCCCTTTTGTCTTCCAATGCCTTTTACCCTCCCTGTCTTTCCAGACTCCCATCAAACATGGTCTAGTGGGTGGTGTCCTCGCCCATGGCAGGGGAGTTGGAACTAGATCATCTTTAAGGTACCTTCCAACCCAAACCATTCTACAATTCTGTGATATAGACATTTTTCCAGTCCTGGACTATTATTTACAGTAAGCCCTGTAAAATCACATGCTCATCTTCTGTCCTGTGAAGTAAGGGCTGTCTTTTGCATCATTTGAGGAAAAAAAAAGCAAATGCCATTTCTGTGTGATGAGTCACAGTTCTTTTAAATCAAACACAAGGGTAACTGGTGCTCTGACAGGCTTAGGGAGAAATGCAAAACCACCTGGAATATTTGGGTTGAGACCACTTGTTTGAACATGTGAGTGGCCAGACTGGAGACATGTGTCCCTCTCTTTCCCTCACACACACTTTCTTTATACAGTACAGACTTTTCACTTAGAAGATCATGACTCAAAGTTATAACTAACCAGACTGTAACAAAACATATTTTTCCAGGCTTCTCCAAACCTGACACAATTAGGTCAGTGGAAGAGACTCACCTTTGTTGGGCACTCCATGCTTGCCTCCAGGGATGAAGATGACTTACAACACACTTGCATGACTTTGACAGCAGCTACTGTAATGTTGCCATAGAGCAGATGTATGCATTTTTGCTATATAGCATGTTGCTTAAGGTCTTGTCTGGGCTTGTTAAGAGTCACTAGAGAGGAGAAATGGAAATCAGAAGTGGTCCTATGCCAGTGTTGTTCTTCTCCAGCACTAGGTCTAGCTTGAAAAGCCTTTACTGAGGTACAAGTTAATTATAGTGTGCTGTACAGAAGTGCCCACTGAAAACAGTAAAGCTACAAACCTTATGCTGTTATGTGCTTGTGCTCTCATCTCTAGTCCCCGAGGCAATAGTACAGAGATACATTGATTTGTCAGCTATTCTAGAGAGTACCAGCCAAGTCTCAGACATACAGATACATAACATTGAACAGAGGTATCATAGGCTACCCTTAAGACTTAATTACTGACTGTTTGACTAGTACATTTAGGGCTCCTCTGTGAGCTGCACTTCTTTGCATGAGAGGTACAGTATATGGTATTTACATAAGCAGTATGAGACTTTATTACTGCCTGGTTTGGCTTTTCTCCATGCAGTAGAGACAGGCTGGCAAACTACCACTACATATAGCTGTTGACCTTCCTTGTCATATGTTCTGCAAGCTACTGAGACCTCAAGATGCTAAACCAGTTCATTTACAGTATTTTCTTGGGTAAATGGCAAGGGCTACAGAGTTAACATAGTCAGATTTTTCCCCTACCTGGAGGTATCAGTGAGACTGTGTGACAGCTTCCATCCTAATCCCTTCCCCATCCTAATTCTATATAGTTTGGGTATGTATTTAGTTACATATAGAATACATGTCCTCATGCCTGTCCTGCTGTCTCTTTCCAAATGTTGGCATGTTCTCTTAATGTTTATGTGAAAAACAAGTGCTGGAAAACAACCTCTGGGGAAAACAATGAAGATTGTTCTCCAGCCTCTGGCTACTCCACCAGGAACAGTTAGGTCTTTGTCAGTGACATCAGCTGGATACACACAAACTGACTGGGGATTTGTTCTGTGCCTCTCTGCTTCAGAAACAAAATGAGACTCCACAGAAGGCCTGTGTTTATCTACAGATTAACTGCCCCCCTTTCAAGGCAATACTACTCTGTGCTCACAATTGAGGTAAATTTGTAGATATTTGCCAAACTGTTGTGGCTGGTGTTTTTTTTTACATAAACTTCTCTACTCTGGAGAAAAAAAATTGCTAGTGCACATTTGACAGGAAGGCTAGGGTTACAGCTGACCTTACACAAGCACATGCCTTTGCACGCCTGTAACTCCGGAACAAAGACTGTAGAATCCATGAAGTAGCAGCTTCTGGTTCTCCAAAGCACCCTGCTGATGTTCCTGTTTGACCAAAGCAGAATACAGGTAAAACTGAGAGAAAGTTTACTCCACAATTAAAAGTACAAAGCCACAGAGAACTGGTTCTGCATTTCAGGCCTAAGCACGTTCTCATAGGCTCCACTAATAAACAGCTGTCTACACTACCCCACTTCTGTGGTTTTAGAGAGCTTTGTGGCTTCAGAGATAGGTTGGCAATTACTATTTGGCACAAGTTTGGGGTTTTGTATTCCCCCTTTTGGAATAGGAATGTATTGCACAGCATACTGATTAAGTTCTCTGCAAGCAAAGTGTGTTCCCTGTTTAAAATCATCCCCAGCTATTGATTTCAAATGTCCCGGAGAGCTTAGCTCAATTTGGCCGCAAGGAATTTGCACAAACCATGACCAGCATGGGAGGAGTTCACAGAACTCAAACTGTGAAGTTTAATCTGTCCTATTGTGCTCGTAGCCAAATATGTCTGTAGCTGCAGCTGGTTAAATGAAGAGTCCAGCTTCACTCTGTGTATTGTAGGCAGGACAGAATTTCACAATAGCTTGGTATAACTCCTTTTGTGCAGATATCCAAGGGCTAAGGGGGCTGATTAGTCTCAAATACCACTCAAAACAGCCAGCCATTACAGAACACTGTCTGTCTTTCATAGCCTGCCAGCAGAAATCTCGTGAGGATGGCCTTGGCTTAGTTTGCAGCCAGATTTCCACCTACCGTATCACCCCAGGGTAAAAAGGAAAAGCTGTCATTCTGTACCATCGCTCTCAAGTAATCCGAGTCTGGGGGGAATGTTATTTATGTGGAATTCTTTCTCCCAAGAGCACAAAACCTGCCACTGACCCTGACAGAAGTAGGCACGAAGCCATGGAAACCAGAAGTTACACAAGGGTGTAAAACTGTTTATGAAGCCAGATCACATACTGAACCCAGTGTTGCCTCGTGGGTCGTAGGCTGGGCTTTCAGCATTTGCGTGGGAGCTCACCAATGAGACTCAGAGGAGGAGGAGGAGGCTGCAAGCTTCTGGTTTTCACGACAGCATCCTCCTCCAGTAGGGCTGAGGCATGGGCGGAGTTTTACCAAACTAAAATAAACACTGACACACAGCACCCTGTGAGTATGTGTAGCCTCAGAAGGACAGACTGCAACAGCTAGGAGGAGAAGGACAGCTTGAAATGTAAGTATGTAGGCTTTCTCCACTCTCCTAATATAATTAGGGACTTCTGGCTATGCTTACTGACTGCATCAGTGTAACCTGCTAAGATGCCTGCTCTGCCTCTGCCCCTGTGGCCCACTTGTTAACAGCTGCAGAAAAAAAGCCCAGACACCCTAAAGGCCTATTTATATGAACAGATGGAAATCTCAAAGCCAAGCTTTCCTGTAGATCTAAAAATTATTTCAACTGTAAATATTTGGAGGAATCCTCTCAGCTTGTCTTTCACACACACACCCCCAAAAGGACTGTTTTATGCAATTCAAAAATACTTTGTACATGCAGTCACTGACAGTACTGGCCATAATGTTATAGAAGACAGAGATGTGAGAGGTCTAACCAGGAGCTGAGAAGAGGTGCATGAGGGAGGGACTGGAATTGGCAAGTAGAGAGACAAGCCAGCTCCTACAGCAGCTGCTACAACAGGAGGTGCTGCAATGGAGGAAAGTTTACTTCTCTGCTTTCTAACATACCCAGGAGCACATGAAGAGGAGAAAAGTGTTTTCTATCAAGTTGTAGTAAGGAGAAAGTGAAGTGACAGCAAAGCAACAGCATCTCTGCTTTTGAAAGGGCAACAGATAAAGCAAATTACCATAGGAAGTTTCATTAAAATTGCTCTTTATTGTTATGCTTTGCTGATTTGTAAATACTACCAACAGAAAGTGTATTAAGAGTACAACTGTCCAGCTTGGGACTGTGCAGCAGTTCCTGGTGAGCAGTCATTCTGGTGAAGACTTCCAAACATGTAGCTTCAGGCTGGGAAAGGGAGGGGGACAGCGCCTGCTTTTAACTGCTGGCATCTGCGTCCTACTGTGTGGTTCGCTGGTCTTCCCTTGCCTCTACAGTGACAACTGAAGGAGCTGCTAGAGAAAGCTCAATATGTGGGTGGCCTGTGATCTACTTAATTTAAGGAGTGTTAAGTGAAATCAGTGCCAGCAGGGTTTTATTTTGGACAAAAGCTTTTCAACCTCATAGACCTTGAAAACTCCTTGTAGCCACCTCTAAACTAGGGTACAGAAAAGGATTCATAGTATTCTAACAGTAATCTACATGTCACAAGAAAATGGAAAGAGCCAAGAAAGTAGTCAGGCAGCACAGAGCAGTTCCTGAGTTTACAAAAACAGCCATTCACAGAAGTCATGCTAAAGGCAGCACACCTTAAAGACCTCACCACAGGAGATGGGACATGCTGTAAACTACACCAGTGCACCTTTAATACTAAAAGCCCATGAAAAAAAGTATAGCCACAAGTGACAGGGCAGCTGCCTCTTGTGTAGGCAGCTATGAACAGCTGCAGAGGTAGAGAAATGAAAAAGAACCTCCAAGTTTGTCCTGTTACCCAAGAAACATGCAATTAAGTTATACTCTGAGAAGACAATGCACTGTGACCCAAGAATCAAGATTAATTGCTGAATTAATTGCTGAATTAATGTGTTGTTAAGTGTTTCCAATGTGAAGTGCAAAGGACATCATAATGTAATAGAAAGCAGAGACTTGAGTCTCAGGGTGTAAGTTACGCACTACAATCTGCCTGGTATTAACAAAAGAGAACAAAGAAGGGTCCTAAAATCTCAAGGTTTTAACTTTGTTTCAGATGTGATTACTTCCATAGTAATTTTGATTATTTTGGGAAGGTGAGAGGAATTTGAAAGTTTTCATGTTTTCAGCCTTCTCCTTTTGTCTGAAGGCAAGCTAGGAAAATAATTACATATTCAGAAATACAGAAAATCTCATCTATTAACAGGCCTCTGGGGCTAAAGGCCTTAAGGCAGGGGTCCCCAAACTACAGCCCGCGGCCCAGGGTCCTCAATCCGGCCCGCCGGTATTTACAGAACCCCTTCGCCCCCCTCCCCGCCGGGGTTTGGGGGAAACCAAGCAGCCGCAGATGACTTCCTGCCACTTAATCCACGCGCCGGCCGCCGCCGCCCCGTCCTCCTCCTCCTCTGCGATGCGCGGCGGGCGAGAGGCTCGGGCATCTGCTCTGCCGGGCAAGCTCAGTCGACAGCCTCTGGACTGCGAGGTCCAGCCGACTCGGGCGAATCGCCAGAGCCCCGGCGCGGCAAAGTTCCTTCAGTCCCTTCTGGGCACCCTTTCCGGACTGCGGGGCCGGGCTGAGGAGGGGGGCGGCGTATTGCGTTCAAATCAAGCAGCCTTACTAATTTCTATGCATCTCTCCCCTCAGAGACATATCATAATCTCAGGAACCATGCACTCAAAATTGCAACCATCTTTGGCAGCACCTATGTCTGTGAGCAGACTTTTTCCCAAATGAAACATCTGAAATCTCCAATCAGATCCAGACTAACTGATGAACACTTGCATCAGTTGCTACAACTAGCAGTGACAAATATGGAACCTAACACTGACCACCTCGTTAGCCAGAAGCAGGCCCATAGTTCACATTGAAATATTATTTGTTTTTGTTGATTACAATTGTTCTTCATTTTAAATATTGCATTCTTTTTCCTGTTTTTTTTTTTGTGTACTAGTACAAATAAAATATGTGCAGTGTGCATAGGAATTTGTTCTTTTTTTCCCAAACTGTAGTCCAGCCCCCAACAGTGTCTGAGGGACAGTGAACCGGCCCCCTGTTTAAAAAGTTTGAGGACCCCTGCCTTAAGGAATCAGCTATTATGAGAGGTCCAATAGTTCTGGGCACAATCAATAATCTCAGAGTACCCATCATCACAAATACCTTTCCATCCAGAAGCGAAGTGGTTGGATTTCTCAACTTCCTTTTACTTACAAATTTCCACGAAACTGCCACTTGCAGAATCTCAAACCTTGTTTTGCAGCCAGGAAGCAGCATATCCCGGAAGATGAACACTCCCACATCAGCTTATTGGTATCTTCTTGGGCCCTATTCTCTGCTGGTTTCTTCAGGGCTAAAACAATCTTACTCTTGGTGCTCAATCACTGCAGATAAGCAGGGCAATCTGAGCCTTTCACAATTTCAGAGACAACTGGCTTTTTGTCTGAACTTTCCAGTCACTTCCCAGTGTAGCAAGTGAAAGGCTGGAGACCAGAGTCTGAGGAAAAGCTTTGACATTTGGCAGGAAAGACCTAGTACTTTTCTTCTGCTCCATGTATGCTGCACTGATTGGAAAGAGGCTAATGAACTCTCTGTGTTTCAGCTCTGGCAAGATGATCAAATCCTTCAAGCAAACATTTCTCTCCCTGGATCTGCAGTCCCCACGGTGGAGCTCAGCAGAGACGGTGGTAACAGCTACAGGCCAGGGGAACAGAGCTCTCTGCAGAATGTGCTGCAGAGCCAAGGGGGGATTTGGAATTCTCAGTTTGATAAGCATGGAGTTGGGGGAAGTGTTCCTATGAACACTGTTCATGCCTAATTGCAAAGGGGTAGAGGAATGCCTACTTATAGGCTCTGAGGAGCTCAGCATAAGGCAGAACAGCACAGTTTGCAAGGGAGGCATCAAACTGTTTGACACCGGGGGAACGTGGAATCTGCAGCAAAGAGGTTGCCCAATGTTATCTCACTGCAACGTTTTTATGACAATTTGGCTAGAGTATCTGTTAACTGAAGTAATATTTAATATTAATCTAATAGTTCCTGTGACTTTTGCTACCTTTCAGGCAAAGGATTATGAACTGCGTCAGTACGAGACAGCAAAGTGGGTGAGCACAGTCATTAGGGGAGAGACCCAGAAGGAGGCAATGCGTCAGGGCTTCTGGAAACTCTTTCACTACATCCAGGGGAAGAATGAGAAAGGTACAATGTGCAGCAAGAAGCGCAAATGGGAGACAAAGCTAAATAGCATAAGACAGCAGATAAGTTGCAGGACACAGCAGGTTCCCTTTATCACTACATTTTATTTCCAAAGAAGTGCCACAAAGCTGGTGAAGGGTCTAAAGCACAAGTGTTGTGAGGAGCAGCTGAGCAAACTGGGGGTGTTTAGCCTGGAGAAGAGGAAGCTCAGGGGAGATCTTCTCACTCTCTACAACTACTTGAAAAGAGACTGGAGTCAGGCAGGAGTCAGTCTCTTCTCTCAAAGAACAAGCAAAAGGACAAGAAATGACCTCAAGTTGTGCCAAGGAAAGTTTAGGTTGGGTATTAGGAAAAATTTCCTCACTGAAGAAGTGGTTAAGCACTAGAAGAGGCTGCACAGGGCAGTGGAGTGACCATCCCTGGAAGTGTTCGAAAAATGTGTAGACATGGCACTTCATAACGTGTTTACTGGGCACGGGGGTGTTGGGTCAGGGACTGGACTTGACCTTACCAATTTGATGTTCTTTTCCAACCTTAATGATTCTGTGATGAGGCCATCATACCCATGAGGCTGCTCTGGTTTCTGCTTTTAGGGTAACACAGCATCACCTTCTACAGGAGTATCCAGACACTGCCTCCTCCCTACAGCTTATTTATTTTTCCTCTCTTCTCTAGAAATGAAGATTGATATGACTGTGCCAGTGACATGCCTGATAAAATCTGGCTGCACAGACTTCAAGATCTCTTTCTTTGTGCCATTTGAACATCAGGACTCCCCCCCTCAGCCCACTGACTCAGATGTGTTTATTGAAGAGCGGAAGGCAGCAGCCATCTTTGCCCGGTAAGCAACACCAGCAGAGCTAGCAACTGAAGGCAGCAGATTTTCACCTGCAGATATATCCTTGGATTGGGGAAAGTTAGGCATTTGCAAATCTTTTAATGCTTAGATGCCTTACCAAGAACAAAGATAAAGAACCAAGTTTCATAAACATTCATTTTCCAGCACTTCAGAATATCATGCTGTGGGTTTTGTAGGAATGCAGCCTTCAGAAGCCTCCTCTCTTGGGCACACCCTGCGCTACAGAACGCCTAAACAACTCTTCCAGCCCCCTTCATTTGTAGTCCCAAACTCACACAACCTCCATAGCAGTTATTGCAGGAAAGGCACTCAAAAGCTATACTTGAGCTCTCTCCATGTATTAAAAGCCACAGGCAACAACCTTTATCAGCTAACACTCCCAGGACTGTAAGAACCAAGAGTATGTTTTCTATTTCCCCTTTAAATCCTGTTAAAGTAGCATAGATGGCCAAACGCTCCTGGACAGCTAGTTCTGCAGTTTACCCAATAACTACAAACTGCAGTAGATGGGCTTAAACACTGCATGCTTTGCAAGCCTGGCGTTCCCTTCTCTGAAAATAAATAGCAGGGGCTTGAACCCTTAAGAAAAACAAACAAGTGAACTCCTCCATTTTCAATTCTACCAGGTCCTTCGGTGGATTTGCCTCCCCAGAGAAATATGCTGAGGAGGCTGAAGTCTTGGCCAGAATCCTAAGAAACAGAGGCCAACCATTCCACGAAGACTTCTTCTATACTGCAGGCTACGACAGTCCCTTCAAACTCTTTAACAGGCACAATGAAGTGTGGTATTTTAAGAAGTAATATGGGGGGGATATTAAGAGGCTACTAATCAGCTCTGGATGAAAACAGACCATATTAATGGCTTTTGCTTTACCGCAGAAGAGATTTAATTTGCACATGGACACAGGATCTAGGATGAAATATTCTGGCTAAAAATATTTCATCTTTCTAGGAAATGCAATTGAAGTAGACTGTACCAGCTTGAGTGGGAGGGAGGCAAGACAAACATTCTTTATACCGAGAGGTTCTAGGGAACATTAGCAATCTGAAAATATTCCTGCAGAACAGTTTGGATGTCCAGTTTTACTTCTCATAGAAGTAATAGCTCAAGCATTATGGAGAATGAACTTGTCACAGAGCTGACATTCCCATACCGGTATCATTCTTCAGACACCATGAATTCGTCAGAGAATAAACCTACCACTAATGAGGTTTAGGAAGCAGCAGTAACTTTGCAGAACCTAGTACCTCACAAGCAGTAACATTCTCTTAAAAATCCCCCACATCTTTGGTAAACGATTTTTTCCTTGTGGAGGCTGGATGTCATCTTACTCCAGCCCAACACCAATGACCAGATTAGACTGAGCCCAGTGGAATAAAATGAGCAATGTACCCTCCTGGCCAAGAAGGCAAATGGTCTCCTGGGCTGCATTCAGAAGAGTGTGACCAACAGATCAAGGGAGGTTTTCCTCCCTCTCTACTCTGCCTTAGTGATGCCACATCTTGAGTACTAGGTGCAGTACTAGTTGAACCAGTTCAAGAGAGACAAGGAACTACTGGAGAAGAGTCCAGAGGCTAGTTATTCTGAGGAAGAGCAGACATAGGGGATCTTCCTAATGATTATCAGTATCTAAGATGGGGCCAGACTCTTTCTGGTGCTCAGAGACAGGACAAGGGGCAATGGGCACAAACCAGAACACAGGCAGTTCCATATAAACACAAGGAGAAACTACTTTGCTATGAGGGTGCCAGAGCCCTGGCCCAGGCTGCCCACAGAGGTTGAAGAGTCTCCCTTCTCTGGAGAGATTCCAAAGCCACCAGGATGTGATCCTGGGCAACCTGCTTTGAGAGACCCTGCTTTAGCAGGGGCATTGGACTAGATGATCCCCAGAAGTCCCCTCCAACTCCTATTTTTCTGGGATTTTGTGATTCTGTGTCCAAGTTGCATGCTTACTCTGAACATCTGTGCCTGAACATGTAGTACCAGACTTGCTGGTGACCTGTGATTTCAGAAGCAGATATCCAAGTAGTAGTGCTTATCTCTCACCTACAAAAGACTAAATTACTACAATTATTCAGCTTTGTCCAAATCTTGGTATTGGTCAGGCGAATCTCAGTCTGCACTCTAGCAGTATCTGAACCCAAGTTAAAAAGACACTTGCAGAACTAGCATTTAAACTAGATTAATCTCTGCTCTACATCAAGCATTTGAAGCTTTTCTAAAGTAGCCTAGAGCTGTTCTACAACAAGCTGTTCAAGTCAGAAAGCAGTTCACAACAGGTAGAGTTTACAGATTTTTATTAGTTCCAATCAGTAACAGGCAAACAATTCCAGTGTGGTAAAAAAACCCATGGCTTTTTAATGCTGCTCATGCAAGTGTGATCTTTTATTCTCCAATCTTCCACCTATTAAGACATATAATAAGCACTGTAAGGCACCAAACCAGCACAAGCAGCTTGCTGGGAACAACTCAGACCTTAGATTTTCATCTCTGTTCAGAAAGAGAGTTCAAGCTAAGGTGATCATCACTTAGTTCCCACCAATAAACAGACTTCGTAATTACTTCAATTACACTCACCTTTTCAGTTCTTCATACAGCAGTGTATTTTTAAAGCTGCTTCCTCACCTAAAGCAAGGAAATACAATTAGCATATGCAATAGCACAACTGCCAAAAGCTTCACAGCAGCTTTGTAACCTCAGAGAAAAGTGGAACGGAAATTGTAATATCACAGTAATTCATTTGGCAGAATCAAATTTCATCAGTGGCTACAAAGACTTCCAGAAGTTTAACAGAACTCATCTGCTGTGTGGTCTTACCCAATGTGTCTGCAGCCAGCACAGTCCTTCCCTGAGAAAAACAGAAGCTGTTTCAGAATAACAGATATCACCATATGCAAGTATAATTATTAGTTTGGTGACTAGAATTTCATACATAAACATCACCTATGCAGAGGCTGTTTTTCAGCCAGCAACTCCCCAGAACTTCAACTTGCAACACACAGGTAGGATACACAAACCTTACAAATACTAACTGAATTTTAAATACAGAATTACTAACATTGGAAGAAATGAGCAACAGTAGAAAGCTTTGTGATACTGTCTCTCCCCAAAAGAAGTTGTATTATTCAGTGAGTTTTGATACCTAAAATACAAGTCCCATAAAAATCATCTTGAAAACCTATCCTTCAAAGTGACAACCAGTCTGCTGGAGAAAACAAGTTTGTGCAGGAAACATCTACAACTTGACCCTAAATTTACATACCATAACATAACCAAGATGAGTAAAAATTACTGAGTAGTGACAACCCAGCACATGAGGTTTGGGCAATTTGTTTTTGATTCAAGAGTGCAGTGTTACTGTATCAGTTCACAGAACAGCAAGATACACCAGATATCAGTTATTACAGGAGTTGTTTGCTGTTGTGCATTCTGCTGTACTACATTACCAATGCTGCACTGGCTAAATGGTTTCCACTGATTCAATTCTCCTTTACCATTTCCACTGTTTGAAGACATCCAGCAATAAAACCCCAGTTTGTAAGAGGTACCGAGTTCACATCTTCTGTTCATACCAGCAGAATCCTACATGAAGTTTCCCACTGGCTACAGCTCAGAAGGGTCAGGGTATCTGCTCAGAAAGAGCCCTTCCTTTTTAAGTCAAATTTAGAACTACAGACATGCATTTGTGCTTCAGGCACATCTTGTTTATTCCCACAGTAACAGAGTGGAAGAATCAGGATACAAAGGGAAGACAAACCAGATCATAGTACTGATTTAAGGCACTATTATCTAGGCATTTAGCACAAAGACAGTATTTCCAGTAATTATCAGACCTCATCTACTCTACACTTACCTGAGATGTAAGTTAGTCTTGTTTCTCACACAAATTCTCCACATGCTTCATTCTCTAACAAATGAAATTTTATTAATACCCTCCTTGGCAGTGCTTCTAGATTTAGTTTTGAATGTAGGTACTGTTTCAGTGCAAGAGTCCTCCTCAGCCTCTTTCAGAGAGATTCCCATTGCTTTGAAGTAATCATCACAAACAGTACATGCTTACAGAAGCTCAATGGATTGTTACTTTTGCTTCTCCTTAGAGGACCTGACCTCCATCTTCATTCACATCAATACAAAAGCTCTAATTTAGCCATAATTTACCAAATTATTTTTTACTGCCACACCCTGCAAAATCCAACTACTTAATTTAACCAACAAAATGCTGAAATAGCAAATAACTGTACTGGCTTTGGTCAGCACAAGCTCTGCACTGCCAAGTTACCAAACATTCTCATCAACTAGAAACTGAAGTAGTCAATAGTAGTTACATATTTTAGCTGGTCCATACAATTTATTTTCAGTTTGTGAAAGCAGTTAATATTTTCAAGCAGCTAAAGCAAAATCTTAAAGCATCTGAGAAACAAGTAGCTTACCAAGCAAGAAGCACCTGTCAAAGTATCCAGCAGCTCTCTCATTCTCAACTCTAATACACACAGAAAATAAAGTGTCAGTCCAATGCTACTGTTACTCTAAAGCCTCATTAAATCCTCCAGAAACTCCCCTGTCAATTACTGTTATAATCATCACTATCTTCTCACTGTCTTTGTCACAAAGTATGACTCAGTCCCTAGCACCTTAAACCCTGCAGGTTGTTGCTGACCTGTGATGTATTGGTAGAGCTAAGAAAATATCCTCCAGAAACCTCCTGCTTAATGCTGCCACTACACTGCAATTAGCACACAGCACACCTAGAAACTTCCCCATCACCAGTTATACAGTTCTGACCCATCATACATGTTTGGCAACTTACTTTTGCTGGTAGCACCACGCACCACTTCACAGCACCGCCTCACCAGCGCTGAAACAAAGCAAAGTATGAGGACTGTGCACAGTCAAAGCACACAAGGATGAAATCTAGTCAGGTGCCTCTGGTCAGATAGAGCTAATTGCAGACCTCCATGATTGAAGTCAAGCCAGTCACATCTCATCACACAGGCAGCTCACACTGTCAGCTATCTCCTTTAGGCTAAGGTTGCTATGGTGCACAGGCAAAACCACAAGTATTGAATTCACTGCATGCGTCTGAGCTCATGCAGAGTTTACTACAAACCAGCCTGTCAAGGCTGGGCCTTACCCAGCAGTTCTTCCCTTAAGCTTCCTCCTCTTTTGGCCAAGCAGAGGCTGACATTGTCCCCTCGCTTACAAACACCCCACTCCAGCTCATATGCAGTTATAAATACTTCTAGACATCTTTTAAAAGCAGATACTTGCAAAGTTAAATCAAGTACTTACATTGCAGCAAGAAACATTTTGGAAGCCTGCAAAGTAAAATTTGCTATTAGGGTCCAGCAGAAAGTTTTAGCTTAAGAACAGTTCCAGTGAAATACTGTATCAGCATTTAGTGAAGTTTTATCCTCACTGGGATCAGAGACCTGATTCAACATCATGTACAGCAGACTGCAACACTCTCATCCTCTTCCACAAGGGGAATGTAAAGCCACCTCCCAGCACTCTCTCCAACATTCCTCAACTCCAGAGACTGCTGGAATTTCAGGAAGGAGCAAACCTCTTAACCACTGAGGTTGTGACATGAACTTTGTGTAAATACCTAAGTTGGCCAAATACTGCTGCATGCAGCATTGTCAACAGACATGTTCCAGAAATCTATTAACGCCAGAAAAAATTACTAAATGCTTTTGCTCTGCAGTGCTGGGGATCTGAAGGCATACTTCGGGTACTAGTATCTTTGCTTCAGATACTTGGATTTGCAGACCCTCTTGTCTCCAAAAGCAAACTCCCAAACTCAAACACAGCACAGCCAAGTGATAGTATCCATCTAAAAATGTTTTCCAAATACCTTCAACCAATAAGGCTCAGTCTTCACCAAGATGAGTAATAGGTTTTCACCCTGGAGGCACAGGCATCATTCTCTGTCCAGTGCAGTCTGCAATGCAACAGAACACTTACGGAACTTGAAGCACTAACACATCAACCAAGATTTTGTGTCACTGTAACAGCAAATTCGTTCTGCTGTATTTGTGAGACAAACTCTCAAAACACATGCCTGGAGCAAAAGAAAGTGTTTCACCCTCAGCTTTCCACAGGAGCTGTTGAACAGCTTAAGGTACAGGAGGAGGCTGCATCAGACAGGAGCGAAAGACAGAAAGTGTGATCACCATGGGTCATCTGCTGAACTATGCAGTCATCACACACAGCCTTTCAGGGGATATAAGTTTGGATATTTTAGAGATAGACACTATTTACCTTGCACAGCTTATAGCTTCATCTCCCAGTGCCTGCAATAGAAGAAAAAAAATCATGTTTCCTCAGCATTCACAGCCAAGCCAACACCTCCTAGCAAAAGATCACAAGAGCAAGATACATCAGATAGGAGCGAAAGACAGAACTCTTTTCGTCACAGGGTATTCTGCTGAACTATGCCATCATCACTGTATCTGCCTCAGAGTAACAGAATAAAGCAACCACCTCTTGTAACAGCTTGGAAGAACTGAAGTTCTCCAAATAAACCACAAAGAAATATTAAGAAGCTATTGAATATTAGCAAGTTAACAATTTGTTCTCGGAAATTAATCTTATAGCACTTCCCTCCCACACATCAAACCCTTCCCATTGCAGGGTTTGAGCAGCTCCATGGAATAAACCCCTCACAGACACATTTCTCACCAAGTGATGTTTCTTCTGCAAGTCTTCCAAGTACATGATGCAAATCCTGTAAGGAAAAATGAACCTATCAACAGTATATTCAGAATTCAATCCACCAAGGCGAATTCTACACTGTTGTGCCTCAGCAGGAAGTTTATGGTGGTATAAGTTCTCGTCATTCTCTCGGTCGAGAGTAGCAAATATCTGTCATCATCTGTGGCACCAGAATGGAAAAGATAGCTCAGGGAAGCAAGTCTGCCTAGGGATGTTATTAGGACACTGAGCATCATTTTATGTTGAATTTTCCAGTATCTTTTACCTTTGGAAGTAGCCTCAAATCTTCATATTTGGTGGCAGATCTGGAAGAGACAGAACGGTTTCAGACACTTGACAGATAGAACTAGTGACAGCACCCCCAGCAGTGACATAAAGCACAGAAAAAAGCCTCAGCACAGAGTTTTCAGAAATCCCTTCTGTCCACTACTCTTACATGAAATCCATCATCGGCTTTGTGATTTAGGCAACACTGATCCTGAGAGTTACAGCTTTTCTACAACATGCACCAGGCATTTTCATCTAACAATGAACTATTGCTGTAGACAGCGAAACAGCAGCAGTGAAGGGGAAAAAAAAAGGCACCTAAGGCACTACTGTAGTCTGGTTACAGGGTGACCAGTGGTTTGGAAACTGGAGCCTCACAACCACTTCCCAGCACAATGGGTAACTTCTCCCAGCAGAAGAGTGAGGACTGCCTGCAGACACAGCACAGGCCACTACTGGGCCTGGTCCTGTAACGTCCTGAGGTACAGGAGTACCCCAGACTCAGTCTTGTAAGGGTGCCTACACATCATTTCTCATTTAAATTCTCTACTTCAGGAAAGACACCCACCTGTTTCGAAGCCATAAGAGGGAAGAGCATAGCTGACGCATCTTAAAACTGAAAAGAAAGCAACCGTTAAGTTTTAATTCCTCTAAGAATGAAGATGTTATGTTCACACATAGTCTTATGCAATCTACACTTCAGCTCTTTGAAGGGTTCAGGCCACAAAAATAACTGCCCATCTGTATTTTAAAATAGGACAAAACCACTGAACTTTTTAATTCTCTACAGCTTCAGTTCCAGCAGACCAGCACCGGATCAGCCTCAAGGCCATTAGCTTGATTTGCCTGCTCAGCAAGACCACGTGGTGTTTGAGCCATGCCCAACTCAGATATGTTGGTATTCATCACCCTCTCAGATGTCCCTACCAACATAGTTTTCATCATGTGCAGGCACGTGGCAGCGCAAACGAGCAATTGGACTACTCCGTTAACAGAGAAGCTTTAATTGTATCGCTTAGCTAACGATTAGCCCGAGCACAACACACTTTCTCATTTACCTCTATACTATTCTGCAGGGAACAACCACCACCTTTCCCACTACAGGCTCACCCTAGACTCGCCTCTGCTTCCAAGGATTAATATACAAAGGGGGTGCAACAGAACACCAGCATGGTGAGGGTTGGAAGAGACTTCTCGGGACCACCTACTCCAAACCCCCAGTTGCCCAGGATAATGTCCAGGCAGGTTTGGGATCCCGCCAAGAAAGCATTTCCCTTAATCCTACCACAACACTATAACATACTGTACAACACTTCCCATTTATCGGTCAGAACTATCCCCTTAGAGCCTAGCACAGAGCGGAAAAAAAAAGAAAAACCACCAAAACCCCCCAACATTTTCAACGGGAAAAGGATTCCCAGGTGAGCCTTTGCAACGCAAGCCTCGTCCCACTTCTCCCTATGCACTCCCGAGCCGCTACCCCTTCAAACCCGAGCCCAGTCCACAAACTCGGCCACCCCGCAGCACCGCGGGATGAAGGCCCTCAAGGCTGGAGCTTCACGGGCCCGCCATTTCTGAGGCGTCTGCGCAGGCCTGCTCTCCCCACAAGCCGTGGAAGGCCTCCACAGGACCCTCTCTCCCACACAATCCCCTTGTGAAGTTTCCGCTTTCTGCCGGACGGCCACGAGGCAGAGTCTGCTCTGCAGGCCGCAGATCGGGCGCCGCAGATCGGGCCCCGCCGACCCAATCTGCCTCCATCCTCCCCTGCCAGCGCCCACTGGGAATCACAGCCTACTCGCAGCGCCTCCACACCGTCCCCGGGAGCGGCGGGGAATGGCACCGAGCAGAAAAAGCACCCCACTCACCGGCAGCGCCTCACCAAACACTACCTTTGCAGCAGCACAAGAGAAAAAGGACAAACCGTCTTCTGCGCGCCCTTAATATAGCACGCCCGGTCACGTGAGCGCGGGGCGGTGGGCGGAGCGTGGCCCCTCCCCTCTCGGCGTGTCCCGGGGGCGTGTGGCGGCGGCGGTGGCGGCGGGAGGGGGAGCGATGAGCTCCGCGGCCTCACGGGCGGGAATTTCCTTCCGGGGTGCGGCCCGCTCGGGGGGTTTCGCTTCCGGGACGGCGCTGCGGGCCCTTCCCACCCCCGCCAGGTAGGGACCGGCGCGGCGCGGGCTCNTTGGGGTAGGTTTAGTCCTCGGGGTGAGGGGAGGGTGGGTTTCGCTACGGCTTCGTCGGGTGAGGGTCCTCCGGCACCTTTCCGCAGCTGTCAGGGTTAAAAACCGTACCGGGAGCGAAGGCCTGGAGTCATCGCTCCCGAGCGAGTCAGAGGAGAATAAAGCAAGCGCTGCTGAATTTGCTCTTGTAGCTGAGGTAGGGAAGGATGAGAAAGGCAGGACCTCCCGTCGCGATTTTGAGTTACGGTTGGTTTTATCTTTATTGAGGCCCCATCGTAATTTGCAAGTAGTCAGGTTGGTCAGTCACCGGCAATCAGAGCCCCCCAAAGCTGAGACTTTTCAGTTCCACCCCCTCTGAACGGCTTGACAGCTCTCTGACAAAGGGTACATTCAGAGAGAGTGTCATCTGCCACAGCTGCCCATCCCAGCGTTTTACAAGGGCCTGATGGATCGAGAATTTCTGCTGCTCTCAGTAGTTGCACTTGCCTCACAGGGTGAAAGGCATTTTCTGAGATAAACTAAGTCCAAGTCTCAGCTGGTGATGCTTTCCAATTGTAATAAAAGTAGGTAGGTGTCTCAGTGTGTTCTCTGTAAAGAGCACTCACTGCACAGCTGGAGATCCTGCTCACCCTGCAGGTGAAAGCTGTGGTGATGGATGTGCAGTCCAGCATCGGGAAGGGCTAAAATTGAGAAGTTGCCGCTGATGCCAGCTGAGGTGTGGAAGCTGTCAATAGACCCCTTACGCAGGAGGGCAGAAACTGTCTCCTGACACAGCTAGTTTGAACCAAAAAGCTAATTTCCCACTCACCAGCCTCTGACGGAGGTTGTCCCCACAGTGTATCATAAATGTCACTTCCTCAGTACTGAGGTAAACGAAGCTACATGAGTCCTTTTCTCCTGCCACCGGCAGTGGATGGATTTTTCCCTGCCTTCAGAGCAAAAGTTCTCCTGGGAGCAGCTGACTTCTGACCAGAGCTGTACACAGCCACACTCAGCAGTTAAGAGCTGGTTGTTATTTTTTCCCCTTCTCTTACTGTCCATCCAGAGCTGACCCCCTGAGAAATGAAATGCTCAGCCTCTGCCCAGTGTGATCCCACTTGGGCTCTCGCTGCCTTGGCAGGGCTGTGTCACCTCGCAGAAGGTGCCTGCATACTTTTTCCTTTGCTTGTCTGCCTTAAAAGAATGTTTGGGGGTTTATTGCTTGAGAAACTGGTGGTTTGGGAAGATTCTGAGATTACAGGCTCCCCAGTTCTGTAAACACTTGCTGATGCTCGGTGTGATTTCAACTGTGTGAATGTTCCTAATGGTATATGTGAGACAGGAGAAGGATGTGAGATGGCTCATCTGAGGCAGGGTTAGTGACAGAGATACCAGCCCCTTAAGAGAGGAAATGACTTATTCACATTATTTGCGCTTCCATTTTGTTATTTTAATGACCATCAGTACAACACAAACACTGAGCAGACAGTGAGGGAAAGATCGATTTGATAAGATTCAGTGTTTCTCTGTGGATTGGGGTGGGACAGCACTTAATGGTTAGCTAATCCTGCTGCTGTGTCCTCCAGCAAAACAATGACGAAGCTTGACTTGACACTCCTAATGGCACTCAGGAGAATCCAGTTCCTCTCTGCTACAGTTTTTCTTTCTTTTCTTTTTTGCTTCTAAAGGGGAAGGGGGCAAAAAGTTTTCAGACCTTCTTACTACATCAGAAGAAAGGAAAGCAACAAGATAACGCCCCCCCCATTTCCTCCTCCTTGCATGTCACTCGTAAAGTTACAGGTAAGACATCAGGGTTTCTGTTTCACCTTGTTTTGTGTGTTTAAAGTTCTGCTCTTTTTTTGACACAGACCCATGTGCTATAGTTCCTTGGGTTTTCTGGGGTTTTAGTGTGTTCTTCTAAAGATGGGGGAAGGTGAGAAGAAGCCTTTGGCCTTGATGCTGTTAAGCTGCACCTTTTGGTGTTTTGTGCAGCCCTGATCTCCCCTAGACCAGAGACATGCAGTGAGTAACCAGCTAGTTAGGAACCTCTGCACAGGACTTCACAAGATTGACAGGCTGTCCTGCAGCTTCAGGTTTAGTAACATATTTTGCCAAGTTTGCACAAAGTCTGCTTGGGCATGTGAACATGTGCGGTCCTGCAGCGTTCATAAACATAGTAAAAACAAAAGTCCTTCAAAGCCCAGATGCTTTCTTGTGTGCTGGTCCCTTTGATTCTGGGATTAGCTGAAGTAGGCACTAAGAGCCTGCCTGAAATTGGTTTGGTATCTGCAGCACTCTGCTTAATCAACACTTCAGACGTCATCCAGCTTGGAAGCTGTTCATGCCATGAGTGGTCTTTAAGAAACGTTGTTACTTTCCTTTTATTATTTTTGTCTTTATGGGTGAGTTTACATCTAATTTTGGATCATTCCAAGTTTTTACCATATATGGTCAGGGCTCCTTTTCAAACTTTGCCAAAATGAAATGTGATGATTGTAGAAAATGAATTATGGATGGGAAGGTAGGAGAGTTTGTTAATCCTTGCTGTTCATAACTTGTCTTCTACTGTGTGCAGTATCTCAGACTACACCATCACCAGCTTCATCTGTCACTCACACTCAGGGGATGGGCTGTTAAGTTGGTCTTCGGAACAGGATTCTATTCTTTTTCTTTCATTATCCTGTGATACATTTTCTGCCATGTGTCAGAAGTGCTGCATATGATGAATATCTTAATTTTAACCATGTGTTTAAGATGCCTTGAGGTCAAATGTGTGCTGGTCAGCTTTGGAAAACTCTCTCAGGAGGATTTAGCTGCCAGTGTCTCCCTCTTGATTCCTGCTCTACAATGAAGGGATAACAATATTACTTTCCCTTTCCAAAGTCCTTACAAGGTACAAGTGCTAAGTATTTTAATCCATTATGCAATCAGTTGTCTATTTTTAGTACCTGAACCATTTTTAATGTTCTTTTTACAATGCAAATCTGCTTTTATTGAGGCTGACAGAAGGAACGAGTGCTTAAGCTGTAGGGAATGGGGATCTACCAGGGACCGGTTTAGCATAACTCTTGCAAAATGTGGTACACAGCACCAGATCAGAGAACTGCTGTGAGGCACTTGTGGGTTAAATGGGAAGAGAGTTCTCTCAAAATCCCAGTGTTTCAATCTGCATTAAAGTAGGTGAAAAACATTTTAAATGAAAATGATAGACTAGCTCTGTTAATGACAGTATTTTTGCCCCCCTCCTTCCCACCTTTCCAGTAAGATCGTGCACCTGCAACTGAAACAGCCATGGAGAAGAGTGGGAACATTCAGCTGGAGATTCCTGACTTCAGTAACTCTGTCCTGAGCCACCTGAATCAGTTACGCATGCAGGGTCGGCTGTGTGACATCGTGGTCAATGTGCAGGGGCAAGCTTTCCGTGCTCACAAGGTGGTGCTGGCTGCCAGCTCACCATACTTCCGCGACCACATGTCCTTGAATGAAATGAGCACCGTTTCCATTTCTGTCATCAAGAACCCTTCTGTTTTCGAGCAGCTCCTTTCCTTTTGTTACACAGGTCGGATATGTCTGCAGCTGGCCGATATCATCAGCTACCTAACGGCCGCCAGTTTCTTGCAGATGCAGCACATCATAGACAAATGCACGCAGATTCTGGAGGGAATTCATTTCAAAATTAATGTGGCAGATGTGGAAGCAGAATTGAGCCAGACCAGGACAAAGCATCAGGAGAGACCTCCAGAGTCTCACCGGGTGACACCAAATCTAAACCATCCTCTGAGCCCACATCACAACGCCCCAAAAGGGAGTCGCCTAGGCCAGGTGAGCACAGTGCTGGACATTCGGGAGCTCAGCCCACCTGAGGAGTCCACCAGTCCCCAGATAATTGAGCAGAGTTCAGATGTGGAAAGCAGGGAGCCCATATTACGGATTAACAGAGCAGGACAGTGGTACGTTGAGACGGGGCTGGGAGACCGCGGGGGACGGAACGATGAAGATGTCCGGCTGCTGGGAGGAGTACGCATTAAAACGGAGAACCTGGAGGAGTGGCTTGGGGCAGAGCATCAGCCATCAGGAGAAGATGGGAGCAGCGCTGAGGAGGTCACTGCTATGGTGATCGACACCACAGGCCATGGATCAATGGGCCAAGAGGCTTACACATTAGGGTCCTCTGGAGCCAAAGTGGTCAGGCCAACCAGCAGTGAGATTGACAGGTGAGCTTTCTTTACCTTGACTGTAAGAGGAGATTGTGCAAGACTTTTCACTTGGCTGGGCTGGTTGCTTTGGAACGTTTCCCCCTTCTGTTTCCTGTGGCCATCTTAACCATATGCACTGAAGGAGGTTTTTTTCTTGCCATTAGGAAGCATATCTGGTTTGGTTTATAGTATTTTGGCTGGGTGGTGATCAGGATCTCCAGGTACAGGCTAGCTTGGGAAATTAATTCTTACCATTTAGAGGTGCATAGGTTGGAATCTTGACCTCTCAGTGTTTCACCTGCGGTGGAATCTTTGTCTAAAGATGTCCCATTCAGCCTCAGTAGATACTGGACTCAGCATCGGAATTAACAAGGTCACATGCAATATGTGTTATGCAAAGTGTGATTGCAATGGTGCCTTCTGGCCTGAAAATCTGGAGGTGGTTCTGTCTCAGAAACAAGCCAGTCACCAGCAGTAGGTCAAGTGGAAATTCTCTTCCTGGTGGTTCACGGCAGCAGTGATTCATGGGTTTACATCTTCTGAAGCAGTTGGTAGATGGAGAGCCCATCGGCCTTTGCTGGTATTTTGATTTATATGGAAGAGCAGGAAGCCTTTATTCAAAATCGGTGGTGAAATCTGCTGCACTTTGATTCTCCATCCCTCTGCTTTCCCGCTACTTCAGCACTGGTTTTCTTACCCTTAGCTCAGGCCAAAGACTGAATCTGATAAATAGCCACTTCCAGCCTGGCCTTGAATACTGCCAGGGATGGGGCATCCACAGCTTCTCTGGGCAACCTGTTCCAGTGCCTCACCACCCTCTTGAGTAAAGATTTTTTTCCTAAGATCTAATCTAAATATTCCCTCCTTCAGTTTGAAACCGTTCCCACTTATCCTGTTGCTTTCTACCCAGGTAAAGAGTCCCTCTCCCCATTTTTTATAGGCCCCTATATATATAGGTCCTTTTATAGTCCTTAACTATTTTCCACAGATCAGCTAGCCTCAAGCTTCTCTTTTTGCACTATACTCAGTATCCACTGTTTCCCACCTGGGGTCCATCACATCACTTCTGTTTCACACTTAGAAAGGGGGAGGAGGGTGAGGGTGGTGAGTGAGAGGTGTACTTAGAGAAATGGTTTCTTCTCCTATTGTGCAGTTCCTGAGTCAGTGGGCTTGTGTCAGTTTACTTGTGGTAGCAACCAAAAAGTTCTCTGTTACTGAACTGGAAGCCAAATGACTCAGTTTTATTTTTCAGATGTTAAGACTGAAACCACAGACCAGTATGACTTGGTTTTTCCTTTATACTTGCGCTGTTCCGCCTCCTGTGTGTTAGCTGGTGAGGATGAAGAGATGCTATACAGGTGCCTCTATTGCTCACCCGTTGTTCTAAAGACCGTAGTGACCTGATGCCCATTAAAAACTCCACTTACACTCTTCCCCCACCCCACAGATTTAGCCCTTCTGGCAGCATGGTTGCTGTGACTGAGCGGTACAGATCAAAAAGTGAGTCTCCCGGGCGGATGGATGAGCCCAAGCAGCCCAGTTCCCAGGTAGGCAGATCAAGAAGTTTGCAAGTAAATGCTGATATTGAAGGTGAAGGAGGCTGTGTTGTGATGAAGTGTGTCATATTTTACATTTGCAAGCAGTGCTGTGTGTGAAACAAGGACCTTTTACTGGTGCAAAGGGTTTAGTGGCTCACGCTGAGAATATATATTAAATCGTATTGGCTGATTTTGGCTGTCATTTGTGGCTTCAACCAGATACTTGGAAAACATGAGGAGTTTCTCTCGTTGTCTGAGGGCATAAATGTCAACCTCATTCTGGGCAGACCACCAGCTCCTGAGGAGAAACCCTATTTGCCTCCAGAGTTGGATGCCCTGAAACACTGGCAGCAAATGCCTGAGCTGATGGAGGAGGTGTTAGTTGGCTTCTGTGGAAGACTGAGGGGTGACAACAGATGAGCCTTTCCATGCTAGTCCCAAAAGCATTCCCAAAAGCCCTCCAGGCACTATACCAGTAAACCTTTAGTGTGTAGTGTCAAAGGACCATGGATTTCTACAGAGGTCTCTCTCTTGTCCCCAAGGTACTGTGTTTCATAGCGGAATTTGCAACGTGAAGTAGCTCTGAGCTCTCTGCTTTCCTGGGGAATGGATGCAATTTGGAGTAGGAGGGAGAGATGGGCAGAAATGCGGGAGGGTAGTGAGCTATAGGGTGCAGCAAAGTAGGACACGGTTGGTAAGACCCAGGCCTTATAATTTTGATCTCATTTTTTTGTTGCATACAGTCAGTATTGCAGTGCCACTGTAGTGCAAGTGTATCACCCAGCACTGTGTAGAAAACTCTTGTGTGCTGGCAGATAAGTAATGTGTCGGTTCCTAATCAGATGACTTTGCTGGAGGCAGGTGAGGAGTTACCAGGTCCTGCTTTGCCCTTCAGTAAGGCCAAGTGAAGCAAGGGGAAAAACCCCATGATTGTTGTCTGCTAACTTGGTTATACACTTTTATAAAACAATTTTTAATATAAAACAAAAAATGTTCTGATTTTGTCTATGTTTTGGTTTGTGTCCTCAGAATCTAGAAAATTTCAGGTCAAACTAGCCCTCTAGGGTAAATGTGATGTACAAAGTAATTTTAGCTTTAGGTACAGAAAAGCTGCTATTATTTCTCCTTTGAGAGATGGTCTCAAATATAAAGCCATAGGCTGCCACGTACGCAGGGAAGTGTCATCACCTTCCACTCCTCTAGTATTGCCATACTGATGCTAAAAATAGTCTGCCTGTGATCCCTGCCTGGTAGCAGTGGTGGAGCGGGCAGAAAGTGCCATAGCTTTGTGCATCTCTAGTCCTGAGGAGCTTACCAGCAGTCATACGGTCGGATTCAATGGCACCTGGCACAGTGACACTGCTGCTCAGGTGTGCACAGCCCTCGTTGCCAAAGGAGGGGCCCTCCTGCCCTTAACACTGGTTGCTTGTCCACGTTTGGCATTGTTAGGAAACAGCATAAGATTTGGGAGCATGGAGGCATTCAAGGAGACTGTTTGTACTCGTTCCAAATACGATAGCCAGAAGCATCTGTTGTACAGCCCCACATTGCAGTTCGGGGTTACCCTTGGCTGTTTGTCTTCCTGGCTTCAGAAAGTATTGAGGAGCCAGGTAGTTCTTGCTGGGTGAGTCAGGCCAGGCGTGCTAGCTCCCTGTGCTGCAGAGCCTCCCCTGGCACGCCACGGGGCTGGGCTGGGTTACACAGCCACTTAGGCAAATGGCAGTCATTACAAAATGAATCCTGAATGGCACCTGCATGCATAACGTGTAAAATGACACCTGAAGAGTTTTAGATACAATCTGTAGTTTATTCCACCTTCATTTTACTGCCAGCTCATCATTTGGCTTCTTTTTTTTAACCTTTAGGAAATAAAACAGAACATGATATACAGTATTTCAATCAAATTGGCCCAAGTTTTGAAAAAATAGCATGTATTGACACATTTGCTCCAGCACTCAATGGGTGGCTAAGCACCCTCCTGAAAAGGGCTGCCTTTCCTTTCCTGAATCTAGTGAAGGACTTGGCAGAAAGGGCTGCCATAGCAGAGCTTTCTAATTGATTGCTCATTTGTCTTCAGCCCCAAGGCTCCAGTTAAGCACTTAAATATGTGCTTGAGGTTGAAGACATTAGTGCTGCCGATTTCGAGGTTTGGCACTCGCTTCAGCACTTTACTGGCTGGACTGGGGCCTGGTCTTCTGTCCTCCCTATTTGTTTCAGGCTGCTTGTTATCTGAATGCTCTGTTGCTTCTTTGGCAGGGGGAGGAATCGGCCATGCTTGGAGTGAGCGGTTATGTGGAATATCTCCGGGAGCAGGAGGTTTCAGAGCGCTGGTTCCGTTACAACCCACGGCTCACTTGTATCTACTGCGCCAAATCCTTCAACCAGAAAGGCAGCCTGGACCGGCACATGCGTCTCCACATGGGCATCACACCTTTTGTCTGCCGCATGTGCGGCAAGAAGTACACCCGCAAAGATCAGCTGGAGTATCACATCCGCAAGCACACAGGCAACAAGCCCTTCCATTGCCACGTCTGCGGCAAAAGCTTCCCTTTCCAGGCCATCCTCAACCAGCACTTTCGCAAGAACCACCCCGGCTGTATGCCTCTGGAGGGGCCTCACAGCATCTCCCCCGAGACAACTGTCACGTCTCGGGGGCAGGCGGAGGAGGAATCTCCTCCGCAGGAGGAAGCTGTGGCTGTGGGGGAGACGGCACAGGGATCTGTGTCCACGACTGGGCCAGATTGAAACACGGCTACAGAGTCTGGGGAGAAAGGACCATCTTCCCGTTTTTTTGGCTCTGAAGAGTCAGCACCAACCTGGCAGGCTGGTACTGTAATTAGTGCAATGCCACCACTGGACAGAAAGAAGCTCCCAAGATGTTGCCAAAATAGAAATATCTTTCTCTCTCTCTTGCTTTCTCTCACACCCGCACACACGCACGTAGAGTGTTAAACGTTTTTCTCCCTTTTTCCTCCTCCTCTTGGAGAAAAACACAACAACTGTGTCAATCAACTTCTTATTCAGGGATCGACAGGATTTTAAATTTTTTTACTCTTCCACAGTGATCTGGGACAAGCAGTCATTTGTATTTCTCAACAGCATTCTGACCCAGCCGCTAGGTCCTGCCGACGGAGCAGTCTCGGTGAGCCTGGTGTGCGGGGCTGCTCTTTGCCACGTCTGCTGGTCCAGCTCAAGGGGAGAGCAGGGGAGAGAGGCCATGGCCTTCCTCCAGTCCCCAGGTAGCTGCCACGTTAAAAAACAAAAAGACTGTCCTGGTGGAACCTGCCTTGCCCAGGTGTATTTATCCCTGTCTTATTTTTGGTGTGTCTCTTTTTACACTTCTACGTCAACTATTACTTTAGGGCTTTTTGGCTTGGCCCTGTTCCAGGTGCGTGGCCTCAATGCCCCTCATTCAAAGTGGGCACGGCTACAAAGCGGTGTTTTAGAGGTCAGCAAAATTGGAAGCACTTCGGCTACTGAAAGTGAAATTTAGCAGCTGTGAGGTTTGCGTTAGACTCTATGATGTGTCGGGAGAAGGGTTGGAGGGGGTCTTTCAGAGGAGGTTGTCCTTCGCTGTCGCCGATCTGGAGAGTTCAGAGCACTCTGACGTCCTGACCGGTGCTTCAGGGGTTGCCGAGCGTTAGGAAGAGTTTTTCTGGACTGGCTGAATCATGGAGTTAGAGGCTGGCTACCAAAGTCGTCCTTCACCCCTACTCCCCTCTTGACACGCACTTGATCTTTTCTAACAGCAATATGGTAAACTGAAATACTATCGTCCCAGCTGAGCAATCGTGGGTGGTTGCTTTTAAATCCTGTTTCTACAAACTAGTTTGATAACTTTTTTATCAGTGAAATGCAAAAAGAAAACTCTACTTTATTTCCTCATAACAGTTCAGGAAACTGAAAGGTGAATGGTTCCTAGAGCAATCACAACTCTGTCCCCTTGCATGGACTACAACTTTTGTATTCTAAGCAGCTCTGATGTATAGAGCAAGTTTAGCAAAGCCGGAGAGACGTGCCTGCGTTGTGTATTGTAGGTGTTTGCACGTGCTTACGTGTTTCCTAAATGGAACAGCATGGGACAGGTAGATAAGTGCAAATATCTTGACATCTTTTGAAGAAGTCTTTTCAAAAATATGCAATAGTTTAATAAGAGTTTTCTCTGGTTCTGTTGCTGAGTTGGTCATGCCGGAGGGGGGAAAGAACGACAGGTAGCAGGGATTGGGTTTGGGAGAGGCCTTTTGGTTGAAGAAGTTCTTTTGAGGATGCATGACGTGCACAACAAGGAAGGATGAAGTTCTGATGCTTAAGGTGATGGGAGGAACAAGGAGACATTGAAAAAGGAATACCCTTCACCTTGCTTTGGCAAAGCAAGCCAGGTGAGCAGTTAGAGCGTGAGCTTGGTGGGCATGAGACAAGTGAAAATAGCTTGCCCTGCAGTCTGACTGCATGATTTGGGGCACATGGAAACAGCTCCAGCCCTCCCTTTCCCCACCTGCAAACTGGAACTCAAGGACCTTTTTCTGCCTCTTTAGAGTGAAGAATTTTGAGAAGGGTGAGGTATTCTTGCCTCACTTTATATATTTTTCTCTTTAATAAGTGAGGAGTCTCACTGTTCCTCCCATGTCTCTCTCAAAAAGCAGCTGTGGCTCTGATGTTTTCATGTGTGCGGGGAAGGGAAGGGCTTGGTGCCAGCATCATGTGTAACAAGGATGTGCTCCTAAGAGAGGAACTTTTGCAGGTGTTCTGCGCCAAGCACCTGTGAAATACAATTTCATTGACCATTTCAAACAGGAAAACTGATACTTCACCTCTGTTTTCCTTCTGTCCCTTCTTCCTCCTCTCCCGTCAAGTGCATTGTCACACAGTGAGTGATCTTCTAAGCGGCCACCCAAGGGACCAGCCCCGTCGACTTTCCTGTCGAAGGTCAAACGGGATTGTACCAAAACAGTAAGGTTGCCAGAGAGCAGTTGCAGAAGATGAGAGATAAGAGGGTGGCTAAGGTAGGTTTCGTTGCAGTCGAGGTGTGGAGATGTGCAGAGTATGCTGCTTTAGTCATAGCTTTTGAAGTTACCAAAAATCAAAGAGAAAAAAGAAAGTTAAAAACTTTGCAGTCCTATTGTGTTCACACTAGAGAGCATCAAAAGCTACTTTTAGTTGCTTGAAAGACTTTTAAGTGTTTTAAAATAGAACCTTTAAAAGAATACTACCAAACTATAAAAACATAAAATTATTTATATACATATATTATATATAAATATAGTGGGAAAGTTTCCCTGCTAAGCTTGCTGTGAAGAGAAGGGTGAAGGTGCAGTAACTGCTATAGAAGCAACATTTGTCTGAAACAGATAGCAACCGATCCATCACCGCGTCGTGCTGAAGGGCTGACCCAAAATGGTGAATGCCTTTATTCCTATGGCATAGCTGTGAGTTTCCTGAGCAGGTTTTCATTTTACTGTATCAATACTGTGAACAGAGAAGCATCCTGAGAGTCCAGGCTGCCAGCAGCACGTCCTGGTTTGCTGATTCACTACTTTCAATTGGCCTGGTGAAAACCAGTAACTTGGTCCTTCATATCGTACTAGGCTTGTCTGAAAACAAAGCTTGTGAAAGGTTTTTTTTCCTCTTTTGTGTTTGGTTTTTGTTTTTTTTTTTTTTCTTTTTGGTGCAGAGGTTGCCACTGTATAAATGATCATTTCTGACTGCATGCAAAAGAGCCAATATTCTTGCCTGGGCCTCGCTGAGGTGAAGTTTAGAGCTTGTATCTAGAGTCAGTGTAAGGTATGGTAGTGGGAATCATTTTAATATTATTTCTGTACATTTAATGGATATGTATGTGTATGTATGTGTGGGAATCATGGTGTCTCTAACCTTCTCTCGAACAGTGCTGAAAGCAGTTGAGGCCCATCCACACTAGAAGGTGGAAACAGTTCAGAGGAATCATTGATTTACACTTTTCTTTTGGTGGTTGACTTCCTCGGTGTGAATAAGGCCAAGGTTTGAGCAAAAAAAAAAGGGGGTTGGACGTCATAAATGGTCTGGAAAAACCTCATGTGAACTTTCCAGCAGTGGCAGAGCTGCCTCCCATAGCAGAACGATACCATCTTTTGTTGCTTCTCCCTTAGCAAATCGTGTAGCTCTTCACGGTTGCACCAAAGCTGTGGAGAATCAGATGCCAACTTTCCGAGTGCAAATGCTTCTGTGATGGGTTGAGGATTTGCATTTCCAAGTGTAGCTGCAGCTTTTTTCCCTCTGCCAAAACTGTGATTTCAACTGTGATTTAAGGAGGATGTGAAAAGAACTCTGTTGTATTTTAATACCTCTGTACATAACATTTCTATCTGCTTCAGAGTTAGGGCTTACTAACCCATGTGTTTGCTTGCCTCAGGCAACAGGGGGAACACACTCTTATTTCTGCAGTTTTCCTTCTTGGAGGCAGAACACATTTCTTAGTTCTTTGCTGCGGCAGAGAAACCTTCCAAATGTGAAGTGTTGTGGTTATCTCCTTGAGCCTGCAGAAAGCCCTAGTGCCAAGTCACAGCAGAGTGATGTGAGGGTTGCTGTGGCCATTCCCTGCTGCTGCCAGGTTCCCTGGGAATAGCTGTGAAAATAGAGTTGAGTTAATACTGTGCTGCTGCTGGGGGGTAAAAGCTCAACCTCTTCCTCTTGGGAGGGTGACCAATGTGGAGCTGGGAGAGGCAAAAAGCAGAAGGTCTATTTTGCTTTCTTTCAGTGGGAGTATGCAAAAACAAACTGTGCTTCTTATTTCCAGCAGCTAGATAGAGAGGGATGACTGAGGAGGCTTTATGAAATATGAATTTATAGCAGGTGGCTGAGAACACACCTAGAAGAGCCGCTTCGTAAGAGCCAAGGATATCAGCCTGGTAGGAGTTAGAACAGCCAATGCAGATGGGCAAGTCCTCATTTGTCCTCCCAGCATTGTCCAGCCATCAGCTTCAGTCCTTTGACTTACCTATATCTTCTCTATGGTGTTTTCAAGCTGTGATCTTGTATCTTAACTTTCAGAAGTTTGGGTGGCTGAAGGGCAGGAAGAATAGAAAGCGTTTTGTGTCTCTGCTGCTGTTTTTAATCCAGCTGAGGTCAGTAGCAACTGACTGTTCCCATCTGACAGCCATTCAGAGCTGGAATTGCATTTGGAAGAAGCTGAAGTCTCGCTTAAAAGCATAGCAGGGCAGGCTTGGTGGGGAGGGCACAGAGCCAGGGTTTCAGCCCTCTGCAAGATCAAGGTTGAAATAAATCAACAGGACAGATCTCCCTGCTTGTCCTGCTCTTGTTTTGTGGCAGCTAGGTGACTTTATTACCCAGGGTAGGCCATCCCAAGCCTCTCGGCAGCAGTAAATTCACTTAAAGTGTGATGCAGTAAATGATTCTATGCAGTTTGGTCTTTGAGCAGAGTCCTTCTGCTGCGTTTTGGGTGATTGAGCCCTAAGGATGCATTTGTAAAAGCAGAGTTGTAGCTTTTATTTGCTGCTGACTTCATCTCTCTTGCAGAACCCAATGTACAAGCAGAAAGAGAGTTGAAAAGGTGCAGTTTGTTTGGGTGGAAGGCAGCTCCTGAGGTAGACTGAGTCATGCATTTTTAAAACCAACAAAAATTGGCATCCCTTAAACTTACTGATAAAAGCCTCCTCTTCGATCCATGACCTGCCTGCCTATGTAGCCTTACCAGCATCCAAGTGTTGCTGTGGATCAGTGTCACCAAATGCTGTTCTTGCTCTACCGGAAATATTTTGGGGATGGGAGAAATCACGAAGCTGTAATTCAGGAAACTTCTAATTTTTTGTCAGAGTTTGGGCTCTGAGTTTCCCCTGGGAGATGAGTCTGTAGCTAGGATTGAGTCAGAAAGCATGGGGTCTTTTGATGGAGCTGCCCCCAAGCACCAGCGTAGCCTCATCAGGTGATAACTGTTCTCAGAGAGGAGCAGTACTCCTTTCATGAGGTGACATCCATGCACAGAGCTTTGACATTTTTCAAAAGGTCCTAAAGAGGAGCTGAGTATCTTTATTTTAATCATTGTCATTCAAATGATATTTTAATATAAAATACATACATATATATGTATGTACATTTATATATATATATATATATTTGTAACCAAATAAAAGCTAGATCTATGCAAACACTACTGGCTGCTGCTTGAAACTAATGTCTACCAGAACATTTTGGAATAGAGTAGATTTGGAGTAGATTTCTTGGGGTGGTTTTCTTTTTAAATAAAATGCAGCAGACCAAAGTTCTGCTGCAGTTAGTCTTATTAGAAACTTAGGTTATTCCTAATCTGGAACCCACCTGAGTGGGTTATAAACTTACTAGAAGAGTCCTACCATCTCTAAAATATTTCCGTGCGCCGTGGTATTGCTGAAAGGCTTTCTGTTGTGAAACATAGGCAAGCACAGAGGCTGGGACCAGGAGATATTGAATGTGGTGTTTGGGATCGAAGGTAGAAGTAGAATCAAGGAGGGACTGGGAGTATTTCTTTTGGATGTAGGGTTGAGTTGGCTTCACAGAATGTTCCTACTTGTGAAGATGTGCGTGGCTGGGATGGAGGCAGTGAGCAAAGCATCCTCAGGCTGAATTCTGGTCCCGGTGGAGATATTGGAAATCTTCCTGCTGAGTCTGATGGTACTGGAGTTTAGTCTGCTGGGAGGAATTTCATGTGGTCTCTACCATTTCTTCATGTCAGATCCAATCTTTGTTTTTAGGATTAACTACAGTATATCTAACTGTAATAATCTTCAGTGACCTTTGACTTTTTATTCCTGGGACTGTAGAAAATTCAGGTTTCCTGTAACATTATCCTCATCCCAACTGTGAACAAGTTACTACTGCTTCTTATAATTTATTGTCTCTCTGTTCCTGAATGACTGTGTGATCCAGCTGTTCACCAGCACCACCTTCCAGTGCTTCATTAGCTTTTATGCACAGGGAATTGTTGCAATGGATAAGTTGACCATGCTAGTTGGAAGAGTAGAAGCCTTTGGAGACTGACTTTTGCTTCCTCTAGCTGTCATTAGGGAGTGCACACACACATACCTGTATATACATATATATGTATACATATATAAAGTGTTTCAATATAAACTTATTTAGCATTATTCTTATTTAATTTATATTTTAATCCAGTTGTAAACCAAAGTATTACAGCTTGTGAAATGATGTGTCTTGGAAATAGGAGGAACCTTTATAGATGGGAGCTCTGAAAGATCTTTGATGACAAAAACACGGATACAAAGAAGACGTAAGAACTTGTGCTGCTGAATCCTAGAGATCTGCAGCCTCAAACATTCAGGACTTGCTGGGTAAGGTCTGATGGTGGGGAGGCAGCATGGTTTACCATTTTAAAACACTCTTGGGTTTTCTCTTCATCCAGCATAACTTGGTATTGGAGGAATTGCTAAGGTGAAGCGCCTGATGGAGATGATGTGCATGGTAGAAGTGTAGTTGTAGCTAAGAGCGTGATGTTGGGGAGAGGTTTTTCCTCCTAATGTCTTTTGGTCCCAGCTCCGTACTGAGGGCTGCTGTGTTCAGCTCTGGGCATCTCAGTACTGCCTCCTTGAATGAGCCTGCAGGGAGCTGGTCAGTTCCTGGTGTGAATGAGGATACTAAAAGCATGGCTCAGCAGTGTGTCTGCTGCTGGACTTCTCCAGCAGAATCCCATTGCCACCCTGCTGGTCACAAAACCTTGGGCTTCTGCCCTGCCTCTTGAATTGGGATGCTTTAAGGAAGCACGAGGACTTGCCTGCTAGAATGCATGGAGGAAATCCCCTGCAAGGGAAGAGGAGACAAGAATTTAGGTGTGGGTTTGCTGTGTATGCTGTAACATGGATCTAATGTGACTAGGTACAGTCCTTTGTCTGACCCCTTCCTGGTACATGCGGGGTTTGGAGGAGCTGTAAACACACGTAGAAAAGACGTGACAGGCTCTCTCAGTGCCGGCACTGCTCCTGCCTGCATCCCCTTTGGCTTGCTGCTTCTTGCTGTGGCATCTAACAAGGGCTGGAGTGTTTGTTGAGATGGAGTGCAGCTGCCACCAAATCAGGTGCTCCTGGGTTTTGGGTCATCTGCTGTCAGAACGATTAAAGCAACCCATGAGGTGGGTTCAGGGCCTTCCGAAGGCTTGGGAATTGCAGTGTTTTTCATAGTGCTTAATGGTTTTGTAGGAAAACAAGTATGTTCTGGTAAGCCTAGCAACAAAAAGGGAGAAGCCAGCAAATAAGACTGTAGTCTGGCACAACTGGGAGTTAGAGAGGAAGCCACAACAACAGCTGCTGATGTACTTAGTTTCTAGTTTATAGTTTTAGAGAACCATCCGTTGCTATTTACCAATGTCTAGAGGTTGTTGGGGTTTTTTTATTAAGTCTGTGGAGGTGCATGTTCTGCTGTCACCAGTGGGAAGCAAAAATAGGCTCAAAGATAAAATCTTGCCAGTTCTTCTGTGCTAGGGTGTAATTGCCTTTTCAAGAAATTAGCAAATTCACCTCTAACAGTGTCCTACAGGCTTGGCAGGGGCTCTGCTTCCTTGGTTATCTGCTCAGCCCTCACACTGCAGTCTCTTTGTAAGGATGGTTTCTCTGTGTCCCTTATATTGAGCAGAGTGATGGTTCTCCTCTTGCTGATAGAGTAAGTTCATGTAATAATACCCAGCAGATTAGTGCACACTCACAGCTCCTGGAGTCATAGCATCATTCAGGTTGGAAAAGATCTTTAAGATCATTGATCCAACCTAACACTGCCAAGTCACCACTAAACCATGTCCCTAAGTGCCACATCTCCATGTTTTTTGAACACTTCCAGGGATGGCAACTCCACCACTTCCCTGGGCAGCCTGTGCCAATGCTTAACCACTCTTTTAGTGAAGAATTTTTCCCTAATATCCAACCTAAACCTCCCCTGGTGCAACTTGAGGCCATTTCTTCCTGATGCCTGTTACCTGGGTAGATCATGTACTCTGCCAGTACAAGTTTTAGAACCACAGAATCATTAAGGTTGGAGAAGACCTCTAAGGTCATCAAGTCCAACCACCAACCTATCATCACCATGCCCATTAAACCATGTCACCAAGTGCATTTTAGCTACAGGATTTGGGAAATACGAAAAGACTGTAAGCAAATCTATTTCTAATAGCTGTTGCCAGGTACTGCAGGTGCCCCATGCTGTACCAGCACCTGGGAACAGCATTCATCCCCATCAAATTCCTTCCTGTAAGCAACCTCAGCATTAAGGTGCTTCTCTGGGCAGCTGTCAGGAGAAACTGGTCTGTTACCAGCAGCAGACCCTCTCTGGCTGCTGTTTCAAACAGCAGCTGCTCTGATAAACCAGGCAAAAGCAAAAAGGAAAGCAAGCTGAGAAGAGAGGTGCCTTAGACCAAGCACTGGCTGCTAACTGGGAAGAAGAGACACTGACCTGTGTGTGAAGTTTATGACATTTTTTGTTCAAGTAGGGGGTTGTGAGTGCATGCTGCTGGCTGGCTTTCTCTGTAATCATTCTGATAGCTTTGGGACACAGACCAAAAATGCTTCTTTTTGTTTTAAAGCTTTAATTCTTTTCATGGAAGTGTTGAAAAATCTTAGATCCTTCCCCAATTATTTTTCTGCTCTGTTTAGTTAAATTCTCATCTGGCATCAGTTTGTGATCTAAGAAGAAGTTCTACAACACCCATGGGTAGGGCTTCCTGTGACTTTACAGATCACAGAAGGTTTAGAACTTGCGGCTGTAGGAGGTGAAGTTTGTAACATGTTTTTTTCTGCTACCGTAGAGGTTGGGAGGGATGAGGAAGGTTCTCTGCAGAGAGTGGATGTACCTGGTCTCTGTCACAGTATGGATGGAGCCACTGGGCCAATGGCTGCTTGCTGGGGTCAATGAGGTCAAGAGGTGCAGGTGGAATTTTTTGGGGGTGTTTTCCTGGTGGCTTCCCATTGCATGAGCACTTTTGTTTCCTGCTTTGGGAACAAACAACAGACACGGTCAGCGCTGAGGTGCTATGTTAGGAGTCTGGGGTGGGTAGAATCTTAGGAGGGGAATTGTGCACCTTCAGACCCAAAAAGTAGACTTGTCAAAGGAGTTAAACCTGCTTTTGGCAGGGTGCTGGAGCAGGCCTGGAGGTTTTGGCTGTTAACATATATTCAGATCCTTGTTTTTACAGGCTGAGATTGGCCGTTTCAGAGATGTGGGCAAGGAACAGTGATAGAGTTTGAACCCCGTGTTCTCATTGCAGGTTTCCACTGAGAACTGCACCAGGTATGTTGATGCCATCGATGAGGTGGAGGGGGAGGTTTGCAGCATCCTGTTACAAGGCTGGGAGCTCAAGACCTGCTGCTTATCACTAAGGGAGGTGACTCAAGTGGGTGGTTTTCTTCTCTGCTAAAGGGAATCTATTATGTCTGCTGGAAGGAAACTGCGTTTGGGGCTCTGGGGTGATTCTTGGTAGGAAATAAGTTACATTTCTGTTAATTCTTTTGCTGCTGGTATATAACCAGTGGGGTTTTTTTTTTTCCATTAAAGAAAGTGTTAATTCTAATCTTGTGCCAGTGACCTGCTTACATCATCTAGTGTGTGATTCACATCACACCTCTTACAAAGCTGTTTTTATCTCCTCGCTATCTCCCTACAGCCGCAGGCTCGTTGCAGTCTGTAAATGGGAAGAGGTCCTTTCCCTGCGTGCTGCTGAGCACTGTAAAGGATATAGCCCTTAAAGCTATTGGAAACAGCAGCACTTCACCATGCATAGTGTTTGCCTACATTAGCTGGAGTTTCTTTAGCTAGCCAGGGACATGACATCTGGTTCTTCCTAGCCTGAGCTGTTTGGTGTAGCAGGGAGGAGATCTTCAAACTGCAAACAGAAATAATGAGTAAAGGAGGTTGGCTTAGCAGGAAGGAGGAAGATCTCCAAAATATGAAGAGGGTTTCTCTGTTTTCAGCACTGGCTGGGGCTGTCAGCACTGAATGCAACAGAAGGTATTGGGTAGAACAGATGAAAGGACAGCAAAGCATCATTAGGAAGAGGTGTGCAGCTGTGCCTAGCACACTATGGATGCTTGTGGGCAGGGAAGTGCAACTTTCAGAACCTGCATGTGTGCAGGACACCCTGCTGCCTTGGGAGATACAAAGATACCTGCACCCTGTCCTACAATGTCAGAGCTGAGCATCACCAATGTCTTCCATCCTGGAGCTGTGAATGGAAGGAAAATGAGCCAGTCCCTACTGGAGGCAAATTCGCTGTGTGGCTTTCAGAAACACTCTTGGAGGGAACAGAAGGGTTGCAAGTGAAGGCTGGAAATGGGTAGTACCAAGCAGATTTTAAGTGCCATTTTCTGAATGTTAGGTTTTCTGGCATGTGTTTAAGCTGCTGAAGACTGAAGTTTGTTTTCATTTCAGTACTCTCTCGTGTACCAATGGCATTTCTCCTATTCAAACTCAGCAGCCAAGGGGAGGGTGCAGAGAAGATAGAGCCAGACTCTTCTCAGAGGCACACTGTGGAAGGAGGAGCAGTGGTAGGCAGAAGTTTTTCCAAGGGAGACTCAGGTTAGGTATTACAAGTATAGCCAAACAGTATTGGAACAGGCTGCCCAGAGAGACTGTAAAATCTCCATCCTGGGAGGTGTGCCAAACCTGACCAGGCAAGGCCCCAAGTGACCTGCTAGATGTCAGCCCTGCTTTGAGGGGGGAGCTAGGGCAGGGACCCAAAGGCCTCCCACCCTCCCTTATTCTGGGCTTCTCTCTCACCCCCTGCAGTATAAAATACTGCCCCACCATATATAGTAGAACAAGGGATAGAGAATTTTATCCTACCAGTGCATTTCCAGTTATGATTTTTTTCCTTTCTCAGTGATTAATCCATGGAATAGCATCTTGTCTGCCACAGTCTGTGGAGAAGTCCAGCTCCTCCCCATGTGTGACTGCAGCCTCCAGGTTCCTGTTTCCATTACATTATGCCAAGCTGTATTTTTTTTTCTTTTTTTTTTTTTTTAGTATTATCATGTAAAAATGGGCAGCTTTAATGGGCTTCCTAGTTCCTATCAGTTAGGCTTTTGAAACATATTCAGGTATCTTTTAAATACTGCTGTGTAAGTTCCTTGTTTAACCTGACATCTCTGATTTATTATTTCACTGAAGTTATCTATGGCAGCACTTCAGAAAACACTAGTGCATTAATGTTTTGCAGGCTGTCAACTACATTAAGCCTCCAGCTTTACTTGGGTTTTTTTTTCAATGTACTTACCTCTCCCCCCCTCAGATCTGTAGTTAAATGTCTTCATTATTTTTATGTTGCAGTGAAGCTTATTATGTAAACCTTCCTGTAATCTTTGCAGCCAGGCCCAACACCATTGGCTATGAAACTGCAAAACTAATTAGAACAAAAAATGAAGGAAGACTGGTTAGTTTTACTGCTGGTTGTAAAATACAGAAATTAGCAGTATAAAAGGAAAAAAATATAATTGAAATTACTCAGTCTGGGGTGAGAGGAGGAACCACAAAACTAGAGCTGTGAAAATTATTGGAAATAAGTTTGAACCTGATGATGTTACTTCACTGATTCCCCATTTGGTTACATTTAAAAGCTGTTTCTTGAGACCAAGAGGTTTGTCTGGGGTCCGTTTGTTCATCTATGTGTCTAGGGCATTGGTTTGATGTGGGAGTTTGTGCTCCCATGCTGTTATTTTCTTAGAGTTTACGTGTCTAAGGAAACTGTATAGATTACTGTGAAGTTTTTCCTTAACACTTCACTGCATGTAAACTGGGAACTGAACGTGACTCTTGGCTCAAAGAGGTTAGGGGTGGTGGGGAGGAGGAAGGTGCCCTGTTGCAATGGGGGCTGCCAGCCAAGGGTTACACTAACACAAAAGGTGGACAGTGCAATTCTGCTGGTGGCAGCTTTGACTGTGGCAGGAGGGGTGAAACCTTGTCACCCCTGTGGCTGTCCCCTGCCCACAGGCTGCGTTCAGCTGCACCCACGCTAGGATCCAGGTGAATTAGTCCCAGGTTTGCTCCATAAGAACGTGAGGATGTTTGCTGTCATCAGGGTATGTTCCCAGGCTGAGGGCAAACTGGATTGCTCGTGGAGGTGCAGGGAATGATTATGTTTGTTGTGTGCAGGTACTTTTCTCACATCTTAGAAAGTTTCCTAAGCCAGGGTTACACTGTTGGGGGAAGCAGCCCATTGGGACTGCAGGAGTAGAATTTTGTCATACCCCTTGCTTGAGAGTAATTCCTTTTGGCTCCTCTAAAGTGCTTGCCTGGGCAGAAAGGTAACATGCAAGAGCTTCCAGGGCTGTGTTGTCACAGGGCAAAGTAACTGGGAAAAGAAGGGGAGTGCTGTCATTCGAATAATGCATGTTTCTTTTGTGTTCCTGTATGTAAAATAGGCTAAGGGGTGCAAAAGTAATCGTTCTTGGTGGCAAAGCAGGGATTTTGCTGAAGAAGCTCTTAAAAGCTGAGTTAGGAGGAAAATAACACCTAGCTGTGTTCTTGCAGTAAGGTATTCCTCACTTTCTGCCCCATGCTTGTAGGGAGGGTTGGCAAAGGATAAGAGAAGGCTGTATCAGCAGTTAGTTTAGAGAAATGAAAGCAAGCTATGCCAAGTCCTGCTTTTGTCTGAAAAGGGATGCGGTTTTCCCCTAAGCCTCTCGTCTCTTAAACACTAACTGAAGCTTCCAGTTGTCTCCAAAGCTGCCCTCTGCCCCCTCCTTTCTCTGGTGTCAGATCTTTCCTGTAGAACACTGTGAGTACGACAGCAGTAGCTCTTTTGAATGTTTCCATTAAACTGCTCAGAGCATGCAGTGCTGTCCTGCGCTGTCACGCAGTGACGCGGTAGCAGATTAGCTGTAACCAAGGGCCCTGTTCAGCTGAACAATAACCCCCAAACAGGGACTCTGATGATTGAGCACTTCCTTACTCAGCAGGGGAAGAGTATTGTAACAAGAGGTAACAACGTAAGTGGCTTTGTATAGCAATTTACTAATCAAATTTGATATCGTAATGAATTGAACTGACAATCAACTTCTAAAAGATAAAAGCCTCTTAAAGGGGAATAGTCAAGAAGGTCTCAACAGAAAGATTTAACTGGGATAACTTTATAATAAAGAGCACAGGATTTTTTTCCTCTTCCCCCCCCCCTTTTTTTTTTGAGCAGTCACTCCAGAAATGGAGTTGCATTAAGCAGCAGAAGCTTCACAGGACAGTGACTACCTCTCTCTCTCAGAGTGCTGAGGTTACCACACTACACACTCTTATCAGCAAAGCTTTCACTTAAAACAAATTTGTTTTCCTTACCTCTGTGTTTCAGAAATATAGGTCTGCTCTGTAAAGTGACTCTATGAAAATGGCATCTGGCAGAAGCAAGGGGAAGACTTTTGTGGTTCAGAATCCCTCTTTGCTGCCAGTTTCTCGCTGTGACCCTTGCAGGTTTGCTGTGGGGCTGTGACAGTTCAGGCTGGATTTGTTACTTCATGTATTCTGCGTAATAGCAAACTGTCCCTTGGGCCAAAGGCTGCTGCCAGAGCTGTGAGACTGTGGGCTCAGCTTCCTGCACTGGGAAATCAGTTAATGCTGCAGAAGGTAAGAGGAGAATCCATCTCCCTCCTGCCTCCAAGGGAGCAGGCAGCAGTAAAAAAAGCAATAAAATAAAATACAAAACACTTTTCTATGTTGTTCCTTAGTCAGCAGATCTAACTCTGCAGACACACACACACAACATACAGAGAGCAGATCTCTCAAGTGAAAAGGTGCCATTTTTTTCTAACCAGAGTCCTTTCCAAACTAGAACAGCACTTTAAATAGGTTCCTCTTTAAAAAAAAAAAAGAAAAAAAAAGAAAAAAAAAAAAGAAAAACCCTTTACTGAAGAAATGCACTTTAAATCATGAGTACAGCTGTTTGGCTGTGACTACAGGTGGGTGGCCTCTTGTCAGCCAGAGCCCCAGAGGGAGCGACATTACCAGACTCTCGGCTGCCACTGCAGCCCCAAAAAACGACCGCAGCTCTACCTCCCGCTCCCGCAGCCCTCCGGCCTGGCGCTGCCCTGCCAACACTACCACCAGACAGGAGCTGTCAGCCCAACTGCAGCCCTGGCTGCAGCTCAGCAGTGCTGTAGCACTTAACAGGACTGGCACAGGTCAGCCTGTTAGGATACTTTTGTAATCAGTCAAGAAAAACCCAGCCTTGCCTGTAAGGAATAGTTAAACCCCATCTAGAGTAGGTCAGAAGTTACAACGCAGCCCATCTGTCTGCACAGGGCTGAGCTGAGCTGAACGAACAAAGCCATGACCAAGTTGTTGCTGGGGTTGTGGGGTTTTGTCCATAATGTGGATATGGAGCCCTAGTCAGTTCAGTATTTTATTTTATTTTTTTTTTTTAATCCAAGTTTGCCTGTCCCACATTGATTCTGCTCTGAGCTAGTTTGCAGAGTAACCATTTGTAAGAAAAATTGTGCTGTCACCTTCAACTGTTGACCTAGAAATCAAACTTCAGGACAGGCGTCCTAACACTCAAAACTTACTTTCACAGATGAGAAATTTCCTGCTGTACTAATTATTCTCTTTTTTTTTAAATTAAGGTTATTTTTGGTTCAAATCCTTATTTCAAGAAAAACAAAACAAAGTCAGTGTTCACACTAGCCTGCAGTAGGTTGAAGTGTGATCCTGCTGCATGTAACTTGTGGATATCAGACTGTTCTTCAATGGTTTTAGAAGCTGTTCCCAAGCTGCTCTTCCACCATCGCTTTCCTTTTCCTCTTCCAGTGGCAGACAGCAGCTTTTTGGAGGGGCCACCCGCTCTGTGGCCGATGGCATACAGGGACAGCTATTGCTGCTGAAGTGGGGACAGGTAAGGGTGGTGAGAGAACCAGAGCTGGGGAAGGGGGAAATCAAACCAAGGTAGAGGGGACTGTACAATTGCATTGAAAGCAGTTTAACAAAAAGCGCTCTCGTTGGACAGCTTTAAGAACAATGTGAATGAAAACTTAGCAACTTGGGTAGGAATCTCTGAAAATTCTCTACATGTATACTTGAAATTCTCTTTGTATTAAAACCAACAAATTGCATTTTCCTCTTTCTTTTAACACTGTGTAAAAGAACATTATGCATGTGAGTGGTTTGAGAATTAAATGGTTTAATATTCAGATCCTTGTGTGTGTCTTGTACCTGACTGGTATGATCAGACCTTGATCTTCTCTTTGCTGCCCACCTCAAATCAGCTGCACTGCTAGAGCCTGGTCCCTGCTTTAAGCAGCTCAGCACTGCCCTCAGCTTACTCTCAGGGGAGAGGCTGGGCAGTGCCAGGCTGTTGTTCCTGGCATCTTAGGTGACTTCCATCCTCTTTTGTGAGCTTTGTCTCACCACTTGTGCAGGCTCAGCCTCCGGTCTCAGCAGGTGGAGAAAGCACTCTGCTCTCACTGCAGGCCCAGTGCTCAATTCCCACTGCAGCAGGAGGGCTCTCCCAGCTCTCGATGGCACATGAAGTTCAGCACCACTCTAGGGAGATGTGGGCGTTGTCCTCAGCCTCCACCTCTCATAGCCCGAAGCACAACCCCAAAGGCAGGTTAGAGGAGATTGTTTCTGGAGCTGCGTAACAAGGTAGCAAGCAGAAGACAGGATCCAGCAAGAAAAGACACAGCAGTGACTGCCAGAGTATGACAGGGAGAAGAGCTGCTTTCTGAACTCTTAGTTATTTTCAAAATGTTCCCCTTTCTTCCAGGACCCCAGCTTCTTTCTGAGGTGTTACTCCAGGCAAACATGTCAGCACGAAAAGGATAAATGCTTTATAGGTCTCTAAATCGTGTAGGGGACTGATCACTACAGCCCCGTGATACGACAGAGGTGGTGACTTTCCATGTCCAAACTCTCCATGTCCAAACATGGAGACTCTTCATGTCCAAACACAAACACAGATGCTCAAACCTTCCTACTGGGGGAACAGGAGAGAGTTCTGCAAAACCCCTGACTGCCTCCAAAACTAGAGAGAGAGAGACCAAACATCATTTCATATCAGCTCTTTCACAGACCAGCACATCTAACTCAGTTCCCTCATTGCTTCCCTTGCTGCTGAGAGGAAGCCTTTATAAAGACAAATGTTTCACTGGTTCTATAAAATCCAGAGTAAATTGTACACTGGGGAGTGCCACCTACTGGTATTTTAGCAGCTGTCTGCTGCTAAACATTTCTGCAAACTGTACCGACAACAGGACAGGACTCACTGACCTTTTTGTTCTTATCAGCTGCCCTAAATGCAGGAATCTTAGACGAAAGGTCATCACATTCTTCTGCATCTTGAGGACAACCCTGTAATTGATGCTACAGCAGCGTGGCCACCTTGCGTGGACCAGAGGTCAGGTCACACGTCTGGTATGGTGGCAGGCCAGGATAAGTTCTAGGAGTAAGCTTGCAGGTGAAATAATATTTTTAAGAAAGTTATGGATACTGATTACCTTACCTGGGCACTGTCACCCTGACTACAGTAACTTTTAGCATGGAGCTAGTTTAAACATTATTATTCAAAAGAGAGAGTCACAGCCTTGGCTGCACAAGGCTTTCACTACTGACTGCTCAGTGCTCGGATGCTCAGGAGCTGCTGCCAAGCAGAGCTGCAGTGTTTGGCAGCTCCTCCTCCTACCAGCTGTTCCATGGGGAGCTGTGTGAAGATGTTTCTGGCCCAGCCAGCATGTGCCATTTGGCTGCTGCTGTTCCACTGGCCTCTCCAGTGTGGGGTTGCTCTGCTGGGACTGGGGAGTGCAGGTTGGAAAAGGAAAGTTTAAATAGTCTAGGAAGTGACTTAGTGAAAACTGTCCATTCAGAGATAAATTTTGTACATACAGATCTATAGATTTTTAATGAACTAGGGGATAAGAGTTACAGTTTGAGGCCTGAAAGGGAGAAGGGTGGAAAAGACGAACAGCAAGGCTGAGCTTGGGTGCCACAGAAATACTGGTGCCAGAAAACAATCCAGCTTCCCTCTGAATGGAGCAGGTGAAGTGCCCTTCTGAGTCCCCTCACCTGACACAGTGAGGAGAGTGGTAACAGCCCAGCTAGGTACAGTCCCTCCCTGCAGCTTGCACCAAACATAAGACCAAGCACCCCCGGCTTTGTGGCAGTACCCAACTGCACCGTTCCAGAAGCAGAGAAGGGAGCAAGGACCTGACACTGCCCCTTTAAGAGCAAGGATCAGCTATTCTGCCCATGAAGATGATGGTGTTGAGGGCAGCTTCCCGGATGAAAAGCAGGAAGGGCCTGTTGGCATTGAAGATTACTCTGTTCATGGGGAAGGAACGGCCGGAGACGGTGACAGCTGTAGCAGCTGATGCCTCGCTGCCTTCTTCATTCACCTACCAACCGACAGAGAAGATGGGATTAAAATACAGACATCAACCAGTACATTGAGGGCTCCCCCTCCTTCTCCACAGAAGGTGGGTGCCACATTTCCACCTCTCCCCAGAGCCCCAGACTCCTGAGGAAGTGAACACCATGGGTTCAGAGCTGTTTTAATGTTTCATGTTTTTAAAAGCAAAGAGGAAGACATCCCTGGGACAAAACATGGCTTACCTCAATGAAAGCTTTGTGGAAAGCCTCAGACACGTACAGGTCTGTACGGCCCTCTGCAATGATACCTGAAATAAAAAAAAGGAGGAAGTCAAAACTACATCTTTAGACAGCAGCTCTAGAGAGAACACACTTCCAGCCTTCATAGCTTGTGTTCAAGCAGAAGGCACATCTGCCCTAAACCAAAAATATCCACCAATTGTAATTGAATGCTTAACTCCTGTGTCCTTAGTGCAGAGCAAGGCTCCGTGTCTGTGATGGGCCATGACCAGAGTTCACTGTTGACTGCAGCAACATCTAAATGCTTTCATGTTCTCCTTCCTCACATGCTGCTGCACTTACTGTTCTGGTGCCTGTGGAGGAATGGTTACCCCTCACCTCCACCCTGCACCATCCTGTCTCCACATCTGACCTGGGAGTCTGGCATTTTCTGGACTGAATAGATCTTCCAGCCCCATTTTTCTCAGCTTCTCCTTGACACTGAAACTGTCCTCAATGCGGAAGCGAGGGAGGTAGACAAAGAGAGAGAGCTCCGTCATGGAGCCTATCCAGTCCTGCAGCTTCTCTGATGTCAGGTCTCGCTCCACCTCCACCAACGATGTCCCAGCTTTGGGCAGGACCAGCACCATTGTGATATCATCCCCTTTGTAAGGCAGCTCCAGCACTTGGACTTTATCCTGGGAGATGGACGCATAGCGGAATTTGGATTCTTGGTACATAATTGGGATTTTGCAGGTCTCACCATTGGCTTTATGAAATAAATCCAGTTTTGTGTTTGGAGCTGGGAACTGTGACTTCCAGTGGCCCTAAAAGGGAGAGGGGGAAGAGAAACGTGAGCATCGTGTTTCTCCCATGTAAACAGGCTGCTCCCCCAGTTTTGTTAGCCATACCTTAAAATAAATGGTGTTGACCAGGACCAAGACAGTGAGATCATCAATACCTCCTTCTGGGATCACTTCTGTAATTCGCCTCTCTGTTTTATTAGCCACCCACTCATTAATGATCTTCCTGGAAATTTCTGGCTTCTCCTGAAGGAAGAGAGCAAAAGAAGGCTAAGTCAAGGGTTTTCAACACCTCTTTGTATCCGTTCTGCAGCAGACAGATGAACAGGGTGTGTGCTTGGGGAAGACACTGCTCCCAGCAGTTCAGAAATAAGAAGTAGGGAAATAGCTGTGGTTTAGGTGAGCTGGGACAGCAGGAGCACCACCACATACTCCCTCCTGCCTTCAATGATGTCCCACACACCCAGAGCAGGACACTCCCTGTGGGCAGAAAATAGGGATGCAAAATAGCAAAAGCAGAAGGAGAGATGGGGAAAAAAAGCAAACAAGAAAAATCTCAAGTAGTTCAAACTCACTTTGAAGTTCAAAGGCCAGAGTTTCGCTCCGTAAACTATTTCACTAATGTTCTGGTAAGTCTCATTAAAGACCAAAGATTTCTCCCCGAAGAGGCGGTTGGCTGATACCAGCTCTGAGGATTTGTTGGCTTTCTTGTAAAGCCTGCAGTTCAGCTTGGCAAAGAAGAAGTGGATCTGATCAGATGTCTTCTCTGAAATGGTGTCAAATCGAAAGACCTGCAGAAGCCAAACAGCAAGCAGGAATCCATGAGCAGGCTCTTGCACTCCCACAGCTCCTGAGTCCAATAGCAAGCGGTGATGAAACCTTTGCCTGCTGCTCAACAGCCTAAATCATGCAGCCAAGAACTTTGCAGACCCTCAGAGCTTCACCCTCCATGTTTAATTTGGAACCCAAATCTATGTAAAAGCAATGCATCACTAGCCCAAGACCTAGTTTTGAAGAGTCCAAGACAGAGGTAAATGCTGCTCTATCTCAAACATGGCTGACTTTGCTAGACCTTTTAGGTGGTTCTGCAGAAGATGCACTAAGGTCTTGGTGACATTTTCCTCTATGCACTCTGCCCCCTGCCAGGGAACAGATTCTAGCTTGGCATATGAACCACAAGGCCTCCTCCAGTGCTGTTAATTTTCAGGTACCTTATGCACAGTGCTTACAAACACCCTACCACACTCCAGCAAGAGCCTCACACGAGATGAGCATTGTGCTGGTGTGGCCTGAAGCAGCTCTTGGATCAGTGCAAGTCACAGGAGGACTCTCAAGACTCGAGCTAAACCCTCCTGCAATGATGCCAAAGGCTTCTCCTCAGGAGCAATGCTCATAGCCCGTTGAGTAATTCTGGTACACCTTATCTATTTTTGCAAGGAATGGGAACATGTAGCAATCATTTGAGGGTAGATTTCTGCAGCATAGTGGTTTTTTTCTTACCTGCTCCTAGATACCAGCTGGAAAGATAGTTGTGATTTGTCTACTACTATCCAACTTCAAGATTTTAAGGCACAGAAAATCCCACAACACATTGCTCCACATGAACATCCAGTATTTCTGGCACCATTTCCTACCTGGCAAAGGTGGTGTTTTTCTGGCCCTTTGAAGGGAAAATGGGAGATCAGGAGTGCTGCAGCTCTGCCTCCTGGGGGGCTCAGAGAGAAGGGTTCCCTTCCACTGGGAAGGGCTGCCCAGAGGAGAAGGCACGAATAAAGATTTTGGAGATGTGGTTCACTGCTCTGCTCTGCCCAGACTGTGCCAATAATGGCAGGAGACCCCAGCATGACTTAACTCCAGAGGCAGCATCTGTAAGTAGAGCAGCAGTGCTGACAAGTGGAACAGTTTGAGTCACACCTCCTTGTTGAAGGGAGAAAGGCTTCTTTGGGCTGTAGTCTCCCATCTGCAAGGAAGTTATAGGCAGTACCAAAACCCACATGGCAGGTGAATGCACTAGCAGCTGTCACATGAGCAGGTCTGACAGCAAGAAGAGCACTTGGACAGGCAGGACAGGGAAACTCAGGCCTTTGCTGTGATACTCTAATACTGTCCAACACAACCAGACAGAAGCTGTTTAGTCTTGGCCGAGTGCTCAGGCTGCTCTTATGCTAACTACAAGGAAGCCCTCAAAAAGAAACTGATGTTCCTGAGCTCCTGCAGGGTGGTAGAGACCTGGCTGCCAGCTGGATTGCAGGGTGTCCTATGTGTCTTGCTTTTGTCCCAAGGGAAGGACAAGCAATGGGAAAAACAGACCCTCCCAATGGGACTAAATACCATGGCTTTTCCTGCTTCTTGTGTAAGAAAAAGTTTAGCTATCTGCTTTCCCAATCTTCAAGAAACAAACCGTTCCCATTCCCTTCCTTCATCTCCCAAATGGGTTTCCTTTCTGCCTGATGAAAACTAATGTCCCAAACCCAGGAAATCCTATTTGGATCCAGCATTCAGGGTGGGAGTCAGAACAAAGAGCTGGGATCTAAACAAATCCAGAGACAAGGAACCTGTGTATGCCCTTCCCAGGGCATTATCTAAAAGTCTCCCTTCCCAAACCAGGGAGCCATCCTGACCCAGAGAACCCTTGAGCAGCAGTCGACCGCTATCATCTTTGTTGTCTTTCAGACCCTGGTGACAGCTACTAGAAAAGGCTGAGGAAACACCACTGACCTCCATGAGCTGCTGAAGAGTGCTACCACAAGCTCCGAGCTTGGTCATGGCAAAGGCTGTAGAAATGCTGAGGGGTGACATGAAGATGTTTTCCCCATTGTCCTTGGAGTCAGCCAGGTACTTGTAGAAGACAACTGCAAAGCGTGAGTTGGCCTTTGACAGCTCCCAGACCCGGGGGTTAGTAGACTCTGGGAGTTTGCCCTTCCCTGGCTCTTGCCCCTCACCCTCCTGGGGCTTCTTCTCAGGGTTGCGATAGATGCAGATGGGGTTCACTGGGATGTCACGTGGCTTTGCAGTGCAGATGTCTTCCACGACATAGTGCTCAGGGGCAGCCAGACCCCAGACACTGAAGAGACACACCAGAAAAAGATGCATTTTCCTGGAACCAGAAAGAGAGCTTAGATATGCTCACCCACTCACTCTGCCACCACAGCCCACACATCCCATTTCAGGCAACATCAGAGTGACAGGAGCTCCACAGTCCCCTCCAACTATCCTTTTGTCCTGTAGCTGCAGGATAAACCAGGCTGGACAGACACCATGGGCAGGACAAGCATGCCTCTGAGCTCAAAACGCTTTTAGAAGCAAGACACCAAAAACTTGCTTTCTCAGAGCCTTGCTAAGCAGCAGGCTCAGCCCTGACATGGTCGTACAAAACCGCACGGTTTGAACTTCTGAGTCCTCCCCATCAGCCAGCTGAGGTGCCTACAGTGAAAGGACCCTGCCACTGTGGTATTTCTCCAGGCCTGCCTGTGACAGGAACCAGCCCAGAGCAACCAAAGCCACCATCTGACCCAGCAGTCAAGAACCATTTATGCTTCTGTATAGATCCCACACATCTTCCTCATGGTCAAAGCCTCCAGGTACCCCAGGCTCCACAGACAGAGCAGTTGGCTGTAGACAAAATTATTTTGACTGTTTCCTTCCCTTTTTCCCCAGCGGAATCTCCTAGTTTTCTCCTGTTTTCTTTTCTCCCTTCACCTTAGCTCTCCTCCCCTTCTGTGCTTTCAGACCCACCTCAGCTTTCCAACTTAAGGTACTGATGAAGGACATGCTACAGCAGAAAGGAGAGGTGATAAGGAAGCAGACCCAGGGGAGTGGGTCCTTCCATGTATTGAGCATCTTTAATCCCTAAAAAGTGTGTTTTCTAAGGATGTATGGTGTAGCTGGTGCATCACAGATACTCCTGCCCAAAGCTCTCAACACCGCAATGCAAAGTGACCGTCCATGAGGTGCACAAGGAGGGTAGGCTCATGTTAATGACCATGTTCCAGCAAAAGCAGGTCTCTGAAAATCTTCAAGCAAAGCAGAGAGAATTTCTATTTTCCACCTTTGCTGAAGCAGAGGATCTGCACATCCCATCATCTCTAGTGGCAAGGCCTCATCAGCCATCCTAGGGCCAACTGAGTAGCACGTGAGAATTGTCGCATGCTGTGGTTTTGAGATGCCCTTTACATGACTCTGTATTGGGTTGGTTCATGTGCCCTGTGGGAGGAAGCTCACGGACCGCAGTCACAACAGCTCAGGGAAACAACTACTGGAAAGGGCTGGCAGCCTGCCCAGGACTTGCCTGCCATGGAAGACTTCTGCAAAGATGTGTTTAACTTGGGTAGGTCTCTGCCTGCCCCTGCGTACTTGCTGCCACAACTATCAAGCATTGCCTCCTGAGTAACTACATTAAGGATCAGCCACATTTAGCACTGGTGAGCTCCATGCTTGTGGGTCTTGCCAGTACTGGTGGGCCACCAGCTGGGGGAGGAAAATGGGAGCTGCTCAAGCACCCATCTGAGATGTAGGAGACCTCTGGGTTCTTTCACAACGCCCTCCCTGGGCTCTTGGGCAATGACTTCATCTTGGCTCCAGTTTCTCTGCAAAAGCAGAAATTACCTCATTTGGCACCAAGATCATACTGATCCCCAAGGGGCCCTCTCTAGCATACGCTAATGGCACAGCAACAAGTACTGCAAGAAAACACGCAAAACAAGAGGTGCTTGCTCAGGCCATGGGCACTGCTCATGCAGGTAATAACAACCACATCTTCTTTTTAAAGGTTTGGGATAAATATAACACCACAAAGGGCAAAAAACCCCACAGTTCTAAAAGGTGAGGGAAGTCCATCAAAAAGAACAACTCCCAGGGCAGGAGGGCAAGAGAAAGGAAAGCTATTCAGACAATTGAAAGTACTCCAGGAAGTACTGCTCTTCCGAACCTTTCACTCCTACAGGAAAAATCAGCCGGCAACAAGCGAGGCACACTTCTGTGCTTCACAGCTCTACAGCCAGGAGCAGAGCAACCCTTCACTGTCTGCCAGCAACCTTCTCTCACCAATGGTTTGTTCTCCAGCAGCACTCATGTGTCTGTGGCTGGTCCCACCACAGAAAGGACAATCTCACTGCTGTCTCTGCCCTGTCACTCCACTCCCCTCCAGGGAAAGACATGTCCCCAGGTATGTGCTGACCTGCTTGTACAAGCACAACTGCCTGCTTCTGTCAAGACAGAGGCAGACCATGGTGTCCACTGTCACCCAAAGCACTGCTAATCTCACATTTAAAACCGAAAGCACAAGAGTGGGGAGAGCACCTCATCTTCATCCTATCCTGGTTAAATAAGACAGACTCCCTGTTTCTATTCCAAAGTGAAGTCCCAATTCCATCAACTTCGAGGAGATACAGGACTTCACACTAACAAATTTATCAGCCACTAATGCTGACTTGGTCCTTGATGTGTTTCTTACAGGCAAGAGCCCTCTCTATTTCTTAGGCCAGCTCCCCACCACAGCACTTGGCTGAAAAAACACTCCTCCTCCCTCCACAGCTCTTCAACAATCCCTTTTCCCTGCAGAACTGCCACAGGCTCCATATGTCAATTGCTTTCATCCTGGAGAGATCCCAAAAGTATTACTGCAACATCAGTGCCTGAAAGAGGTTATCAGCAAGGAGCAATATAAAAAATAGAAAATGCTCTTCTCTGCTTTACCCTTGTAAGAACTGCTGAAAGCCAAAAAAACCCCAAGTTGCTGATTCAGCTCAAACTCAGAAGGCTCCAGAGAAGCATAGAGAAACTCCCCCATCCCACACCTGCTGTGCAACACAGCTGGGCTTCAGCCAGTGTAGGCCATTTCCATCCCAATTTCTCATCACTGCATGGAAAGATGGCTACCTGGGCTTGCAGACCCACAGCTTGTCCTCCAGAAACCACCCTACTGAGCCTACCGGTGCTACCTACCTTCTGTGGAAGTCCCACAGCACCCATGCAGGGTGCTAAAGAACCCAACAAATGTTAAGTAGCTCAAACCATTTTGAGACTGACTTAAGCCCTAGAGAATAAAAGCACTCACACCCAAAAAACAAGAGTGCAAAGCAAATCAGCAGTCATCTTTTACAGACAGGCGAGAGATCAATGATTACTCAGGACAACCTGAGTATATGAATCACACTCCACGCTATGCAGCACTGCTACAGGTTGGGTATAAAAGTCAAGCATGACACTTGAGTGAGCTGTACAGAAGTGAGCCTTCATGAGAGCTGGGAGGGGAAGGTCCTCTCAAAATAACTCCTCAGGCTCCTGCCCAGAGCAAAAAAACACACCAACACTCTGGCAGCAGCTAAAATTCACAAACTCCTACAAATGAAAAAGAACCTGCTACAAGGAATTCATTAACAATGAAAGATGGTGCAATCTGCTTCTCTTACCTGTCCCTGTACCTCCAACCTTCTGCTTTTAGGATGTAAATGCAAATCGTTAGGAGGACAGGCAGTATTGCTGGAACTCAAACCAGTCCAAAGCAGTTTCCCCAGTGGATTTCCGTGCTCAAGGAGAGCTGAGACAAAAGCAGGGGAGGTTGGGAGGAGAGTAGGATGCTGAGGCCAAAGGCTGATGACCAGCTGCAGAAGGTTAAGCAAAGAGCAGAAAAAAGCAATGTTTAGTTTGAAAGAGGTTTTAAAGTTCAATCTGACAAGAGAAAGTTCGACCAGCTACCCAACACAAGTGCCAGATAGCTTCAGTTCTTGCCAATAGAAAAATAACTGCTTATGTCATGAAAGAAAAACCCAAAATTTTCAAGAGTTCACACAAAAACATGCTGAACTAAGGTATTTGTAAATCTCACTTTGGCACCTTGCTCACTAATATGTTTTGCTCTGCCCCAAGACCCATCACCCCCCACTTCCCAAACACACAGGCACAAGCTGGGAGAAACAGCCCCATTTCACTCTCTGCAGTTTCACTTATGTTCTCTTAACTACACTCACCATGGCACTTGCATAACAGGAAAGCTAAGGAAAGCACTTCCCCTTGCCTAGGTATGTTAGGAGCAACACAATTTCAGATATAGGAGGCAGTTGCTCTATACATTCAACAGCATCCTGAACATCAAAACTCAGGAGCTGGCTGGCTCTGAGTGCTGAAGCCACCCCGTTACCAGCCTCCAGTAGAGCCTAGATCTTCATGAAAAATGCAGCAGCAAACTGGTCTGGGGGAATGTAAAAGCCTTTACTATACTAGTACAGGCCAGAATAGAAATAGGAGTGATTGGGGAAATCAATGCACGTGAAAAAAAAAACAGGAAAACATGCCCTGAACCCAGCTTTGCTTTTGGGGGTTCCCTTCCATAGCCTCTTAAATAAGAGTGTCACTTTTAAAACCTGCCTCTGCCCAACAGAATATCATTCGTGCTCCCTTGTCAGCTCCATAGTCAGGGATAGCTTCATCAAAAGCAAGCACAAAAGCTACACAATCCGTTCTGAACACTGCCCAGTAACACACACAAACACCTGCTCCTCAGAACTGCTTTCTGCCTAACCACAGGTCAGGCCAGACCTGAAATGCAAGTTGGTAAGTAACCTGCGAGTTAGGTATTCGTAATTTGCTGCAGAAGGTAGAACATCCTCATCGAGAAAGAACAGACCTATGCACTCTACCTTGTTGCTCCAAGTGGCTGCTGGGTTAATTTTCCCCATGTTTGCAGGTCCCAGGGTCTTCAGGGTGAATTAGGGATCCTCCACACCCAGCAGACCCCACATTCAGTCATCTACACATGGGTTTCCATTCACCCAATGCTCAGAGGTAGTTTAAAGCAGTAAAACCAAGAGCAAACACCTATTGTGTTTTGCACGGCTAATATAGCTTGAGTGAATTGTGAATGAACACTTACCAGTGAGACAAAGTACACTGGGACTGCATGCTCCCTTCACTGTAAAAGAAGCCAAACACCTGAAACTGAGTATGGAAATGCTTCTTTTAATGACAGCAGCCCTGTTAACAGTGAGGTTAGTTCCAGAATTGACACTGAACAGCTAGAGGCTGTAAGTTGCCCAAGCCATACCCTCTAGGTAAGCTAGGTAAATATATTTTTTGAGTGCAGCACCTAAGTGGCAATTTACTGCTGGTTCAGCTCAAAGCAGTAACACGTGAGCTGATCTATACTTCAGGAATCACCCAAAATGACAAATGTGTCAATAGAAATCCTTGGCTGTCTTGTTTCCTGTAGTGGAGGGGACTGCTTTTCTCTCAAGGCTGCTGTTCATGGACCCAAAGCAGGGATCATCAAGTGCTGAAGCTTGAAGCCTGGCAGCCTGGAGGAAGAGGCCAACCACTATGCCTCAGGTTTAGTCTCTCCCATATGCACAGTTCAGGAGATTGCGAGTTAAGTTCACACCTAGAGGGCAGGAGGTAGCAGAAACAACTCCAGACATCCCAGCTAGGCCAGGGGACCCCTTCCCCTTAGGGTGCTGCTGGCTTTTCCAAGTGCCCATGGAGGTGCATGGTACAGCACACTACTGCCTGCCACCTCTGGAGGGAAAATCACAAGCTCTGCTCTCTGCTTTTCAGAGACGAGAGTCCAGAGCAGTTTACAGTAGCAGAGACACTGTTTTCTTGACATGCTTGCACTGTCCTCTGAACTTCCTCTCTATTTGAGAAGCTGAAAAGAGACAGCTCACCTGAGTGGTGAGCACAGATCACAGAATCACAGACGTTGGAAGGGACCTTGAAAGATCATTTAGTCCAACCCCCCTGCCAGAGCAGGATTCTTCCCTAACTGGGAATCAAACCCAGGCCCCGGCAGTGAGAGCCCCAAATCCTAGCAAGAACACATTTGCTCAGAATTTGGTTTGTGCTTCAGGGACTGTTGAAATTTATGGACTTAACAAGGCTTAGACATTGCTATGGATGTCTGTCAGTGATGATGTTAGGCAGATGTGTAAATGCTCATGGGACATAACCCAAGCCTTAACCCAAAGAGAGAGAACAAGAAGCTTTCTTTGGGTTTGTGGGAGGACATTCCCATCCCGTGGATTTTTATGCCTTTCCCAGAAAGAAACAAGTCCAGATGATTTTAGCAGGGTGGAAGTCATGGCCTCAGTGTAGTTGCTTGAAAACCCCCATTATTAGGAACCTGGTTTAGTGGTAACCTGGCAGTGCTGGGTAAATGGCTGGACTCTGACCTCTTAAAGGTCTCTTCAAACCTAAGCAATTCTGTAATGATGCACAGCGAGGAAGACTCACACACTCAAGATGGGAGCAAGAAACCCCATGTTCTGGACTAGCCTTTTCCCGCTCCCCTCTATCCTGGTATCCATACCCAAAGGGAAGAAAAATCCAGCAACTGCCACCCACCTTAAACCAGTCTCCCCCCTTTTCCACACACAAAAACCTCCAGGATTCCCCAAAGCTCTCCTGATGCAGAGCAGCCACCACTTCCTGCCAAAGGATCTGACCATCCAGAGCATTTCAGATCATCTTTAAAAGCCAGCCACAGCAGAAATACAGCTTTTTTTCCTTTTCCCCACCTTCTTCTAAAGTGAGTGAGTACCTGAACATTCTGGACCCTCAGATGAAAAGGGAAAAGGTAACCATCATCAGCCAAACCACCCAGATTTCTGCTGGACTGCCCACTAAATCAGATTCCCTTTATAGGAATTGAATGCTTCAGGTCAGGCCCAACTATGCAGAAGTGGGAGGGGCCCTAACAGTCAGCAGTGATGGGCTTTAGTCCAGCAAAGCCCTATCTCAGGCTGGATGCATGCTGCCTGGGATTGAAAGTTAAGACAGCAGTAATAAACATTATGCATAACCCCCCAGTACAGAAGGCTGTGCTTACCCTGGAATAGGAGAAGGAACAGTTTTTTAGCAGAGAAGCACCTTATTCTGTACTAGACTATGTCTGGTCAGTCTCAGATTTGTAGTCAGCTCATGACTTGTCAAAGCCCACAAAAAGGAGTGAAAGGAGAAGAGTAAAAACCACAAAGCAGACTGTAGAGCAAACCTTATTCTCACTTTAAGGCAAGGTCCAAACCAGGCTCATCACTAGAGGCATGCTGCTTGCCCCTTGCTCTGAAGGGTTTGGTTTGTTCTGATCTGGTTTTTAAATACATAGACTCCTTTGAGCAATTAGTAAAATTGATCACTTTGAGGCTTCTCTGTTATATCTCTCATGCTCCAGCCTGGCAGAGAACACACATACCTTGACTTGGAAAGAGTCCTACACAGTCAGTCTTAACACCCCACACAAAATTTGGAAGAATGCACATTCATCCCAGACAGAAAATGAGAGATATTTCCAAGTTTCTCCATTAATTTATCATTTAATATAAATGCTGGCAGAAAAGTAGGTAAGACCTTGTAGACACTTCCATCTATTTACAAACCAAATAGTGAATCATCACCTTTCCACTGTTTTTGTTGCTGTTGAATCTGCAACTCAAAGGACCCTTCGACACTATGTGGAACCAAGGTGAGATGGAGTCAGCTTTAAAAGGGAGAAAAGCAAGGTGAAGAGGGAAGGAGAAATAGCATTTCAACATAGGGCTTTTTCTAGAAAACCACCATGCACACACAGTAGGTCTCCACTTCCTTCTTCTTCAATATGAAAGTGAGATTGTTGGCTCTGTAGTTCTAAGAAAGAAATAAAGGAGACAAATACTGACTTTCAGATTTCTGGATCCTCTTGCCTTTTGCCTCCTTCAATACACTCTGTCTCACTTCAGCATATCTAGTAGGCCTTTTTTTCAGCTTTAAGTAGTATGTTGCAGGAGTAACAACCCAGGGAGCTGGATACAGTGATTTTTCTCTTCTACTCCTTTTGTCATCTCAGAATTTTTCTCCAAGGTAGTAAAGCATCTAACCTTTCAAGGAAAGAGAGATCAATGCCTTGTGTTTGTCTCTAAATGTCTCCCCTGTCACCAGGCCTGTATGGACAAGATTTCAACATTCCTCTGAACTTAAAGAATTCAGTTGATTGAATTCTTCTTGTATGTTCTACTTAACCTCTACTCCTATTAAAAATGTGTTGACAGTTACAAACAATAAATAATCACAATATCAAACCAGAGCCAGCCACTCCCACAAAGGCTCAATGATTTCTTTTCATGAAGAGAAGCAGAAAAGGAAGGAAAGAGCAGAAGAAGAAACACAAGAGAAGAACCAGTTCAACCAGAGAGAATTAATGCCATTTGGTTTAGCTTTGATTTATGAGAACAGCAGACAAGGGATTTCACTTATCCAGGATCCTAAACAAGTTCAAGAAATGGTTCATAACCTGACTCAACAAATCTCATGGTCTCCTTTATTACCTAGACTATCCCTTTTATTTTGTTTTTTGTTAAATATACCTCTGCAGGGCACAATCACATACAATCAATACGATTGGAAAGTTACATGAGCTCTATCCCAAGCATATATGCACCAATGTTAAAAAGTTATTTAAAAAAAACCCAAACCAACCAAAAAAATAAAACTCCACCCAAAAAGGTGATAATGAATGCAGAATGTCTCGGGGAGACTGGTACAGAACTAACAAGATCAAAGAAAACTAGACTTACAAAAAAAAAAAACCGAAACCAAAACCAAACACAAACAGGAAAAAAAGTCATCTGTAGAGAAATCCCACAACTGGAAGTAGATTATTTCAAAGAGGGGGTGGAAGTTGTCATACAGCAGATTCCACAACTCTTCCTCCCTCCTCCCATGCATGTCTTGCCTCAGACCTCTTCCTCCCCATAGCAACAAATACAATGGGGAAAAAGGTCGACACTATTCTACCAGTTATAGAAAACAGGGAAAAAATAATCAAGCTACAGCACAAGGAAAGCTCCTCTTAGCATAGAGGCTGCTTACACAGCAAGCAGAGGCCAAAGGGATAATAGGAACTGTTTAAAATGAGGAAAAGAACCTGAAAATCATTTGATTTGCCCATGTTAGAGCAGCTTCACTCGAGGAAGGCTGCAATTCAAGGTACCAATTGTGAACTGTGCAGCAGCTGTGATGTGAACAAGGTTTTTTCCTCTGTCTTGGGTCGCTTTATACATTTATAAAACATTGCTACCAAGTTCCTTTTTAAAAAGCTAGAAATAAAGATGCCAGTGCACACATCCAGTTGTGGGATCCATCCAATACACAATCTGGTTTGGATGCCAAAGACTTGTGAGTACTGTCTGCCACAGAACTATTAATAAATCTTTTTAACATTACAAAGAAGCAAATAATTTCTTAAACATCTTAAAACATCAAATACTCCACAAGATTTTTTTCCCCCCCTTAGAGATACATTTTCCCCATATATATTTTCAACATCATTAATGCTTTTTATTTTCAGAGAGACTGCAGCACCCATTGCTTCCATCTTTCCTAAGGCTGGAGTTTTCAAATTGAAATGGTAATTGTGTTTTCCTAAAATTTTCTGATCCTAGAATCAGTTACTGTTTCCTGGAATATGAAACCATCCAAGCTGTGTATTCAGACACCTGCCTGTATATCCAGACACCTGAAGCCAGGCACCTAAGCTTTCGCAAATGCTAACCACCTGGCAACCTGCACTAAAAACGTCCATGAACTCACTGAATCGCACAGATTACCTGGGAAAGATCACTATTAATTATTTAGATTACTAAGCTATAGGCATCCAATTGTGATTATTACAGTCACAAATGACTGGGATGTTCCTGATGCAGCCAAATCCACATTCCCACGTGCTCCTTTTATGGGGCAATTTCAGAAAAGGCTGCCCCCCCCGCTCTTTGCTTACCATAGTGTTCAAAGAGTTTCCACAGCACAATACTACCCTTGCCAATGGGAAACAAAATTACAAATTAAAATCAATACTAAGTTTGTCCTCCTTTCCCTGCGAGGCTCTATCTGCATCTCAAGAAGTGCCTTGAAGGCTGTGGCAACCCAAAGCAGCTACATTCTTCTTCCTACACAAGAATAAAGACCACATGTTAACTGTATAAGGACACTGTGCTGGGATAACATCCCCCAAAATCCCTTACTTATATTGTGTAACTTGAACTAACTCACTCTAACCTCCTTCACCCCCCTGACATTTCAGCAGAAAATAATGCAGTTGATAACCACTGAGTATGGAAGAGAAGATCCCAAATGATAATCTGAAATGTCAGAAACTTAATGATCTGAGAAGGAAAAATCAATTTGTGCTACAGAATCTGTATGCTGGTGTATCACCAGGAACAACCACCCAACCGTTAGCACCAAGGCTATACCTAAAAGGTAGCTCAGAAGAGCTGTTTAACTTTCCTCATAAATTTGGACTTTACATTTACTCAAGAAAGGCAGATTTTTTTCCAATTCATGTCTAAATGAACATTTAGACAACCTCAGAACTTTTGCTTCCTTTTTTTTATCCAGAGGAATTGATTTATTGTGATATGAAAACCAATGTTGCTGACACACTGACTTTTTTGGGTTGTTTTTAGATCACTGCTACCAACATTAGGAGAAAGAAATAGAAGTGTGTGTTTTCGAAGGTCAATGATGACAACATTTGATTATGAAGGTAACATCATGCCCCAGGCTTGCTGCATGTTCCTTCTATCTATTCTAGGACTACAAAAACTTCTTCATACACACAGACGAGCATTAAACTTGCACATTGCTTATATGGTTTTTCACCTTCCATTTTAGAACAAAGAAGACTGGATGAGACTCCTGCTCCTGAGCCTCCTGATACCTGAAGGACCATAAAAGCAGGTCTGAAATAGCGAGTTAACCAAAGATACTTTATATTGGGGTTCTTCAAATAATTATCCTGCAAGTTTGTTTCATTTTACTCCAGATTTATAAGTGGTAATGGCAATGGAAATGAGGGTTTAATGCTACTCTGACTTCATAGACTTCTCTCTGAATCTAAAAATCTTATTAATAGTCTGCAAGTGTTCAAGTTAGATCAAGGAAGGGAAATGCAGGCTTTCTTGCAGTACCAATGAAAAGCCTCGCTCCTAGTCCTTTCTAATGAAGAAATTGCCCCACCTCACTCAAGTCGTGCTGTCAAGAGATGATATCATCATACAAGTTTGCTTCTTCCACATCTAATTTAATGTAATGCTACAGTTTGACAAGTCCTTTCAGTTCCAATGGGCTTAAAAGTCAGTCACATTTGCAACACAGATTTATCTTGTACTGTAACTGAAGAAATTATAAATCAGTATTCAATTGAAACACATAAAGACAAGGCTTCTTTGATTATATAACATTTCTATGATGATCCTTCTTCCTCTCTAAATGAGCCATTCCATCAGCTGAAACAGTGCATGAGCGACTGAAAACATGTCAGAATACCCCAGATACATCTCAGCACATTGCAAACTGTATGACTAAATGGAATGATTTGCCACAATACAATGCATGGATAAGGCTTGACAATCATTAACTTTTTGTTATTCAGATAATACAGTCAACTCACAAAACCCCACAAAGATTTGACAATCAAAATGGCTACACCAGGAAAAAAAAAAAAATTGTAAAGCACAAGTCTTTGGCTCTCCTTTAAAAGAAAAACAGCAGTTTAACATGTTTATACAGATCCCCCGTTTGCCTACCAGTAGGGGCAATATCACATTTGTGCATCACTGAGTAATAACACCATTAGAAAAGGCAACTTCACAGAAGTTATTGGCTAAGCGAATTCATTTGAATGCTCTGTTTTGAGGCAGCAAGCTGTCGCTGTTACACAATCAGGGAGGGTGAATGGGCAAGCCACAGACAGAAAGGAAGGAAAATGTGGACAAATCAGAGAGAAAAAGGCTTGGACAAGACTAGACAGAGAAGGTTAACAGTGCTGCAAGTCTGAAAGGTGCTCTGAAGGAAATAAGTTCTACTCTGAAATGGGACAGGATATGACAGGATACAACAGAGGCAGAAAAAAAGTATAAGTTTCTTCTTTTAAGAAAAGAGAACTAGGTTATAGGAAATGAAGAAGAGGTGTTGACAGGTGGAGGAAGATAACACTACAGATAAACAAACATCATTTCTACACTGACTGAATCACTGACATACTAAAGCTTAACCTAACACTCAAAGCTTCCTGTTCCGGGGGGCAGTCTGTCCATGTTGGGGCTGAAATCCAGCTACCAATGAGAGTTCAAAGTTGTCTACTGCGGTAGACAACCAAATGATGCAGCAGTACCCTAACACCATTGAAATACTGTTTCTTCTTGCCCATGTAGAAGGAAATAAACCACTTTCCATCTGAGACTGGTTTCACTGCAGTGAACAGCATTCCTGTACAACTGGGACAACAGGGGCCTACAGACAAACAGGAGACAGAGTTACTCTAGAAATGTTAATTCCCTGCTTATTTATTGTAACCATCAATGCTTCCATGACATGGACAGCTAGCTACCTGCCCTCCCAGTTCTACCAGCATGCTTTTCCACAAAAAGGGACAATTTTGCTTGCAGTTTCCAGAGCAGACTTAAAAGCATGCATTGCATTCTGCTGTTTGACTTACCAACTAAACCTCTGCAAAAACACAGTAAGAAAAAAAGGCTAAAAAGAGGAGGGGAAAAAACCCCAAACCCCAAAGCCAAAAATCAATACTGTTGGTAGATAATAAACAAACTATTTAACAAGCCAAACTATAATAGTGGGCAAACAGGGCATTCACCTGGACACGCTGATCACAACAAGGACACCATGCACAAAGTACAGCACAGAGAGCTGGGTTAAGAAGAAAAAACAACAGTAAGGTCTCCCTTCTAATCCACAGGGTTTGGAAGCATTCATCGTATCTAGGCCAGTAATCTGAATAGCTTTTACTGCAGAATTCCTCCTGGGAGCAAAAGTGGAGAAAAAACAATCATTCCTAACCTGCAAGGAAACTAGCTGGCAGAAGTAAAAAAAAGGGTAAAAAAAAAAAAAGTTTTTTGCCCCTCTAGATTTTCTTCCTAGTGTTGCAAATGAATCTGTGTATTCAAACATATCATAACCGTCTTGGAAAATTCATTTTACATCAGGAATTACTGCAGTCAAAAGAAAGTACGTTAGGGGCTTGTCCTCCTAGATCAGGATATTGCACTAATTATCTCAACTAAGATGAGTAGGAAGAAGTAAACTGATTAAAACCAAGGCAGCAGCTAACCTGACGGTGGTGCTCTGCACTAAAGGATGGGAGAAGAGGGCACGGTGCCTGTGTCAGTCTTGTGAGCAGACTGCCAGGGTAACATGTTAATCAGAGTAGAGGAGGGAGGAACAGACCTGACAGGCTCAAAACTGCATCAGGCTAGTTCTGCTCGGCTTGAAGGGGAGCAGCTGTCATGCTAGGCCTCAAGTAGGAGTTACAGATGGATAGGGGCAAGGTGGAGATGAAGTCATCCTAGCACAAAGATGACTCTTTGCCAAAAGTTAAGAGGGGTTAGAGAAAAAAAGAAACCAAAAGCAAGCTTTAAAAACTACTCTTAGCAAGAGGCCACAGTTCAACTAAGAGCAATATAAACTTGTGTGAAAACATATGGAAAGAGTGGGTGTGTGGGCTGAAAAACACCTTTCTTTTCATTCAGTGCTTCTACCTCCCAGACATTGGATCACAACAGCTGCGCTCATGCGAAACAATTCTTAAAACATACCCAATATATATACAGATATAACTACGTATATATGTATATATATATTTATATATAAATTTTTATTTAAATNAGCCCAAGGTTGCTATGACCTCAGCAGGAGTTAAGGTTAAGGAAGAAACTAAAAAAACCCAAAAACAAAACCAAGAAAATTTATTAACTCTTGCTTTACCCAACCAAAGCAATGCAGTAAATTATTACATAACCAGTGCTTTCCAATTTAGTAGTCTAACCCAGAAAGAAAAACAATGAGAACAGGCCAAGAAGGTGCAGAGGGAGCAGCACCTGAAAAACCATTCTCCATAGTTCCTCATATACAGGGTCTTACCCCAGTACATGTCAGAGAGTCAAAATATGTGCAACAAGAACAAAATCTCCATCATTTAACTTTAAAAGAAGACATCCAGAAAGGCTTACAGTTTCTCCAACTCCTGCTTACAAAGCATCTACTTGGATAAGTATCTCACTGGGTCTATTAAGCAAAATTTGCTCTTCAGTACTTTTGACAGGACCTGTGCTGCAACTCAAGTGACCACTTTAATGCAACTTTCTCCCTACAAAAGGGGAATCTAGGAAGGATTCACTGCAGCAGAGGCAGACAAGCTGCAGACTGTTTCTCAAGTGTCCAACAGACCTCAAACAATGCCAGCTTTAAAAAAAAAAAAATTTCCTTCTGTGTTTTAAAGAGTGCCAACTCAAACCAAAGAAATTGGTTTCCTTCAGTGTAAGGCCCTCACAACTAAATAACTGATGTACCAATGACTAAAAAATAAAAATCAGGTTATCAAGGAAATAATGTGTTTTTTTAATAATAAAGTAGCAAAGAAGAAAAAACTAAAGTTGCTGAGGAGGAAGCATACGTTAAAGACTCATTTTAAAAGGCAAAGATGTCAGTAGTTCCCCCTGCATCAACTTAATTATATGGACTTTCAGCAAGATCGATTTAAAGGCACAGTGAAAAGGGGAAAGCAACCAACCAAAACCCAGCAAACACTGGATGAACTAACACAGTTCACCAGCTCATCTAGGACCCAAATAACCTTATGTTCTCTCTGCTTCCTATTTCTAGAGATTCTGTCTTGGTCACAGCCACAGAACCTTCATTGGTTAGTTAAGCCTCTCTACCACAAGCCCCAGCTAACCAGCTTTAGAAATACCGATGCTGTAGCAGACTGTGCTGCATCCTGCTGACCTCTAGTTCCAGGGGAAAGTAAAAAGTCAGCAACCTCCTAAAAAATACTGTATGTTGGGACACTCATTTTGTTACCCTCTCTAACTCCAGATGCTGTGCTGGGACATACAGAAAGGATGTTGCATTGCAAGGATTCTGTCACTTGTTATTTAAACTTAAATAATTGAAGCAAGAAGTCTTGCCCAAGCTAGGGTTTAGTTCCTAGCCACAACAGGAGGAACTGTTTGAAGAATGAAGTTTGCTGCACATCTTTTGACACTGCAATTCAGAGCTACTCTCCAACCCTCATTCCTTGTTTACTCCTCAAACCACACAAGGAAGTGGCCAGGTTGTTTTAGTCATTGAGAAATGAAGGTGATAAGGAATTCTGCACTGGGTATGTAATAATACCAAAATAAACGAAAACACCTACTTCATTAAGATCATACAATTAATCAAACAGAGTATATATATAATATCTTTTTTTTTTAAGCCCTGGGATCCAAGGCGTCCAAAGTTATTAAAATAAAGTTCATTCACAGAACAAAAACAAATTTAATTTGAATTGCTTGCAGATACTGCTAATTTTCATCTTTTTTTAATTAAAAAATGCGTTAATGTGAACTATGTGCAGGATTTGTTTCTAGTAGTTGTGTTTGTGCACATTGCCTCTAGACCTGCTGCTCTGCTACTGCTGTTGCTCCTGGGTTTCTCTGATCACCCCTCGGAAAATAAACGTGATGGAAGCTACTGACACCCCAGCTAAAGAAACTCTGGGGTATGTTGGCCTCACTTCATGGAGCAGACGTGGGTGCAACTCCTGCTCTCTGGGAGTCGTGGTTGTCTCCTCCTCCCTCTGGGTCCTCTGACAGGCTGAGAGATGCAGTCTTGTTTGACAGGAGGCCAATGTTCTCCTGTGTCAAGGCTGATCCATTTGGAACATCACTGCTGAAAGAAAGTTGAGGAGAAAGGGGAAGGGAGTGAAGAGAAGCAATTACTGAGATTTTTTCATTTATTTTAAGCAAAAGGACTTCAATTATTTGTTGTTGCAGCACCTCAATGAAGAGTTGTGAACATATGTAAATGTGTAAAGAAGACTTGCCTGGTTTAACAAATAGGTTGGTGTGCTGCAGATCTTACCAGAATAAGGCTCACTGGAAACAAATGAGACTACAGATTTTTAAGGTTCTAGATTAATTATGTTTTGCAAAGTACTTCAGTATATGCAACAAGATGTATAGTATCAATCTGTACAAAACACACATGCCAGAATATTTAACTTATCTTTATTTTTTATTTTAAAAAATAGTAATTTCATTATTTCCAGGGTTTCATATGGAAAAATTAACTTCTGCTCTGGAGTCCTCAATCTATGGTGTAAGCCAGAACTCAAGAACTGCTTAAGAAGTCTGCACTTTATTCTTATAACCAATTGAGTGGGATTCATTTTCTGAATAGATATTCAGATTCCAGACTGCATCAAGTTATGTAAACTTAATGAAACATCTGAGCTTTTCTGTTCAAAGTATTAGTCTGAATAGATGCAGATGCTTGCAGCCACCAGAAAATGTTTGTTGTGTGCATTTCCAGTATTCCCAGCCCACATCTGATTTCAACTATCAAATGTGAACTGAAGTCAATCCCAGCATCCACACAGATAAATATTACTGCCCACAAATAAAAGTGAGCCTTATTACAAAGTCATATACCTTCCCAGACAACACCACATTGCAAACCTTAGTGGTAGGGAATAACCTTCCTCTCACATTTGGAACATTTCTCTTCTTTGAAATGAAAACAACAGACAGATTTCTTTTCTGTGGTTGTTTATTTCCTGCTACCCTCTACTAATCATCCGATACTGACTAGATAAGATTTCTGGGCTTACAAACACTGCAATTTTTCTCTTGCATTAATTGATGCACAGTCTTATTCCAATCACTTACGAGCTGAACTGCCTCCTCTATTAAAAAAAAAATTGATTTGTATCATCTTTTCCTAGTAGATGCTTCAACATCAGAGACAACTCGAGGCAAAGGGTATTACTCATATACCCAAAAGTAACCCTGATTAAGTTATTCTCCTGGTATACAAAGAAATGTTGGAGATTCATGTTACCTGAATGTCAGTGCGAGGTCCTCAGCTGGAACCTTGCTTCGTGGTTCTAGTTGTCCATTTTCTGTCTGTTTAGTGGTGCCCAGTTTGTTTTTCATATCCAGTGAAGATTGGCTCTCCTTTAAAAAAAAACAGACAGAAGAAAAATTCTTCAGCATTGTGTTAAAAGAATTTGAGACTTCATCCTTTAGGACTGATACTGAAGGCCTGTAAATTGGAGTCATACAGAAGCCATGAGACAGGAAAACAGACTCAGTAAGATATGCTCATCCTCATGGGACACGGTATTTCCCAAAAGGAAGGGATGATTCTTGTAACAACAAGCAAAGACCATAGACTGTAACAGCACACAGACTTCTGAACACTAGCCTGTACCTGCAGCTGATGTTTTCTATGTTAAAGCAGTTTATGCAACTCATGGCACAGTGACCTTGGAGACTATTCACAGTTTTCTGCAAATTTAGTGCCACACTCATTTTTCAGTGTCGACAAACAACAGAAGAGTATTTTCAAGTGGCTAGAAGTCAAATTCTTCACAAAGAAGAATCAAAAAAATATTCTCAGGAAGTTTTGAAGAATGAAGAGGTGAAGGAGGAGATGATGACTCCAGCTGTGGTCATCCAGCAGAGCGCCTTTTTTTGCCAGGGTGAAAGGGCTGCAGCCAGTAGACAGCTCTCCACCTCTCTGCCTCCCACCCCCACGGCACTCACCATGCTCAGCTCACGGGTTCTCTTCCCAATTTCCCTTTCCACCTGGTGTAGCTCCAAGCTCAGCTGTTCACTTGAGATCATCCCAGGCCACTTGGGAGGTGGGGGTGGGGGCTGTGGTTGGCCTGCCAGAGTAGTCGCCTCCCTCTGCAACAGCAGCCTGTTACTAACAGCCTAAATGCATAAAGCCAAGCACATACACAACTGAGCACACAACACACCAAGCACAGGAAGAGCTCTAGGCCATAACTCTAGAATATTGCCTACTTGCAAAACCAAGGCCTTCTCCCTTCATTCTTAACAAGGCCCCAATTGAAATCACTTCCAACGCAAGCGGAAATATTTTTGACATGCAAACAAGCCTTCTCACTTTTAACCAAGCAATGTTAAACACCTTTTAATGTAATAAATTTGCATGAGTTCTCCCTATATATTGCTCCCTTCTCACAACTAAGATCAAAGCACATGAACAAAACCACGACTCTTTTTATGAGCTGTTCGTTGAACAAAAGATAAGAGCAGATCAGCAACGCTGCTGCTTTATTTTACAGCAGCAGAATTCATCAAATTCTAGAGTAAAGCCAGAATTATTCCTAAATCATATCCACATCTCAAGGTATTTTATATCAGGGTGCATCACTCCACCAACCCTGACTAGGAAGTGCAGGAGCAGAGAGGGACAAGTGACTACAGTCATTTACAATTTGCAAGTTACTAGCAGGCAAGAAAGGGCCGTAGCCACGGCAGTCACTTAAAAAATTTGCTGACAGTTGGGTGTGTGGTCTGCATATAAACACAGTATCTGCCACTCCATACAACTGAACACCTGATCTGGCTGGTCTTCAAGTAGGACTACTCATTTATCCAAGAAACAACTAAGATAATCTAGTTCTTCACTCTCTGTCTGAATTAAGTGATTGCTATAACCTTTTAACAGGTAAATCAAGAAAGCCTCCTGGATTTCAAATAGCAACTTGCAGCTTTGACCAGGAGACAAATTGAAAGCTGCTGTAATAACAGCTGTAATATCCACGTAGTTGCACCAAATTCAAATTGTGGTAAAATCAAAGCTTGAAACTCAACTCTGTATGATTTAACACTGACACAAGCACAATAAAAATCAGAGGGAGAGGCAGGCCACTTCAAAGGTTTGGCAACTTTCCAATTCTCTATTATGGCAAACGCAAACATGCAAGATTTGAAACAGTTTCTCCTCTCGTTACCAACCAAGAGCACAAGAACACAAATTATGTTTGAAGTAACTAAGAAACGCCTACTACTTGTAACCGCTGCTGTGGCTTAAACATCCTGAGCTTTTACAACTATCTGCAATAACCCTCCTCTGTAATACTTGCTCTTACTTAACCATAGCTTCAGCAGAAGCTCCTATCCACTACTTACAGCAATTCCCTCTGGGAAAACATTTGTAGGAATAGTTGTTGAGATACCTAGCATAGTTTTCAGGTAAATATTTACTGATTCTTCCCAGGAAGAAAAAAAAAGCAACTAAAGCTTTGCTAAAACAATTCTTTCATTATGCCTTGAGACTTCTCCTATCTCTCACAAAACACAAATATTTCAGCTCATGAATGCTTTTACAAATGCAGACTCCCACCTTTCCTCATGTTACAAGTGAATAATTTCTTCTAAGTGAGGAGACAGCAAATATGAAGCTTTAATTTTTCAAGCTAAATATCTCTAAAATTTATTTTCTTGACTCTTGTGGCTTGGGCTATTTAGGAAGAAAGATGTACAACACAAAGCCAAACATGGAACAGATGAAGGTCATAGCTTTCTATACATAAAATCAGACATTTTCAATGGCACTAAAGCCAAAGAGAACCACAAGTTTGCCTCTGAGTAGGCAGATGAACACAGAGGGGGAGTAAGTGAGAGAGAATGAAAGCAAACAAGAATGAGCACGGAGTGCAGATTCAAGTATGGTGTTGATATTCAAATGAAGTGTAGGGCAACTTCTGCTGCTAAACAGAGAGGTTTACACTTGTACTACACTCCTGTATTGTTACTGAGTATCACCACAGTCAGAGAAAGATCAACACTTGGAAAGCAGCTTTACTAGCTTCATCTCTCTCCATACCACCCCTCACCACTCTTCCAAGTGTTGGTACCCACCTCCAGTCCTCGCATTTGTGTCTGCTGGCTAATCTGATGGTCTACTTGTTGCAGCTCCATGCGCAGCTGCTGCTCTCGTTCAGCTGAGGGCAACTGTTTCCCGTGACCAGTCACATCTGACATTGGCAGTCTCTCCCTTTGGACCAGAAAAGCAAAAATAAGGATCTCTCTAAAAAACCCAAACCCTTTACTCAGCTGGCAAAAAAAAAATAGGAATAGAAAAAAAGCCAAAAAAAGTAAAGCAAACCTACCTGTCATTGAAACGTCCCTGAGAAGGTATATTTTGATATGGAGAGCCTCCCCAGCCACCATGAGTTCCATAAGGACTGTAGTCTACCAATGAACAGAAAGAAAACCATGTCACATTACTACAAAACTATCCTTCAAGGAGTTCAGCCAACACACAGAACTGGACAGACACTAAAGAATAACCAGGAAGGCCAAGCCTCTAAGAGTGAGAGTGAGGAAATCTAACATTCCTTCTGCTGAAATGAGCAGAGAAATACTAAACAAAACTAGTCCATTGTGTATAATGCATGACTCTTGCTCCAAGTGCAACAAGATTCGTGACACTGTGAAGGACTTTAGATACTTGGGGAGACACAGGTACAAAGACAAATTTGCAGCCACTATAACAGCAATTACTTTTACTACTTAACTCCCTAAAAGACTCTAAGAATTGATCAAAAATTCTGAGATACCTACTTAACAGCAGCTTGAAGATTAAGCATTCAGGGAAGTCAGAGTTCTAACTGTGGTGAAGTCTATCCTACTGCTGCTTGAATTAAGCAAAAGAGTTTGTTCTGTTTCTAGCAGTTACCTCCTGAAAAAAATCTAGAAGGAAGTTCGGTGGAATGTAATTAAGTCCATCTTTTGAAATAAGATATGGAGCCACATATGATTAGAAAATAGATGTGTGGAAAATAAGCTATTCCTACTTTATTTGCTTTGCCTAACAGTGCACAAAAGAACGGTTGCATTAAGCTTGCAGCAGCAACTACCCATAAAACAGGAGTGCAGTACAGTACTTTGTTGTGGTGGATTTGCATTATATATTTGAGAAAGCAGCAAGTTACTGGATTCTACTACAATAGATTTAACGGAAGCCTTGTCTCAGTGAGACCAGCAGAACTAACTTCTTCCAAAGAGCAACAACAAATTACTAACACGTACACGTATGTATGCACAAACCTGTCAGTAAAACAGGAATCAGTAGCAGTCTTTTTCTTCAGGTTTCTCAGTGTAGCCCCACTAGTAGTTATTTTTAGTGGCAGAACATGCGCCTCATTATTTCTAAGATACCAAACTAGTTCACAGAGACGGTCTTCAACTTGTACTACACTGCAGCAGTAAAGAAAATAGCAACAGCTAGCAAAATCCAGGAGTACACATCTTACCTGAAATGATTGATTTGGTGGTAGCTCCCTGGACTGCCATGGCCTGCATGGGACCAGAATTCTGGTACATGGCTTTGGAAGTACGAGAGATAGCCCCAAATCTTGACACAGTTGGTCGATCTCCGAACGGAATGAGGTCATCATCACCAGTCTCTGCCGCTCTTCGCTGCATGTCTAACCGCTGCTCACGCATGGCTTTGCTATCTACGTTCTAGGCAAGACACGGAAAAGGCAATCAAAAACAACTTACTCAAACTAACAAAAGCACATTCCTTTTTACAGGCAGCTGGTACCAGTATTTCAAGTCTCTCTTGGATTCTCTATTTCTTCATGCTTCTACTAGTCTTCCTATTCTTCAGTTTGTAACTCCACTGTTAGGAGTTGATGTCTCTTTCATGGTCTACCTTCAGATGACCTATTTGCTTATCTGAAAAGGAGCTCTGGGGCAGAGAATGCTTTGTCTAGCAATGAAAAGGAGGCTGCTTCTCCAGAACCCTATTACTTCTCTCAATAATTGAGTTCCAGTTTGCTTGCACTGTTTTCCAGAAGCAGGGATGAAAGACAAGAGCTGTCGTCTTGGTTCTTGAACCCTACCACTAGGACAGTACTAAGCCAATTCTCAGCACATCCCCAGGTCAAACGTGACAGTGTTATGGCCCAGGGTAAACCTGTCAGGTAGGATAGAGAGCAAAAGGCAAGTAAAAACTCCAGAACTGCAGATGAAATGCTTTTTTTTGGCTTTGCTTTTTCTGAGAGAAAAAGTCTCCATTTTACTCCCACTTGCACAGTGCCTTTGAGGTCTCACAGGAAAGCAATTCAGTGGACAGAAACTAGACACAGTTCATTCCGGTAAGGCAGAGGGTACAATGTGAAGCCTACTTATAGGCAAAGAGGAGAGGCTGGACAGAAAAACTGCATGATTTAGTTGAATGGTTACAACAGGTGAGCACTTGTCCATAGAAGAATAAATTCTGGATAGATGTTTCTTTCCTCTCCCCTTCTTGGCCAAAGAAAGGTCACCATGACACTGACATTATATAAACAAAAAATGACAGAACACCTTTGCAGAGGGGAGGTGAAGGAGAAACAGATGCATCCCTGTAAAACAGTCCCTCAGACTACACAATACTTTTTCTTGAAGACCCTACTATCTTATACTTGCCCAGGCCACCAGCTTACTTCTTGGTCCTGAGTGATGCTTAAATGCTAGGAAGAAACACAGTAAGGATGCTATTTCAGAATCCTGTTTCTTTTTTTTTTCCTACATTCATGACTCCCAATGATGACACCCTAGCAGCCCCTTCTTTTTGCAACACTGACCTAGCAAAAATGCAGCAGGACAAAATAAGATCACAGCCAGACACCCACACTTTCAGTGAAGGACTGAGTAAGTACAGGAGGGAGTTAGAAATTGCCCTCGAGATGCAGCAGCCTGGTATTATGCTATGACTTTGCTTCTCTCAAAAGCTCCATGCAAGTTTTGGGTATTCCTGTAGTCACAAATCACAGAGTCCTCCAACTAAAAGTTAATAATACTGTCAACAGCAGTAACAATCACCTTAAATGGAATTAACAGCACAAAGATACAGCTTCTCCCTCTGACACAAAGTAGCACAGGAAGCAACAGATGGACATGTTTAATTAACAAGCTGCCAGTACAGATTCATTTTTGGATTTTAAATAAGTGTAAAGAATCATGGCAAAATATCTCTTGCCACCCACGGCTTTGGAGCAGAGTGGTTAGCCTGTATCTACATCCAGATCTTCAAAACAGCTACACAGATGCAGCACTGTTCGTAACTTGGAAAACAAAGCACTCTGCACACTTGTAAATAGTTTCTGTGACTGCAATGCACTTTTGAGCTTACAGGTACTGCCATCATCCTGGAAAGCAAATGGAAGAGTTCCTCTCACCCCAAAGAAGTATTAACTTTTCCTCTGCGTTCCCCTAACCCCTACATACCGCCATCTCCACACTTCTCGCTGCCACAACATCTTTGGGTTTTGCATCTTTGGTTCCAATGTAGGAGCCGATGGTGTCACAGGACCAGGGAGAGTACTGGCTGTAGTCATTTCCTTTGTATTTCCCGGCTACCTTCAGGTCTTCATCCAAGTACTGTACAAAAACAAAAACCTGGTTCTGTAAGTGAAGGGAAGAGGCAGCTTCCTAGGCACCTCGACTCGGTTCAACAGCAATGAACTTTAAAAACAAGATTAGGATTTTTTTTTTATTGGATACATCACCATTTGGAATTGGGCCATAGCAAGCATGAAATGTGTGAAATCCTGATCACCTGGCTACACTCCCAGTGCTCACTGTTCACTTGGCCAGTATGAAAGCTATATTTTGACCTTGGTTAAAAAAAACAAAAAAAACAAAACAAACTTCTACCACAGTTACTTAATTCAAAAACATGTCAGGAGCAAATGAAACAAAGTCCAGTAACTGTCAAGACAGACTACCTCAATTAGTAATGGCTCAGAACTAATTCTTAGTTCCACCAGAAGCAGATAGCTTAAGGTCAGTGGTAGAACAGAGAATAAACTGCCTGTCAAGAGCCTGGAAACTGCAGTATAAGGACTTTCCACCTGAGGCACAAAACTTTACCTCCCCCAACCCTCAACAACACCGTACTGTTCTCATTTTCTTGTCGTCTTCACCTATCACACACAAAAAAACTGCAAGGTCTTTTCTAAACATGCCTAGTAGGTCACATTTTTGTCAAAATATGCTTACCTCCTCTGAATGAAAAGGATGAGGCAAGGTTGGTGATGGTGCAAAGGGAGGTGGGGAAATCACCTTCCTCTCTTCTAGCTGTGCCATGATCTCTTTCCTTCGTCGGTGAAGCTCATCCAGGCTGGCATGAGGCTGAAATGAAGACAGAAATATGCTACAAAGTTTCTGAAGCATTAATGCACTAAACTAGCTATTTAAAAAGTGTTGTTTACCCAAACAAACAGTGCAACCATATACTGCAAGAAAAGGATAAAAAAAGTGAACAGACAGTACCAGTACAGTAAGATGTTAATTGTCACTTTGTTCAAGTATATTGGCTAATTTTAATGTTTAATACGGGACAAACATGTCCCTACACTGGCCAGACTGTCAGTTCAAGACACCCCAAAGGCACGGAATGTTATTTGCCTACAACTGACCCAGTGATTCTAGCTTTAAAGCTACTAACCTTTTTAACTAACAGGTAGCTCAACACAACTGTGTGTTCCAACTTGGCCAAGTTTCCACTGGAACATGTTCCAGCATGGCAAGTCCCCATTTGAGTCATATGGGGGAAAGTGGTTAGAACTCTACAGATCATAACCTAGTCACAGCCAGTTTGCATTTAGCATTTATTTTGTAACAGAATTAAACATCCCACAAACGTGTCAACTCAAAAATGATAAATCTGTAAGCTATGTTAGAAATGCTTCCTGGAGTCACCAGTATGATTCAGAGCCTTTAATGGGAATGACAGACAGGTGAGTCCAACTATTCTACAGGTCAGTTCAGCTGGTGATTTACCAGAACAGGTTTGTGCACCTCTGCTAGGAACACTCTCCAATTACCAATCTTCAGGTAGAGAAAACTTGGAAGTGCAGAATCTTGAGTTCCTTTATCAAGGGATGTATGTTTGCGTACTTATTTATGTGGGCACAGAGATAGTCACAGATGACTAGTACAACAATGCACACAACTGTTTGCACACACTCCATTTAATCTGTGGTAGAAACAAAGTGGTCCTCTCCAGCCTTATCTCTCTTGGAGAAGCCAGGGCCATAAGAGACTTCCAGAATTAATTACAGCACTTGCCTACAGCTCACTCTTGTACATATTAACATCATTACAATCGTAGAGTTGACCAGTAACTAAACTGCTTTCCGGTTTTTGATCAGCTCAGTCAAATCTATCCCTTAAAAGTTCAAACTTCTAATTTCTCACAAAAACCATCACCTTACTGCAAAAATAGCCAGTATCTCAAGTAGCTGACACTTCCTCTTTCAAACAACTCCAAAACAACAGTATATAATCCATACCCTGTGGCACGAAGGCCTGATCTGACCGAGATGTGGAGCCACTGGGCAATAAGCCTCTGTTTGCTGGTATCTGTCTCTGGATTCAGGTACGTAGGAAGGTACAGCTGCTTGTGGAATTTCAATGGGTACAGGGCTTCCTCGGACAATTTCCTCGCGCTGATAAGGCTGGACAGGGGGATAGATGCGACGGCTGTCATAGTGCGCTGGGTAGATGGGTTGTCCCATGGGAGGATACTGCTGTGGCTGCGTGTACTGCGGGCTCACCACACGATCCTGAAGGTAGGGCGGATAATGGTCTAAATAAGGTGGACCAGGTTCAGAAGCTGATGGAGGAGGTCGGACGAAGCGAGACATGGACTGAGCGGGATAGTAAATTCCTGAAATGAGGCAAGAAGAAAAACACAAACCAGATACAGAAAGTAATTATCCCAACTGTCCACAAGAATTGTTTTCAATACTCCAGTCTATAAACCTAATGAAAAGAATGATGTAAAATTAACATTTGTTCTTTTCCTCCTGCTGTCTAACTAATGTTTCCACTCAAAAAAGAAACAAAAAAAAACTTGAAAAAACAAAACTTGAAAAAACAAAAGTTGATCCAAAGCTCAAGTGACAGTTTAATTATGTAAATAAAATACTAGCAAGGTGCAAAAATTATAGTAGTTGGAGAACAGGGAGTGAGACTAAGCCCACCACAGATGCCCTAGAAGTCCTGCTGGCATACCAAAGAGAAATAATCCACTATAATGTTTCTGCAGACTGACACTAATGCTTTTAGCCAGATGAGACCTAAAAAGTAAACTGAAGATTAGCCTGTACATCTTTATCTATGCAACTAAAAACCGCAATTTTTAAGAGCCTCTGTGTCCTGGTTTGGGTTAGAACAGAATTAATTCTATTCCTTTCTAGAAGTTTTTCTTCTTTGTTTTTCATTCCTTATTCTTCTTTCATCTTAACTTCACTTTATGTTATTTCTCCAACCTTATTTTGAGTAAGAATAATTTCCTGTCTTTATATATACCTGCATCTCTTCTTTTTAATCTCCTTTAATATTGCCTTTCCCCACTTGGTCTTTTTATACTTACAACTTTTACTCTTAGTTCCTTTCTTATGATGCTTTTTTTTGTGCCCAGCCATTCTTTAACTTCACTTATGTCTACCCATCAAATGCACATGCAGACATTTCTAAAACACTCATACACTATTCATCAAGGATGTAAATGCTTTCGCCTCTCAAGCATAAACCCCTCTGCTGGTTAAGCTTTATTTCTATTTTCCATGAGCCAAACTGAATGAAGGTTTACCAGATCATCAACTTAGCCCACTTGGGAAGAACTAAGGGATTTGCTACACTAGACTGATATAAACCTCTGGTTTTCACTTGCTTTAAAGTCTGCAGTCAAGACATAAAAAGCCTGCCAACTTTCATTTTATGCCATCATCACACTAGTCCATGTGACAGGCAAGGAAATGCCAATTTAAGGGCTTAAGTAGACACCAGAGCAGGAAGAATGAATAAAATCACTATCAAGATGAAGGAGGGAGCTTAGTTTCAAACTTACCTTGTTGGTAGGGTGCTGGCTCAAATGTGGGGGCAGCTCCTCTAGGATCTTGATAAAACATATCTGCTTGCTGAGTATTATACAACTGAGACCCTCGTGGCACCATTTGCAACTGCTTGGTGACAGACACTGAAGGGAGATCTGTCGGTGCCCGAGCAGGCACGGGATGAGGGTTCACTGGTAAGGCAGAAATAGAGCTCTTGGGGACAGATTCCATCCTGAAAAGCAGAAAGACATCACTGCTCATTAAGGCCTGATCTACCACACTGTACTTTAAAAAAAACAAAAACCAACCCATTCTTGGTCTATGTTCCACCTTCTGAAGGCTTACATCACCTTCTCCAACTAAAATCTAAGCAAACAGAGAAGTAAAGCAGTTCAGAGTTTTATCTTTAGTTTTCTATTCTATTTAATCACTTTAAAACCAACAACCAAACAAAACCAACCTCAAACACCCTGTTCTGTTTCTCTCCTAGAGCATGGGTTTACTTAGTTTCTACTGCATATTTACACACATGACACTTTGAACAACAGTTAGGAAGAGCCGTACAAGTCAGGAGGGGATCCAGGGGCACTGCTACTCAGATGGTCCATCTTCCCTGGCTTCAGAGCCGTTTCATAACCGGAGTCAGTCCCTCGAGAAATAAGTTGCGTCACTGTGCTGCCTGTTGACACAATTCCATTTGGCAGAGCAGAAGATTTCCTATTGGGCAAGTCCACTCCCCCTTCCTCCGAGAGGATAGCTCCTGAAGGCAAGCCCACCTCATTTAACTGGCCCAGGGAGGCACTCAGGGGTCTTCTGGGAACTAGACGCTTGTTCATTTTACGGAATCTTCACAAAAAGAAACCACACATGAAAAAATTGAAAGACAAAAATCAAACGAGTTGCATTTTCAAGATTTTTTTAAACACAAGAGGCTACCAAAAGCTTTGAATTCAAGTTTCCCAAGGGCTTGTGTTATTATGAATATCCATTAGACTACAACATCACTAATGTTTGAACTGTTAGTAGTTTCAGTCAGAAGAATAAGGATGGGTTTTTAATGACAGCTACACTAAGAACTCGCAGTTAAACTTCACACAGCAAGTTTAAAATCTTACTTACTGTATATTTCAATTGTACAGAAGAAAACCAAAGCCAAACACCAAATATTACCTCTAGTAAAAGAAGCTTCATAATAAGAATCACAGTCTATTCAAAGTCTATTTTATTCAGAGAAGAAACTAAGAGCAGAAAATTAAAGCTACAAAAGATGAACAGATTCTCCTTTGCATCACCCGACCAACAGTAAGCCAAGTCAAGCTTTTATTGCCATGTGGCTGTTATTGCCATATTTTAAAGCAGTTTGTTAAGGTTTATGTTGCTACACCAATGTGCAGCCTACAGCATTTGTGCTGTTTGATAAACTGAGTGCAGGGATTCTATGAACATGCTAATTCCAGAAATCTAACTGTTCCTGATATGTCTGAACAGACTTGAGCCTGTTCCACAAAAAGCAGCAGACTGACAGCATTGGACTAATGAAGAGAGCAAATTCCAGAGCTGAAGGTGGTTCTTTGACACCAGAATGCAAGTGGGAGAGCATATTTGCAAGCTTGAGTGTTCCTACCATTTACACTGTGGAATAAGAGGCCATTTCCTGCATCAGAAGGTTTCAGCATGGTCAGAGACAACACTTTTGCATACTATCTAACCAGCAAAGTGAGATGGACACACAACTAGGAAGGCAGGGGCCTTCTTGTAGAAAAGAAAAAAAGGAGGCAGTTATACTCTACTCCTCAATCTTCAGATAATCTTCACATTTGCCCACAGGCACAGTATTAACAGCAACATAACAGAGGCAAAAAAGGGGGTTTTTATTGTGGGATTTCGTTGCCCTCTGAATGCTTCTGAACAATTTTATCAATCTTTGTTGCAGTCTCCACATGTACAGGACACAATCTAAAAAAATTTAGCACTTGCCTATGCACACTGGGTCTTTGCCCCTTGCCAAGAGGGGAACCAGCTGCTGTTAAAGCAGATCTAGATAATAATTTGCTGTCTAAGGCATAACCACATAACTTTCCTGCAACTTAAAAGCTATACATAGAGATACAGGAACAACATAGCAACTGCAATTCGTGTTACTCACAATAAATCTTTGTAAAACATGTACTCAAAGGACTTAAACAGAAATAAAAGGTACAAGGAAAAATCTTAACTCAAGAGTTCCCAAGGCACTTCAGAAACTGGTGAAACTTGAAATAGAACAAGCATTCACTTTGCTTCACCTCACAACATAGCCATTACTAAGGCATACAAGTCAGTCTGTATAAAATAGGCCTCTTCCACCGCTAAAGCTAGTGAAGAGCCCTTCGTGATACATCCAGCTAGTACAGAGGTACTAACACTGACTCACCATCCTTGTTAACCATCCAAACTAGCACTACCAATCTTCCATTTTCTTAACACGAGAACAAAAGGGAAAAACCCCAACTGTTTCTGCAAAACACAAGTATCAAAGTCCTATTCTCTGTTCATTTGAATAACTGCTTTTGTTATTCTAACACAACGGGCTCTGCTCTGTTTTTCTTCCTGTTTTGCCTATGCCCTGCACACTGGCAGTACAGCCAACAAACTACCATGTTATTGCCTCGAGTTTTAGATTATAAAAAAAAAAAAAAAGACAGACTGCATACCATTTCCAAATCTTTGGAGTTTTCTACTGATTAAATAAAAAGCACCTTTTCTTTGGAAGATCTGAGTAACTTCAGCCTCAAAACCAAGTAACAAGTTATATATACTGTATGAAAGACATTGTATTTATTTCTTCTAACTCTTAAATAATCCAATTTTACTTTAAAAATAATTAAAACAATCTTCAGAACAGCAGTGGCTTGCTTTTGGATAACCAGGTGCCCCCTCTAAATGTATACAGATGGTCGTTTGCTTACTGTAAACTTTGTATGACCATCATTTTTAAAGTCTCCAACTATAGCTTTAAGTACTTTAAGGTCATTGCATGTGCGATCTGTTAAAAAGTTTCAAAAGATAACTTGTAGAAAGAAAACCTGCCATGCTGGTTTGGAGTATTATGGATAGCAGCACAGAAGAACAAGAGAAACTCTAGATCAGGAAGTGTGCCAGCAACAAGTACACACAAATAAACAACCATAACGGATGCAGGCAAACAGCATGTTTGTCACACTCAGGAAACAAGAAAAAAGAGCCCACTTTCAAATTCTCAAGTAACATGTGTGTAAACATTGAACTTTCAGAGCTGTATTACTGCTGAACAAAGCAAAATATCCTCTATTTAAGAACAAACAGATTATTACAGGTTTTTCACATTATTTCTTGCTAAGGTAACAGACAAGTTATGTCTCTTCTCCTCATTCCTAGGTATGATAAATAGCTCTGATGAAACAGAGATTGGGCAAATTTCTAGTACAAGAGGTACACTTACTTTTCTAGCTCCTCCTGTGAATGTGCAAAGGTGCAGCTGGCCCCTCGGGGGCATCCTCCTCTCTGTTTCATGTCTCGGCACATGTATGTCTTGTATTTGCTGTGCTGAGGAGGCTGGCAAGGTTAAAGAAACCAGGTGAAATACCCGACTATAAGTACACTTAACCAAGAGCTCAATGTATCCTCTTATTTTGGCAACTAAGTCACTACTGGGTCTTCAAAACATTTTGATTCCAAGTTCTTACTGGAGTTTGATTGGAACAGTGCCATATGTTTCAGGACACAGTTAAGTGGATAAAACTGATATAGGCTGAAAAAAATTGCTATACTTAATCAGAAATGGCCAAATATTCATCAAGCTTTGTGGTAGATTGCAAAGAAATACAATTTAGTCAGTTGCTTTTCCCTTTGCTTTCTGCTAGCTCAAAAGGGCACTTGAGCATCACTTTGATCTCTGAAAGTTAAATTTCATCAAGTTCCCTTTCCCCCTCTTTGGACTAAAAATCTCTTCCCTGTCTCTAATAATTATTTCCATCAACAGTCAGGAATACAATCTTACTCCTACACAGATCAATAGGGTATGGGTTGTCTTCTGCAAAATGATTTTCTTTTCCCCATCTACTGCAGTGAAAAAAACGATTTAGGCAGGGTGTACATGAGCTGCGCAGCCTTCTGCTGGTCACTGCTGCCAGGCAGCAAAGCTGTGCCCAATACTCAGCAGACGTCCCCTTTCCCACTTTGGGAGGCTTTGGGTTCCCTTCCAAGCAGGGCAGCATGTACCAGGTCTAGGCAATGGTCTCATCAGAACAAAAACTCACTGTTTTTCCCCACCTCAACTTCCTCCTGCTTTTTCATTTTGCTGCTAGCAGTGCTCATTAGGCATCCCAGTGAATGCAAAAAGGTAAAACAGCAGAAGTAATTCACTTTAATTCTGCCTCTTATTTTTGGCAGAAATAATCTACTAGTTCAGTTCCCCAAACCAGCTCTCCAAGAGGATGAATGCCAAAGCAAGGGAGGGATCGGGAACATGAGACAGGCAGCAATATTCTTCAGCAGCAACTAGCATTTATATCAACTATACACCAAGATGAGATCAAAAGAACATGTGATATGATAACTATGAGATAAGCTAATGCCTATATGTGGCAGCATCATTTCATTTCTGAAACAAAAGTTTTGTTCAGGAACCTGGATTGTGCCTTTCTACAATGCCTTCCTCAATCTTTGAGTTTACAGACTACTAAACACAGGTGTAAGCATAATTTCATTAAGACAGAATCTTTTGGCTGAAATGTGTCATATTAAAACAAACCCTAGGAAATTCCCACAGTCACACTGCTAGGCACTTTGGCTTCTCTTCCTTACCCTCAAGTCCAGAGGGTTGTTTATTCATTTCCCTAAGCTTACAGCTGGATTAGACTGCTTTCTTTTTATTCTAGCAGGCTGTGCAAACCAATACCACATAAATTGGGGGTGCATGTGTGTCTGTTTTGGGTTTTTCCCATTTTTTTAATAAATATTTTAAGACACAGCAGTGGTATTCAGCTTCTTATCAAACCAAATCTCTCCAGATTACATTAGTAAATCTCTGCTATTGGATAAAGCCAATAAAATTTAGAGGGAAACATCTCCTAAATGATTTAGCTTTTACCTGTTGCTGGTCTGTTCCTTTCTTGCTGTGATTCTGGATATAATCAACTAAGCCATGAACCACAGTCCTCACAGCAACTAGTCCATTTTCCAGTTGTTCCCATGTTGGAGGTGGAGCATCTATTGCATTGAATAGAACAAGAAAAGTCAGAAGGATTTTCCAAAACCTAGTAACAAAAAACCCCATCTGTACAACAAAAATTCTCTAAGAGAACCAAAGAGATTTTATTGGGAATGTGTGTCATTAAATAAAAAGCATTCAGCACCTTAATTCAGTGATAGGAACCACTTAAAGAATAAAACAACCTACAGATACAAAACTGAATGAAGTAAAATACCAGATGAGCCAGGAAAACTATCATTAGCATGTCAAATGATTTCCTTTTGCCAAAACTTTCATATCACAAAAGAAGTCCAGAGTAAGTGCATTGTACACTCTCTGCACATAATGAAACAAATGAGGCTGAAAATCTCTCCTCACTCAGGCTCCTGTAGGTAAAAATCATTCTTTACTAACACCATCATCACTGGCCTAGATCACACAGGCACAGCCACTGAACAGCAAAAGAAATTGATGCTTTTCAGATGGAAAAATGCCACAAGGCAAAACTATGTATCAGATCATCATCTAACAGAGCAGCATGAATAAATTGCACAGTCCTAATTCTATAGTGGCACTTGATCTTTCTAGCCAATTTACTTTTCTAATCTTTTAATCTGTTCCAGCAGATGACAATCCCACCATGTGCCTACATGCTGTGCTGCTAAGCACTGGCCCTCAAAGTGCTTCCCTAAGGACCTTTCAAGATCTTCAGCACAATTACATTTTATTCAACTCACAAGGACTAAATTATTCCAGAGGAAGTTCAACATATTTTTACAACAGCAGGGAAGGAACTCAAGAACACAGAAGAGAAACATCAAGATCAAACTCGCCTACTGAAACTAAGAGGGCCTACCAGAGATTCCACTTTCCTTATTGGTTTTTGGCTAACAGATTTGCAGTACACACAGTTTTGCATCTGATTTGTTGCAGTATTAAAGACTTGGGAAGAAAGTACTACATCTCCTTTAACCATAAAGTACAACTTGTCCTGGCAGTCTGGTGAAGTTCCCACTGACTGGAAAAGAGGAAACATAACCCCACTTTTTAAAAAGGGGAAGAAGGATGATCTGGCAAACTATAGGCCAGTCAGTCTCACCTCTGTGCCTGGTAAGATCATGCAGCAGATCCTCCTGGAGGCACTGCTGAGGCAGAAGGATAATGAAGAGATGACTGGATATAATCAACATGGCTTCACCAAGGGTAAATCACGCCTGATGAATCTGGTGGCCTTCTATGAAGAGGTCACAACATTAACAGACAGGGGAAGAGCAACTGATGTCATTTACCTGGACCTGAGCCAAGCCTTTGACACTGTCCCGCATCACATCCTGGTCTCTAAGCTGGTGGAATATGGGTTCAATGGATGGACCACTTGGTGGATAAGGAAGTGGCTCAACAGCCACACCCGAAGAGTGGCTGCCAATGGATCCATGTCCAAGTGGAGGCCAGTGACAAGTGGAGTCCCTCAAGGATCAGTACTGGGACCAATCTTGTTTAACATCTTTGCTGGCGGCATGGACAGTGGCTTGAAGTGCACCCTCAGCAAGTTTGACAACGACACCAAGCTGTGTGGAATGGTCGATATGCTGGAGGGGAGGGACACCATCCAGAGGGACCTGGACAGGCTGGAGAGGTGGGCCAACCTCATGAAGTTCAACAAGACCAAGTGCAAGGTCCTACACCTGGGTCGGGGCAATCCCAAGCACCAGTACAGGCTGGGTGAGGATTGGCTTGAGAGCAGCCCTGAGGAAAGAGACTTGGGGGTGCTGGNATAGACTTGGGGGTGCTGGTGGAGGAGAAGCTGAACATGAGCCACCAGTGTGTACTTGCAGCCCAGAAGGCCAACTGTATCCTGGGCTACATCAAGAGGAGCGTGGCCAGCAGGTCAAGGGAAGTGATTCTCCCCCTCTACTCTGCTCTCATGAGACATCACCTGGAATACTGCATCCAGTTCTGGATCCCCTATTACAAGAGGTATATGGAAGTGCTGGAGCAAGTCCAGAGAAGGGCCACGAGAATGATCAGAGGACTGGAGCACCTCTCCTATGAGGACAGACTGAGAGTTGGGGTTATTCAGTCTGCAGAAGAGAAGGCTCCGAGGAGGCCTTATTGTGGCCTTCCAGTTATCTGAAGGTGGCCTACAAGAAAGCTGGTACTTTTTAGGAGGTCAGACAGTGATAGAACCAGGGAAAATGGGTAAAAGCTAGAGGAGAGGAGATTATTAGATTAGACATTAGGAGGAAGTTCTTCACCATGAGGGTGGTGAGACACTGAAACAGGTTGCACAGAGAGGTTGTGGAAGACCCATCCCTGGAAGCTCTTAAGACAAGGCTGGATGGGGATCTGGGCAACCTGACCTAGTGCAAGGTGTCCCTGCCTGGCAGAGGGGTTGGAACTAGATGATCTTTAAGGTCCCTTCCAACTCTGACAATTCTATGATTTGAAAGGTAGGTTAGTTTGTTTAAACAAACAGAAACTAAGAACTACAACTTTCCATCTTCTGAAGTAATCATTTAATTCAGCCTTCATACTGTTTTGCTATCGAAACTGATTTTACAAATATAATTCTGTAATGAAACAGAACTTCACTCTCCATTCTGCCCCTTCCCTTCTCCCTCAGGTGGTCCATCCTCACAGTGCCGTTAACTTTTTCAACCACTTCCTGCTTTCCTCTGTCAACAGCTTAGATCATATTTCCCAGTTACATTCTTTCCAACTAACTTCCCCTTCCCAGACTCTTTCACACCTTTGCAGAACTACGTGTTAAGAATACTAGATTCCCTAGCATAACAAATCTTCCTTGTCTAGACTGATTTTTGCCCATATTCTGTCTATTTCATCTATCAAAATTCTCCTTTGGAATCCAAAATTATTTACACAAGATGCCTTATGATTTTAAGGTGCCTCTAAGAGAGTCTTCTGAGTGCAGTATCTGCAGTCTAGAGATGTCAGATCAAAAACTAATACAAAGAGTTTCTATCTAGAACAAAGAAAAAGACATACAAATTTAGATAAGTTACTGAAGTCCTTATTTTGTTCTTTTCTTGACGACTTCCCCTAGTTCTTAAACAAATGGTTTGCCCTGATAAAGACCTGGAGAGAAAAAGCTATCTCAGAGTGACAGCTAAGGCTTGGCATTAACCACAATGGTTCTACCATTCTTCCAGCTGCTCTGCAAATCTGTTTTTGAACTGCAGCATGTGTACTAAAAAAGGGAAAAGGAGAAAGATTAAGACTGCTGCCACTCCCCCCAGTTAGCATTGCCCAATATCAAGTACATACTATGTAACCTCACAGGATGGTACGTATTCAACCCTGCTCACCCAGTGCTGTCAAACACGGAAGCTCTCTTCACAAGTGGTGAAATTATTCCTGCAATACTTTTGAACTCATTTGACTTCAGAACAGTTCAGTTCCTCACACAAATTACTCCTGTTTCCAGGATGGTTATGAATACCATTCAAGAATCTTATGTTTCTGAATTCGAGGACGTTCCCTTCCACGTAGTGAACAGTATTCAATCCTTCAACAGTGTTAAGCTCCTCTTGCTAAAATGTATGTTAAAGTTTTAGATAACACCTGCACTTACCTGGACTGGGATCGATGTTTGCCAGGAGTTCTAGGTGTGGTCGAAGACGATTCAGGTTAGCTGGATCTCCAGTTCTCTGAAGAGCAATAGTTAATTCTTGAACACTCTGTGCAAACGAGGCTGGGGTCTGCAACTTAAAAAAATTGTAATAATTAACTTTCTACAAGCAAAGCAATCCTCATTGTTCCTGAAGGTCGCTTCATAGGCTTACAAGAACTGTCTTCCAAAACTGGAATAAAATGGGTTTTTTTGGATAACCCTATTTCAGTCAGCAACTTCTAATAAATTTCTTCTGCAGCATTAAGAATGCACAATTCGGACACTGCAGGTTAAAATACAGATGTAAATAGAAAAAAAAAGTCAAAGCTGGTGTTACTTCTACCAACATAACCTATTTCTTTTCTGTGTTGTGCTGGTACCCAGGATAAAAAAAAAGCATAACATTAGAAACCATTTAATTTATGTTTCTGAGGAGTCTAATATCTCCAGTCACTGAACCAATGGGTTTGCACCCTGCTTTAAACCGAGTACAGGAGGCAATAAAAAGTAAGATGGTTGAAGGACAAAGATGGCTGGCAATGTTCCATTTACTTACATCAACCATTTCAGTATGTAAAAAGCTTTGAATTCTACCTAGATCCTTCAGGAGATGTCTGGCAGGACACCTGGGAAAGGTGGCCAAAGGCATAAAATACACAACAGACCAATCAAGAAGCTAATCCTCCGGCATGGCAGCCAAAGTGGTTTCACAGCTTTTATAACTATTCAAGATGGTTCAGTTCTTCCCACCGAATTTAGGCACTTCCATGCAACTCCCCTAATTTAAAAGCCTATTTATTCTTTGTTCCCTCTAAACAAAAGGAGATCTGGGCATTTCCAGAGGTCAAGTCATTTTATTTAAGAAATGTGCCTCCACATGTCTTTTTTACTTCAGGTGTAACTAGGGGACTGATTTTCTTTCAATTTACGCACTACATTCCTGCCTGGAAACACAAAGCGCTAACCTCTGTTAGTACACTGGTAGTTATCAGCTATTCAGACAGGACACATCCCAACTGTGTACCTACTCTTTGGGGCTTCCCATCTGCAGAAAACTACAGTAGAAAGAGATGGCAGGATGGCAGAGGGAGGAAGAGTCATTTGGTTATAAATATATAGATTCTAATTACTTAAAACATAACAGGGCAAATGATTTCATGGGTCAGGAGAGCACACACAAGCACAATTTGCAAATTCACATTACATGCACTTAAACCTACTCCAGCTGCAAACAAGATAGACCAGGATGATTTTTGGTGGCTTTACCTTGTCAATGATAGACTGCATGTGGGATTTGTGAGACTGGTCTCCATACAGCAGCGAGGACCACTGGTCTGGTGCAATGCGTAAACCTGCTTCCATAGCTATTTGAACTATCTGGGAATCATGTTCTCTTCTCAAAGCTTCATATGTTCGAAATTCCTCCTTCAGTTGCATCAGGGAGGAATCCTCATCTCGCTTTGTCACCTAGTGGGGAGAAATGAGCCAAATACAATTAAGCAGGATAAGCCAGACAATAATGCAAAGTTCAAGACAAGCGAAATCTTCACTCAACAATTAATGTTTTCTCCCAAACTAAACTGAACGATGACAATGCAGTGAACACCAGTTCCGATTAAAATTACACATCTTCATAAAGCAGAATCTCTATGAAATGGATACCAAACAATTTTCATGACACTCTGATCCAGACATTGGTGGAAATGTCTCACTTCCTAAATGACACTGCAGCATCCAGACCTTACTTCTCCAACCAAGGTGTTTTGTTTGTATTGCAGAACTTTCTCTGAGAGGAAAATTAGCAGCAACAATGCATTTTTCCCCCCCATTTGGCAGAAGCAAATGACACTTAAGTTGAGCACCCACTAATTGACCATTAAATACTGTAAAGCACAATAAGCACCTTTAATTTTTTTGTATACAACTCTGATATTCAAAGCCACCTATTTCATTGTTTCTAACCATGCCATGACTCAAATAACAGCACTGGTTTTTTCCCCAGCTTTAAGTCTCTTTTAAGGAGAAAAATTATGCTGACTTATGTACAAATTCAGATCCTGTGCACTCCTGGACAGTCAAAACCCAGCTTTATAGCTTAAAGTTGCCATTTCAGCCTACATTGCCATCACAGTTGTACAAAGAACTCTCCAAACACATGTGAGATTGAAGTAATACTTTCTCTAATGACATTTTAGGCACTTTTACTATTACAGGACAATGAAAATTCAAAGTTAAAACCAATAGTTTTCACAGCATAATGAATTTCCAAGCAGAATCTTCTGCATACCTTGAAGCATGAGGCTCTGTAAAGAAGCTGGACAACATGCCCAATGCTAGTTTTAGAAGCCTGAGGAAACCGCGGCTCCAACCTCTGAACCACAAAGAGAACCAAGACCTTCCGTGACAAAGCAGATCCATCTTCCAGAGCCAGCAGAACCAGCTTTAAAGCCTCCTCTTGCATTGCTGGTAGGGGGCAAAACACAAAGAAAAGAGACAAAGGATAAGGGAAGACCAAGAAAGATATCTGCATAGTTTCTTGTTTCCCTACAAGTGGGAGACCAGGTAACAAACTCTACAAAACACACACAAAATCCCACAGACAGCAGAGGGAGCTGAGCAAGAAGGGAGGGAAAAGAGGGAAGGAACACTTCCAGATTCTGAGACTGTGACTAGGGTAAGAGGTCTTCTGAATTTTATTATTATTTGTTCTAATTTGAGTATCAGGTTATAGGAAGACCTCTTTGTTCCTGTCTATACTCTCAAATTATTAACGTAACAGTTTTCAAAGTGTATTACCTACATTCCACACCTACCCCAGCACAAAAATCTGACAGGTTAAGGAAAAGCAAGGTTGGCTCCCTTGCAGGTAAAAGAGCAACTAGTGCCCATACAAATTATATGCTGTAGCACTACATATTTTGCTAGGTAAGAAACCTCTGCCTTCCCTACACTGGTGCAAAAGTTAGCATCCCTAAGTCAGACTTTCTTCATCTGTTTCAGTGGGGAAAAGCTTCTGTATTTTTTTTATTTTAAGAAATTGGCTTCATATATCAAGGCATTAATTTTGTTGGTCCTCAAGAAGCAAGATCTACAGTCTAAATAACAAGATTCCATTAATTTTTTTAAGCAAAACTGATTGTTTTGGTATTCCATCAAAAGGAATTTAATGCTTAAGTATGTAACTTTTAAAAAATACGTAACACCCTCTCCCCACAAAGAGAACAAATCTCTCCCCACTATTTTTCAATATGTTTATAACCCCAGAGAAGGAAAAGATGCCATGACCAGTCACTTCTTTTGATCTTATTTTTTTCTAGAAGGGTCTTACTTCTTCCAAGAATAGCACTTAAGAAACTACTTCCTATTTTACCTTATCACAAGAACAAAAGGACACAGCTTATTCTAAATTTTACAGAAGATGTGCAAAAGCACCAAAAACATGAGAATGCCCATAACAGTAGCCCAACAGAAACTGATTACATGAAATAAAATTAATTCTGAATCCTTTACTATTAAGAAATTAAGCCACTACCTAATAAAAATCATCCAGGCAATATGTCACCCATTTATGAATCCTCGATTCTGAATTGCTTCCTGTTTAGAAGCAGTACTGTAACACTACCTACCTGGTCCAAGAAACTGGCACCCTCTGGCTCTCACTGCAGCCCAAAGGTTTGAAGAGAGCTGCTGAGGATTTTGATGCTGGAGTATGAGCTCTGTGACTGTTCTTTCACCAAGTGACCGTGCTGCACGCATGGCTCTGATGCGCCCTTCTTCCTCCACCAGCTGACAATGAACTAACGTCACGAGCTTCCTTTGCATGGGACGACTTAGCACGCTCTGAGTAGTACTGTTAAGACCCACACCTTCAAAACAAAATGAAACAGAAAAAAACCCAATAAAACTACCTCATCTCTCATCACCTTATGTCACCTTCAGCTACTGTACTGTAGAAGTGCAAGCCTAGTTCTCCTGACATCCACTTTGTTAAACAGAACAGTAGAGGAGGCACAACCCAAGTTCATTTTTGTCAGTTTGTTTTACTCGGCATTAAAATCACAGTTTCTGGGAGTTGGTTCCCACAGGTTTAAGTCTTGGGATTGACTGATTTGGCTCTCTAAGAAGAGGAACCTCTAACGAATTCTCTCCCCATGATTGAAATCTGTCCTGAAGTCTCTTATACATATTTCCCAAGTGTCTTGTCAAGGACAGAATCATACTGCAGTCCTGGCCTTATTCACAGGGTTCTGGGATCGCTACTGCATTGGACATTTGTCTATTTTCACAAAATATTTCTGTTTTCTATCTGCACTTGATATCTCCACTGATTGGCCTAGCCAAACTGAACTTGCCTCAAAACTCTTTGGGTTGTGTTTAATTATGTGCAAAAACTGATTTACATGTGCTGGGTGCCACTGAAATCAGGTTAAAGGAACAAGTGACTTGTTAGACATAGGACTGCCATACTGAGTTTATTCCACAGCACAGGGCTTGTTCACTGGGCCACCACTGCTCAGAGCAATACTGCTCTCACACTGTGCTAGCTGGAAAAGCTTGATACAGTTTTCAGCAAACACTCATTTTTTGAAAACCTGATGCCCATGATGCTCACCTCTACTACTTGGGTTAACAGACTTTTCAAGTCCACCATATACATAAACCCCATGCTCTTGAATCCAGGAGCAGATTTGCTAAATTAGAATTATGCAGACTGACTCAGCTCTTGTGCAAGATCTTGCATAAATAGAGTATTTTTTCTTATATGCACCAATTTTCTTATTTCAGTTTATTCCTCCTGCACAAACAAGCTGCATCACTATGGTCATCTCAAGGAAATGCAGAACTCAAAAAAACTCCAGAATTATTTCTTTTTACTTAGACTGCAGAAGTCAACTCAACTAAGCCTGTCTCAACTTACTACACTGTGGCCAAACACCTTGGCCATTTGGGGATATTATTTTTCACAAAATGCCTTTCAATCTCCCCCCCTCAAGTGAAGTCATAACCTTAAAGCTTAGGAAAGTTGTTTCCATTTGCTTCTAAACAAAGTCTACATCCATTTTTTTCAAACAGACTGACTAGCCACTTAGATAGTTTGGCTTGCATCTTATTTGTAATTTTCATTTCCAAAGGAAACAGTTCGGCAACTACCTCTTGCGCTGCTGAGTGGTTTGAGGTACAATGCCAATTCTTCCACACACTTCTTCCCCTCCTCATAATGCTTGGTATCTTCAGCTCCACTACATAAAGTAATTGGCTGCTGCTCAGGAACCTGAAAGGAGATGACATGTGTATCTATGATGAATATGCTTAAGTAAGTGGCAGTCATGCTTATAAACAGCACATCAAGCATTTCCTGTTTTGTTCCCCTTCTGTGTTTTCTTCTGTATTAGTAAGCATGTTTTCACCTTGTTTAACCAAAAAAAAATAGCATTAAAAAAACACCAAAAGTGAAGGCAAAAGAAATGTAAAGAATTTATGCTTAGTATAATTCTTTTATTTATTGGCTGACAGGAATGAGAAGATTACTTGCTCCATCACAAAAAATATTACATGAGAAACATGGCATTTCTTGTAACTACAAAACTTTGGCTAAGATAACACACACATTGAGACATCCCCAAAGCTGGCTGGCCCAAAAAAAAAAAAAAGTTAAGTATTCAGAACAAATCAGATGAATCCTAGTTTGCAGTTAAGTATAGATTCATACCCAGGGCCTCCCAGCTCTAAAATCATCCAGGGATGAGTGATTTGAGTTACTTGGATTAGTGGGAGAAAGACTTAGCAGCAAACACACTAGGACTCCTTTAGAATATATTCTGACTAGACCCAATTAACAAGCAGAAAGATCACGCTATCCTGCACAGTTCATACGAAGACATCCTGCAAGTATTAATCTGACAGTACAGGCTGCTTACATTCTCAGAGTTAGGGGTTTTTAGCAGATTTGTTTTGGGTTTTTTTGTTGTGACTTTTTTGTTTGTTTGTTTGTTGTGGCACTTCTTCACTGGACTCCCATTCACTAGAAATCAGGACTTTTCAAAGAAATGTTAGACCACATCTCCCCCCACTTAATAATTTTGATTTTGTTTTAATTTTGGAGACGAGATGGTGTTTCTTTGGGGTAGTTTGTTTTTTCTTTTTTTTTTTTTTCCTGTAAGCAAGAAGGTTTTCAGCAAACAGCTTTTGCAACTCATCTTATAGAATCATAGAATTATCTGGGTTGGGAGAGACCTCCAAGATCATCAAGTCAACCCTTACAGCGGTCAGTCAAAGCTGTTGCAACAACCTCAGGTGAACTGGCTTCTTGGGATTTGGGAAACAAATATTAACACCTTCAATATTTGATTTCATGTTAACAGAACACTCCAACTCTTTTCAAAGCCACTGCCATTTTAGTAGTCTGTTGCTGTCTGGGAAATTATACAAGCAGAACTGGCTTATTGATCAAACAACATGCATCTCATGCATTTGTGCTGAGACAGACTAGAGAGCCTCTTCCCTATTTACTGCTGTAATACACTTTGTTTAAATTCCTATTTTACCCCTGCAAGCATTCAGTCTGGCCCTGTCGACAACCTGAAATACAACCACAGCATCACAACACCCAGCAGACAAAGAGGGCTTGGAACAGACATGGGACAGGAAGCCACATTCAGCCCTGGATTTCCATCTTGAATTAAGGTAGGTTTAGCAGACATTCACAGCAGCAGTTTGGAATGCCATACACAGCACAACTCCACCAGTGAGACACAAGAACTGTCTAGGCAACTAACAGAAAGCTTCACTCTGCCCCAGGAAAAAGCTGGCGTAGAAAAACTTCCACAAGTTAATCAAACTATTCAACACGCTGTTCCTGCATATCATTCTCATTTCTTCTCTTACCATAGTAAGCTTTAGTGGAAAAGTCTAAAAGCCTTGCACAACCGCACTGTTTGCAAAACAAGCCCAAAGATCAGCATTAGTTAGGGCTCAGATTAAGCTGGAGCGAGTGTATTACTGACCAGTAAAACAATATGCGTATATTTTGTGGTTTCAGGAGTCTTCAGGAGAAGATAATGTTTCCCCACATACACTTCATATTCGCTCATGTGATGCATCTCACAGTAAAACTTACAAATAATCTGCCCTTTTGTTAGTTCTATTATACATATTCCCAAGACTTTTATATATTTTAGGATTAGAATAATAACAGCATCTACCAAGAGAAATATGGTGAAGATATGATTCATAGAAGTCACAGGAGATCTGAATTTTAGCTTTAGTTTTGTCACGGAATTGCTGAATGACCACCATGAAATAATTCAACTCTGAAGCATTTCTACTTCCCCTTCTCAAAATATCCTTTTAATAGCATGCAGGGCTCTATGGTCACTTCTGTTTACACGCCTCTTGAGAGCCTCAAAATAGATGCCTTGCTGAGTGAGTTAATTATTTTTATCCTCATTCAATATTCCATTCTCTCAGACACCACACCCTTATCACAGTTTTCACTGCAAATATACTTTCACAACATAATAAACACCTCCCAAGGGGGACTAGAACAAGACAGGAAAAATAATCTCAGATGTTTAATGACTTTAAATTTGTGCTCATTTTGCATGCATCTGCCTTGGCAACAACTAAGGATCCCAGTAGTGGAATGCTGCCCACAAGCATGACTGCTTGTGGCTGTTAGAACCGGCAGGTTATGATGCCATGAGGAAGGGGACCAGAAAAGAATGCTAAACCACCACCTCATAGCAGGCAGTGATTTTGAATTGGTGACTTAAATGTAATTTGATGAAAGATGTCAGATTGAGTTGTCACTAAATGCCATTAGACATCTAATTGCACAGAATGAGAACATGCTAAACAGACCAAACCCCTTTTTGTCTGGTTTGAAAACACTGTTTCCAGCAATACTCCCCCCATGCCACTCAGGAAATCTGCTTCTTGCTTAAAGAACAAAACAACACCACTAAGAAACAAACAAACAAAAAAAAGCAACAAAAAAACCCCAAAAGCCCACCAAAAAACCACCACACCCCACACAATCAAAACCAAACACAAACCAAAAACCCCCAACATTACCAAGAAGCACAAACCAAAAAAAAATCCCAAAGCCTACTGTCTTCAGTTCCTCAAGAGTCTGTGCTAAGGACAACTTCTTCACAGGTAATTCCTCTTCTGTGGCACCTCATTCCACCAGAAGTTACAATTAAAAAAAAAATTCTCAAACATGATGTTAATATCTCTGCATCTGTAATACTCCCCTTTTTGAAAGGGCTGTCAGTTAAGATCACTCCACCCGTTCTCTCGTCATACGATTCCACTGCCTAATGCCTAGAATTGTATTTCTCATGTCCAGCAGGAGAAACTAAAGCTCCACAGGAATTTTTGCCACTTAACATCACCTGTTTGGAAGGTGCAAGCTGCTGTTTGATGTGTGGAAAAAAACCCCGAACAACAAAAAACCCAAAACCCAAACAGAGGAGCTTAGATGACAGATGCATGATTATGCACCTTCAAAATACCATCCTGGTGAATGTTTAAAATAGTTGCATATAGTGAGTAATATGTGGATGCTTGAATAGTTAAAATTCAAAAACTCATTCCCAAAGAAACAGGCTTAAGGGATTTCTATACCCAAGAAGTTTAAAAAGCAAGGTATCCTATGAATGCCTTTCTGATTTGTGTTCAGGGCCTTTGTGCCTCCCTTCCCTCACAATACGCTTAAGCTCTGCTTAGGCGATCAGCTATTTCCAGCTCTCCAAGGAATAATTCCCACCTTCCCCTTACAATCCCTTCTCCCCCTCACCATCATCTTACATGGCTGCACTTATCCATACGTGGGCTGAACTGCCCCACTGCTACCTCCCAGAACAGACGCTGGAACGCTGTCGATGTGAACCATGCCAGAGCGGGGGAGTAGGAATTTTGAGTGTCTGCAACAGTTCATTTTCACATCAAGGGTGGCTAGAACCTGGGCAACAGGTTTAATTTTTGGAAATGGATGAGGAGAGTGAAAACTGAGAAACAGCCTGTAGTTCAAGTAAGAAACCAATGCTTTTTATCATTCAAGTGACAAAACCTACACAGAGAGAAAATGCTACTGTCAAGAGAAACAGGTTATTGCTCTCCCTGGTGACTGTGTGACAGATTTAGTACCTCTCCCCAGAAGTACAGTCCTGCTTACTTCACCCATTGTGCCTGCACGGAAGCCGACCAACGTGACTTGCCCTGTCAGTCACAGCATTATAGATCTGTGTCTTCAAACTGACTGATCTCCTCCTCTGCCTCCAGCAAAAAAGCGCTGAATGCTTATAAGCGTGTGAACTTCCCAGAAGCCTCCCCAAAGGGAAAAGAACAAACTGTTCTTTTCCTCCCCAGATGAAAGCTTTAATTGTACTGTACTGTTTCTTTCTAAAATGAAACCTGTTGTTTGGAATTTATCATTTAAAAATAAAGTATTACATGTCTCTGTGGACTTGGGTTACAGTGCACAGGGGTTTGCTGGAGATTAGGGGACGTTAATGACACATACACCCTCCTGAAACTAAACCAAGAAGTGGAACAAGAAAATGGGCTTTATTTCACTGAAATTGATGATACTACTCTGCTTCTTAAGCTGGCTTGCTGCTTGTAGAACATTTTGGTCGCTATGTACCAAAGAGAGCCTATCTTCTTAACAGAACTTAGTTCAAAATGACTGTAGTCTCTCTGAAGTACTTTTTTTTTTGTCCTTAACCAAGCTGTTTTCTGTAAACAGATTTTAAAAATGGCCTTAGGGAGACTAGTGGAAAATAGCAATGTTTCCCTGTTCTTCACAGCAAAGTAGCGTGCCGATTTTCTAGTACTCCGTAGTCTGGTAAGCACTACAACAGGTGCTAGGAAGGGAAAGTTAAAAAGGAGAAAGGAGACTAAGTTAAACTGAATATTGATTTCATTCATATGGTCACTGAAAATAGGAGCTGGGTGGTACAAATTTCTCTAAAGGGGAAAATTTCTCAGTAATAAAAACCCAGCAAAGATCAATGGTTATTGTTAGATATTGGAACACAGCAAGCAGTATACACACAGGAATGAGCGGCAAATGAGGAGGAAGGGAATACTGCCTCTCATGGTGCATCCTCAGCTTTAAGGTCTCCATTGAACAAGGTCCTATGAATCTTAAATCACAAAAATTTAAGATATAAAGAGGAGGATAAAAGTTATGTCATTAGTTCAAAGTCAGAGCCTAGAGTTGAGAGAGCTCTCAAGACAAATACAATGCTATTATGAAGCTACTCTTCCTTCTTCACACCTCACCCACATAAGTATAAGGAAATTCTCCTTGGCTAACTAACAAACCAGACTAAAATTCTCAGTCACCTGTAACAGAAGCAGGGTGATTTCCCACCTCATTCCAGAGGATCTTGTTCTTGTGGAAATTTTATTTCAAACAAAGATCAGGCTGGATGAGGCCTTGAGCAACCTGGTCTAGTGGAAGGCTCCCCTGCCCATTGCAAGGGGGTTGGAACTAGATGATCTTTAAGGTCCCTTCCAACTCAACCCACTGCATGATTCTATGATTCTAAAAATCAATCTTCTCACAAAACTTAACAAATGCACAAAAAAAATGCAGGAAGAAAAAGACATTTAGCATAAATATGGACATTTGGATACAGCTGAAACTATTTTTGAAACTCCAAGAGGAAAGAAGAATAATACGTAAGTGAGAGAAAGAATTACAATAGCTATTTATGGCATCAGCCACAGCTTTCACATTGCTTGGAAGCTCTTCAAAGATGGCAGCATAGACACATCACAGAAATGGAACCACATTCAACTTCATGACCCTTTCCTACAGTACAGGATGAGTTACTTGCACAGCCAGAAACAGAGCCCAATTTTAAGCTTATCAAATGATAACTTCTGTAATATACACCACAAAACAACAACAGCCATATTACTTGATAAACCAAACGAAAAAAAGAAGTGGCAAACCCACGTCTGGATCTGTAGGCCCCAGTACCTAATGAAAAGCACTATAAGAACATCTTTCTTTCCTCCACACCTTTTAAAGCTCCTTCACAATTTAGCTCTTCCCTTTTCCCTGAACTATGGATCTCAATTTTTTGCTGCCTCCAATTCTGCTGAGCCCTGTCACAGAAGCAGAACAAAGGAAAACAATAATCCCTCGATAATAACTGCACCCTGTCTGCATTTTTTGTTTTTCACCCGTAAGTTAGACATGACTGACTGTCCCTCCTCTCCCCAAGTCCCCAGTCCTGTCCAGCCTTGGGAGGTATGGGTCATAGGAAACTACCGGTGATCTAACCACGGTAAGCTTATGCCAATAGAAGTTAGTGCTGCAACCAAACAGGGCAATCCTGCTTTGCACACATTCCTGCACCTTTCTTCAGGCTGCTATCAGTACCAAAGTAGACATCCCCATCATACCACCAGTTTGGTTGACCTCATGCATACCCATTTCAGCAGAAAGGTGAGCCCTAGGTGAATGGGAAGAGCCTCGCCATGTGAATTTAGATTAACATGTCAGCTCAGAAAGCTACACTTCCAGAGAACAGTTTCAAATTAAACATAGGATAGTACAAAGGCTGCTTCCACAGGGGTCTGCCTCCCTTCCTCTCCTTTCCTGCTTTTGGGACAACCAAACACAAGTCTGTAAGGTGACTATGGTAAAGAAAGCAGCCTACCACAGAAGACTGGCTTTCCACCAGATAAGCTCACTGATCCAGCTCATCCTTTTGGCACAGCATAGCTAGATACAAGTTAGGGAAGAAGGAAAAGAACATAACCTGTTCTGGTAACAACCTACAGTTACACTAAATTAGATGTAATACAATCAGTCAGCGACCGGTAGAATCAAGATTTAAACTGTTGTTCCAGGCACCTCTACTCTAGCATGTCAAAGGTCTAACCATCAAAGTCAACCTACAAAAAGATAAGATGTCTACCTTACACACCATTAATAGAGTCATTCTTTAGTCAAGACTTGTTCTCCTAAAAGCAAAGAAGGAAAACAACATAGAAACAGATTTTAAACAAACAAACCAAAAAAAAAGCAGCGTTACCTGAGCACCCACTAGTTGCAGCAAGGCTGAGTTCACAGGAAGGAGTTCAATGTCTGTATTGATAGTGGTCTGGTCAAAAGGGCATGCCTTACGGTGGAGCTTGTTGAGGCACATCTTGCAGACAGTGTGGCCACAACCCAAGCTGATAGGCTTCCGGATTGTTTCATCAAAAGTCTGTGTGCAAATTGGGCAGGAGAGAAAATCCGTCCATTGTGGAGCTTGTACAGGCATTGCTTCAGGAGTTAATTGACAAGACAAAAATCTAAAGCACAGATTCCACTGGAATCAAAATCTTGGAGAAAAAAGTCTGTTTGTTTTTAAATATCTTCTGTAAGTACAGACAGTCAGCACATAGTGTGAAACATAACCTGTAAGAAAACAGAAACAGAAAGTTAGCATTCTTCATTGAAACAGGCATATGAAATCCTTTGTGCTAGGTAGATACCACTTGTAGAGGTACAGGCCAACCTAGGAGTGCAGTTCTGACATTAGGGGACTGAGTCATGGCTTCCTTTAATTCCAGCTAGTTTGTGGCACTGGAAATGCCCCTTAAAACCATTTCTACTGTTATGTAGCTGTAGAAAAAAATTTAGAAAAAAACAATGAAGATGGTTATCTCTGTTACTGAGGATATAAGACTAATGAGCTTTTTGGGTTTATGTTCTCTCTTCTCTTTAAAAATAAGCCAATTAACATCAAGTAGAATTGAATTTAAAAAAAGAATTTTTAAAGGGCTGTTCTGCTTATTCCACTAAAACAATACTGTACAGCATTCATTGAGAGCTTTAATTTTTTTATTTTTTTTTTTTTTTACACAAGGGCTCACCAAAACCTCCGCCACAAGCAAGCTTTCTCTGAGTTCAGTGGTCTCTGGATTGGTACACCATGACTCCACGGAAACATCTGAGCTGCCACAGCCTCAAGAAGAACTGGATGAATGGCTCAGAGTACAGTCAGACACTGTCTGCATGAAATATAGCTCCCAGACATCACTAGGTAACACTATATACTGCTACTACAGCACCTTCACAAAAGCTCATCTGTACAGACCTGCATGTGGACTTCTCTGATCACATCTCCATTACCCTGGGAACCTCCATGTAATTACTCCAGTAATGATCTCCAGTAATGACTTGGTATAATTCAGCATTGATACTCTGCCTCTAGTCTGCCCACCAAGGACTCTGGACAACTGACAACTGTTTCTCAAGGACCCTTTTCTAACCCTGATTCATATCATTCATTGCCTACATAGAGATTATAGTTAAAGAGAAAGTAACATCTTTAATGCATCGAGCAACTACACCGAAACACTGCAACAGAGCTGGGAAGTCTTCATAAAAAACTAACAAGTCTTACTACTTGGCACTTTTGAAACAAAGTGCTAAGAGGATCAGATGCTACTAATTATAAGGGAATGGAAGATAAGACATCCCTTTGGGACAAAATAATAAATGAAAGCAGAACTCCACGTGTGAGGAGAAATATACAGGACTAGAAAGATGAAGTGATATGAAAAGAATCACTATCAAAAGGAAGATTGGTAATAAAATTTCTAATGTCTAGCTCACTTTCTATCACCAGTGAAGTTAGCAAAAAAAAAAAAAAAAAGCAGAGGTCACATAGATTTACCAGCAGATTTTTCTAAATCAAGCAGCAAAACAACAACAATAAAACTCCACCCCAACCACCCAGATGTGTTAAGTTTCTCTCTCCCACTGGCTCAGGTTTCATACCAAGAAGTGTGCACTAGCTTGCTAGTATCTCTTCAGATAGAAAGGTTATATATAAGCAACCCAGCAACCTTTAATCAAATCTGAGCTTAAACAATCAACCTCAAAATTAAAATCTCAAATTCTAAATAAAGGTGAAGAGAGAAAATTTCAAGTTAGGACTGGTGCAATTCAGAATCAAAGCATTTAAATAACAGCTACAAAAATATAATGCTAAAACACAGACTCAGAAAAGCCTCAGGCTTTTGTTCCATAATTTAGTGCAATGTTGTGCAGCTAACATCATTTTGTCAAGGCAAACAATGAAAAGTTACTAGTTAAGCTTTTAGCTGTGCTTCATCAATGAAACATTAAAGCTTAGTTCTAAAGCTAATTTAAAAAAATCCTTCTATCTTCCAAAGACAACCACAATGCCACCAGGCAACAAGAAATCAATAAGAAATCAATACCCCCAGACAGGTGGTACTGAGTAAAAAGCACTGCATGTGGTTAACCCTAACACCACCACTGCACAATTGAAAGATACAAAAACGTTATTCAGGGTTCCCTCCAACAATTACCTCTTTAACAGCAAATCAATCTTTTTTTTTGTCTTGTTAGCAGACAGCTAAAACATTCCCATTACTCCTGTATCAATATAACCCAAATGAAAACATTTATACTTCTAAGTCTCTTGACTGAGCTAACTATCTAAAACATCCAGGGAACTTAAGTTTCAAGCCTTCCTCCCCTCCCTGCCCTTTTATATACTTTTAAGTAAATCTTGGTATCAAATATTCCAGCTAAAATAATCCTTTGTAAACTAAATCTTATTTTTTAACCTTGAAATTCCTTGAAACTCCACAAAATCCTGCAAAGAGCTTGATAAATCTAGTGTATGTATTGCTGTGCTGTGAAATACCATTTGAGGTTCAAAATTTAAGAACTGAATCATATTGCTTCCTTTCTACTGCACTAGTATTAAAATATCTACCAACAATTTCCCAGATTCATCTGCAATTCAGAAACAATTTGAACAGTCTATTTGAAACACTGATTATTAACCGAACATCAAGGAAAAGAGCAGTTTCTTACTGAGGAAACCTAAACCAGAAGCTAACATGAAGCTGCAGCCTCAACTCTAAGAAGCAGATGTGGACATGGAGTTTCCACTGTGCCAGTCTCTGAAGTGGAAAAAAAGGGCTGAACACAACTTTAACATGAGTTAATTAAAAAAAATAATAAACAGAGACATGTTGTTCCTACCTATACCTCTAGCCACTCCAGACAACTGGCATAATGAAATGGGTCATATTTATTTACAATCTCAACAGTTGAAAGAACTTTAGGGAGTCTAGGGGGGGAGGAGTAATTAGTGGCATCCCTGATCCTTTATCAAGGCTGGTCTCAAAAGGCTGGGAAACAACAGAAGCAAATTTTACACAGAAGTACAACTTGGAAGGGTCCCAACAAGCCCAAGCCTAGCACTGAACTGCCAGAACAGATGGACACATCACAAATGAATGGGAAACCCACATCCCTGGATGAGATATGCAATCACTAGAAATCTAGGCACATTTCACCTGTGGGTGACAGATTCCCCCTTACTTGTGACAGGCCTCTCCCTTACCACTGATTTCACCAGACTCTGCAGTGCCTGTGGGCACATACTGATGCCTAAAAGGAAGGCATCAGATAGCACTGACAATAGAAAATACAGCTGTCAGAAACCTCAAGAAGTCATCCCTTTCAGCACAGTCTAACTGGTGGAAGAAATAGCTAACTAGATTGATCCAGCCACTCATTTCTCCAGAGGAGAAAATAATAGCTGTTTGAGCAACAAACCCTGCTCTGCTAATAAATCTCCCAAAAAGATCAGCACAGAACTGTGGAATTCCTCCAGTCCTCCCATAAAATGGGAATGGGATTGCAGGGACTGATGGTTCATGAGCTGCATGCATACAGGCTGGCACCTGACTAAGCTCTGCTGCTACCACCACAGCCTTCCACATACACTGTTCAGTTCTCCTGCTATATCTTCAATCATCAGACAAAGAAGCACAGTCAAGTGCTGAGGTACAACATAAACGTCTCTCAAGCTCAAAGCATACAGATGGCATATACAGGTAAGAAGTGAAGTCGGGGAAGATGTGCGCCTCTTTGCAAGGCTTCTGACTTGCTTTGACCTTGGAAACAATTGGAAACAAAGTATTCTCTAACTCGAAGAGCTGCATTAAACAGGAGAGATTACAAGCAGCAATAAAATGGTGTAAACAAGACAGATTCATTATCACAGACAGCCATTTGGAACCATCATCACTACAGAAAGAGAATACTCTCTCGTACAGATAGGTAGGACAAGCATAATCACACGTTCATGGTAAAACAGTTTTGTTGTCTGTTTCTCTCCAGCACTATGCCAGAGGTAAGCAAAATGCAAACAATGTGAACATCTATAAAAGACATACCCACTTAAACAAAATCACCCTCCCCATAGTATTGTGACATTTTTAACCCACCCTCTCAATTTCCTAAGTATTTCACATCTGTTAACTTCCAACACTTCTTTGTGCATGATTGAGGAAAATAAAGATGTGCCAAAAACCAAGAACACAAAAATCTAAAAAGACATCCACAGCCCATAAACTGTAAGACAAGAAGCTGAAATGAAGAATGAAGATGCCTCATGACATAGACCTTGAACACTACATTGCAACCAGAGACAGATTTGTTTCATTATTTCCAAGTTTGAAATATAAAATACCTGCATGCAAGACTCCTCCTTAGCCCTCTATAAGTTGTTTTTATCCACAGCTAGATGAACCTGAAAAAAAATTCTCCTCTCTTCTAGGACCTCCCCCACCCCCAAAAAAATCCTTGAAATTCCATCCTTCAACCTAGACGGGAAATGTCATGCTGTAATCAGATCAGCGACCTGTCTCAGCTGGGACCCTGCCAGTACTTCAGAGAATGACAGGATCATTCTGCAAACCACCAAGACAACTGCCCAACCGTCTATCGCATTCCTTACTCTGCTGGACTAGAACACTGAGGGGTAACTCACTCTCCTGTCCAAGCTGCATTATGGCCGTGATGGCCAGAGCCTTCCACACATAGCTAGAAAGCTTTGCAGACTCAGCCCTTGAGAAGGAGATGCTTCCAAAATGTAGAACACTTTGTACCAACGTCCACTGGCATCAAGTTCACATATGATGACATACAGGAAAACTCTTCTGCTTTCTGTTGAGAGTCAGCTCCCTTTAAATTAACTGCACCCCCAGAGCCCTTCAGTACAGGCACCAAGTGTATACTGACTTCTCTCACAAACACGTTACTTGGACCTAACGTGTACCAGCAGAGACCTATCACATGCCACTTCGTCATGCACAAGTTAGCTCTGATCTTTCCCAGCAGCAGTCCACATAAGTCATGTCACAGTCTAAGGCAGATGACTCAGCAGACCTACAGGGCACCCTCTGCTCAGTTTCTGCCATTTCAGTATACAAAATACTGAAGAGCATTACCTGCTCCCACGTTTTTACATCTCTCTATAACATTCCACTAAACTTTTCATACACAATGGTGTCATCATCTTAACATTTGAAATTCAAAATTCTGAATAGTAATTTTTGTCTGCTTGTCAGTCCTGAAGCCATTTCATTTTTGCTGAGTCTTACTCAGAAATAAAACGAGCAGAACTTCCTGCAGCAGTTAACAGTGAACATTTAAGTAAGCCTCTTTAGTGCAAAGCTTAGCACTGGAGCAGGTCCCCGCTGCCAAAACAAACTCAGGCTTGCCAATCTATCTGCTCACACAAATACAGCTCTTGGCTAATCTGTATTTTAATTTAATAAAGAAAGTACCATTTTATTAATTCTTTTTAAGACTCTCACTCCTCAGTAGTAACATACACATTTCTGAGAAAAAGTAACCCAAGCAAGGATGCAGTTCCCTCTCCTTGTGAGACTGGTTCTGAGACACATTAACTACATCAAAACCTCTGTGATACTCAAGATTAAAAATAAGTCAACTACCCAAACAAAATTAACAGAAACTAACAGATAATAGTAAACCAATTCCTAACTAATAAGGACTACCAGATACCCACAGCACAACTCTCACCAACAACCGGACGCCCCTCCATATTTGCCTAGTCCCAAACAGACACCACCCGTTTTCACCGGTGCTTCACATGACCTATTTTAAGTAAGCTTTCTACTCCAGTGTGCTCTGTGTAATAAAAAGCTTTAATTATCTTTCTTCTACATCCTGAGAAGTGCACAACCTAATACTTTCAAAAGCTCCAAATGTCATTTTAGAGAAAAAACAACCTGACAACCCATGGAAAACCCTTATCAGTAATGGTTTGTTTATAGAAACTCACTTTGTTCTCAAAAGGCATGTTGAAGCCACACACACAAACATCCCATGCTGCCAACTTCATGGTTCACAGAGAAGGATAATCACGCTAATTGTGTATTCCACAGCCAGTTCCACTGAAAAAACTGAAAGCCCATGCCTGATCATAAGAGTAGGAAGAGAAAGCTTCTTACCTCTGCCTGCGAAACTCCATGAACAACAAATGAAATAAGCCAGGAATAGTATTTCCGACAGTTTGAGGTTTGTTGGGTTTTTTCCCCACCCGTTTGCTCTCTGAAACTTCACTGTACACCATCAACTGACAGCAAGCGCTTCACTTCCTCATTCCTTTTCTGCGCATGCCTCCTGGCATGTACACTCCACAACACGGCTCAACACTTGCCCAAAAGACAGAGCTCCGTAACAAAAGAAATTTTCACCCAAAGAAAATCCTCTAAGTTTGTGTGTAACACATGTTCCTACCCATCTTCCAAAGCTACACGAACACCAATGAGCTTCAGTGGCTGAATAGGAAGTCTCTTGAAAAAGGAAAAATTAAAAAAGATCATGAACAGCATCAAAATTCTGTCCCAAACTCACTGAAGCTCAGCTAAGTCATATAAAAGATTTACTTTCTTTTATCCTCAGTAATTTTTGACTGTGAAAAACAAAGGAAGAAATTTACTTACTTTCATGCAAACGTCTATTTGGTAGTCTGTAAAGTACCTTAGGAAAATGGGGCCAATTAAGAACAAGATGCTATCCCTCATTTGAAGTTTCCTGGCTTTTAACAACACAAGGGAAACAAGTAAAAAAAAAAAAAAACACAACACCACCACCTTCACAAGCCTACCACAGTACCTCCCCAAACACAGGGCCTAAAAGTGATTTACAATGATCCAAGCTTCACAACATCCTGTGAGGCAAAAGCTAATGTCTTACTACAGGATGGAAAACTGTTGAACAAAGTTATTTATCGNCATAATTTTCTTGGCCTCTCATTCTCACTCCACATTCAGTCACTAGTCACCATTAGGGTCAATATGTGCTCAGAGGAAGCCTACACCTCCTTCCTCTTACCTCAAAACATACAACTTGCATGCAGCTCAAAAAGTCAATTTTTGGTGAAGATGTGATTAACTTCATAATTTCTGGTTTATATTATACATCCCTTACAGCAGGGAAGTGATCAACTCTTAATAGTAAATGGTGTCAAGAACTATTACCTAGGAAAATTTTTCTACCAGCCCAAAGGACTCTCAAGCACAGATAATTAGGTATAGGGAGTTAACAGCAGACAAGCATGTCTAGAACACGTTCCTTTCATTACAAATTAAGAGTACTTACATTTGTCAATGCAAATGACTGTTAACAGGAACACAAAGATTAAACCAGGATTGAAAATCAAGGAAGAACCAAACAGATTAAAAGAAGAAAGGCAGAATGTACTTAAAACAACCACAACAGTTTTCCAGAGAGAGAATAGTTCAACTGGTCAAATACTCAAGAGCTATCAATCCTCCTCTCAAGAAGACAAGCAAATCATTTGCTTTTCCTAGAAGCAGACACATTTGAACAGCAGAACACCCAAATAATCAAAAGATTATTTTTCAACCACAAGTCTGAGAGCTAGAGCTAATCAGCAAGGAATTCATGTGTCCCTGAAGAATGATATTCTGACTCCACTGGGTAAGAGGCTTTTTCTGAGTAGTTGAGGAAGTTAGAGAGGACATGTCCTTATACATACCAGAAGACCAGAAAAAACAAATTAAAGTCTGTGTGTCTAAGAGGACTAATCTCTCCTATGGTAGTTTTTCAGAGTTTATACAAGAATGTATATTGCAAAAATGTTTGGTTTGGTTTAAAAAACCAAATATATACACACAGCTTCCAGATTTGCTAGTGCCTGCCATCAGATAACCCATCAAGGGAGCCACAGGAAAGATACAGGACAAGCTCATAAAAGTCTTCAGATTCAAGGGTACAAATATATTACCTTTTGTTGTCAACTAGAGAAATCACTGTTCTTCCTCACATGTTCCTTTCTAAGATTTTTCAGCTGAACTGTTTGCACAGTTGTTCCTCGGTTGAAGTCAGCACTCTTAAACATAGATCTTTATTAAAACACACAAGTAGGCAGAAATGTGGGTGGACAGCAGTTACACAACCAATACCTCATTTTAACTGAAACAGGGCAACAAATGAGCCACACAAACAGCTCATCTAAAATAAAAATCTAAGCAGTAAATCTCAAGAAAAAGAAGCAATGGGAAGTGGATAGCACTCTAGAGGCTGCAAATCCTTAAGCTGCACAGGCACAGGCGAATGAACAGGCATCCGAGTCCTAACCTGCTGAGGCAAAACTTTGGTCTTCTATATACCTTTTAGTGAAGTATCCAGAGTATTATAGCAGTAATAAGATTGTCATCTGCCAATGAGAAGCTATATTAAAGATCAAAATCACTAAGGCCAGTATAATTTTTTTTTCCCATGCAGGAATAATCCACAGTTACCTGACACCTAATAGAGGCATTCAGTAGATGAAAGGTATAGTTAGGGGAGGTGCTGGCACTTCAATATCTTTAAATTTTTTTTAGACTGAGATAGGTAGACGTGGCACAATAAAAACACCACCTAAAAAACCCCTATAAATTGTTGCTTGCCACCCACTCTCCAGGAAGAACTTCCCTCCCAACTACATTCAGCAGCTACAATTCTGCTTGGATGTCAGTGACACTAGACCTACAATAATGCTATCATTGCAATGTGAAACAATGAGAGAATTAGAAGTCTAGCTGTAGGCACTGGTAAAAACTGCCCCAAAAAACTCCCAGCTTCCCACCCACAATGCTACTTTTAAAGCCCCTCCACAGCAAACTTCTGTAAAACAAACACTCTCTCTGGGTGCTTTGCGTGTACATGCTTTTTGTAGTGTACTGTGAAAGTATTTCTTTGACAGACCTACAAAACTAGAATCAAGCAGTAGCCTGAATTTCCTCCCCATCTCCGTCCCCTTATCATCAAGGGTCAGCATTGCACTATTCACTCTCCCAAAAATGTTCTGTTTCCAAACTATCTAGTAGATGCAAAGCAAAGGAACCCCAAACCTCAAATGTTCAAAATTCCAAGTACACTAGTAAGGAAATGCTGAAATACACTGTAAAAGCAGCATTAAGTGAATACACCTGCTACTGCCAAGCACAAGAAAGAAGAGGCTTAATTTCAATGAGTCACTTAGTAAAATGTAAGTGTAAAATCCTATTTTACATACAACTTCACAGCTATTCAGAAAACAAGTATTTTAGGTGTCCATTTGAAAACTTTCTCTCAGAACTTCCTCTGTAGTGTGTGTGGATGCCCCTCCCATTAATTTATTTAATTTACAAGTGGTTTTTCTTGTCACTTCGGAGATCCTACCCACATTTTAAAAACAGGTATCAAACACCTTCATGTTAGTAACTGTTTACATAGCAGCAGTCTCTAATAAAGCTTCAGTTATTCTGCTTACCTTCAAAGCAATTTTTTTTTGAAGACTGTACTTGAACATCAAAAAGATCTTTTAATAAAAGTGAGATCATCCAAGAGTACCAAAAACTAATGAATTTTTAAACAAAACCACAGATCTAGTTGTTCATCTGCTTGGTTTTTAATTCATGAGTTCATATTAAACACACTACAATCTCCAGGAGGGATCTCTCATTACATGTTGTATACAAAATCTCTACTGTGATGTTTTTTCAAAAGTCAATGGAGTATCTATTTTGCTGGCACAGACATTTCACCATAGCAGGAGTTTACAATGACAATTATTTTTTCACCCCCAGAGCCCTACTAGAATTCTATATCCTGCTACACTCTTCTCAGACATTTTGAGACAGAATTGTTGAAATGTATCAGCTTCAAGAATTCAGCTCCTCTGCTTCAGGTGCCTGTTAAGCAACCATGGGATATCATGTCTACAATAGTGAGAAACTGTATGGCACTATCAACTTCAGAGAAAAGATGCATATTTGAAAACAGCTGTCAAAACACCATTCTGCTTACCACAACACTGCATATGTAAGAACCACTTCCAAAAAGTGGAGGTGTGCAGACTGAGGAGTTGCTCCTAGAAGATAATCTAGGTTTTCACCATTTCCCCCAGACCACAGATAAGTCTAGCTACACTCATACTGTCTAGAACTAAAGAAAAAATTGTTGCAAGATTAGTGAAAACACCCAAGCTGTAAACAAAGACCAAATCATAGCCACTACCTGCAAACATGATACTCCAGCTGAGATTTAACACCACAGCAACAGAATCTCATCTCTAGTAAGGCAGCAGATAATAACCTGCACTGCTTACCACAAGCTAACGTGGGTTAACCATTCTATCCTTATGATGACTGGAACATCTAGACTTACATTTTCATTCTGCCACCACTAAAGACAGGTAATGAAACGTCAACTGTGGGCTTTTTTCAGTAGTTTCATGCATGGCTTACAGTGGGGCAAGGCGTAACTCCTCAGAAAGCACTCTTGTGCCAGCTCTGGACATGACATGTGTCATCCATAGTAGGTACCCAAGCCTGTCAAAACCAAAACTTTTTCCTTTCTGTATTAGCTTCTGACAGATCTGTTATTCCAGATCTGTTAAATAGTCAAGCAGTCCTGAAAACACAATGGAAAGTGAGGGAAGCACAGAGGAGGGAAACCTTAAGACAGTCTCTTTTAGCTTTGGCACAGAGTTGTCAGGTTTTCAGGTGTCGTTTTATAAGCAGCTTATTTGGGCACAACCAGGGCAACACCAATTTTTAAAGGATGTCTTAATCAGTGGAAGCTATGTCTAAAGTATTGGCTAAATTTTAACTAAACACTGAAATGCTATTAAGCAATCCTAAGAATGAGAATGACTAGACTAACAGTTTGGAATAACGAGAGCCAAGTGAAATGGAATAAAGAACTCAAGTGGTAACAACCCATAGAATTGTTCTTCTATACTAAATCCACCCAAACCAATGCTTCACAGCTAGATTTAACTTGTGTTTCTTCATAGTGCAAATTAAGCAAACACAGTCAAGACCATCCTTTCAGCTCATCATGGTTATAGGACTGAGCAAAATGCTATCTGAAGAAGATGAAAGAATTCTGTAGCAGTCCATAACTCCAAGATTTCCTACTGCTCCTAGAACCAAGAGTTGTAAAAAAAAGAGGCAATCACACCAATGCTACAATAGCAGATACATAAATAGCTTACAGGGACCAAACTAAGCCCGATATCCTCCTCTGGCAAGCCCTGTAGCAGCTTCTCTGGTAATAACAACAGGAATATTAAGATAAAGAACATAAGTTTCACAGATGACTATTCTGCTTGTTTCCATGACACAAGCTGCTATTGTGTTTTAAAAACCTAACCTAGTCTACACTACAGCTCAGGAGTCATCCAAGGTTAAGAGACAATTAGTCACAGGAATGGCATCAAGCCTGGAGAATTTCAGCTCTGTTGTATTAGCTGCATTAAAATAAAGGAAATAATTTCGTCAACATAACATTCAAGATTTTCTCCACATCTCTGAGCATGGTTTTGTTGTAAAAGTCCAAACACTATTCAGCATGGAGAAATCTGCTCATCGATTTTTAAGTAGTGCTAAATTACCATTCACACAGGGCTTAGTCTTTAAATATCAATAGGCGAGGTCACACAACTGTTGCTGAAAAGCAGGTTAATTCAGGTACTTCTGACTCAGAATGTAATTTAGCCTCATTTGCTCCAAATGCTACTGACACTCTACGATTCAATTTGTAGCACTGCTTAAAAGAGCAGTTCCAGAGGCCAGAAATAGCCTGAGGCAAGGTGCTCCTTTGGAATGAGGCTTTTAACATAACCTTCAATTATAAGGAAAAAAACCCCAAACCTTAAATATTTTGCTGCTTTGGTGTTAGTCTCACCTTCCAGATTTATAAAAATAGCAGCTTTTCTTTATAGCTTTATAAGATTATTAAAAACAGTACTCATGGTTTCAGCAAGTGGAAACAAAAGGCTCAAGTCTCAGGGTTTCCATTAAACACCTACTCTTAACCAATTACAAACATCTCAGAGATTAACCACAAAAATGAAAGCTGCTGCTTTTTTTTAAGTGTTTGGGTTTTTTAAATATATACATATACACATACATATATACACACCAAACAATGTAAGACAGTCCAAACCTCCAACATCCCACTGATCCTATCAGTAATAGATAAGAGGTGCATTTATTTGTGGCAGGAGTCTGAATTCAAATGGTAAAAAGAGAATCTTACATCCTCTTAAAAGAGGTTTCAAATTAGAACTCCAGTTACAAAAGTTTAAAGTTACATAACTTGAATATCATGCCAGCAAGAGGGCAAACCACAATAATCCCAGGAAGTTACTCATTAAAATCCACTGCCAACTTGATGACTTCTGTTGCTCCAGCCTTGTAAAAACAGTTCTACTCCAGACACATAATCTTGTCTTTTAGAAGAACATTCTCTTATTTATTGTTTATCTGGCATGTGGAGCAGTGAATGAAGAACAATTTTCTCATTCTCAGTTAGTAGTGCTAAATCGTAAAAGATGTATTCATCTCTGGAAATATATTACAACTACAGTACAGCAGTATCAGCAACTGGAGTGACAAAAACCATGTAGGACACAATCTCACTATTGATGGAGTTCCATTAGTAAGAAGTGTATGTAGTTCTCCATAGATGCTGAACTAGTCTAGCTTCTTAAAAGCAAAGGGTTAACTTCTGTTAATGAACCTTATTGACAGAAGAATCACAGAATCATTATGGTTGTAAAAGACCTCTGAGATCATCCAGTCCAACTACCCACCTAGTACAACCATGCCAACCACTAAACCACGTACCGAAGCACCTTATCTACACATTTTTTGAACTCTGGTTTCCAGAGATGGTGATTCCACCACCTCCCAAGGTGTCAGGCCAGGACTTCACTCATGGTAAACTAAAGACCGGAAGATACTCAGAAAGAAAACAAGAATAGCTGCACAGTCAAGCATCTTTTTACTTCATTTTTGTGTTTTAACTTCCATAAATAATCTCCTTCTCAAAGTGGTCACAGCCCACTCCACCAGGAGCTTTTAATAGGCAGACAACATCAGACTGCTCTGAGAACGTCACAACATTAACTACTCCAGTACCATTAAGAGTAAATCTGATAAATGTTTTACAGTTACTGCACAGAAAGTGAAGACTTTTTTTTTTAAATTTCCTTCTTTAAGAGCCCTAAAACAGAATGGATGCACTTAGCTGCTAGTCACACCTCTATTGGTGCAGAGACTAAGCCAGAGTAAGTGACAAGTGTAGGCAATACTCACCATGTCTTGATCACTTAAATTCCCTCTGCCTTGTCTTGTGTAAGACTATGATTAAACAGCACGTATCTAAATATATGACAAGTCACAGGAAGGGAAAACCAGGCATTCAAACCACCCTACTACTCATGCAGTCACATCTCTTCACACATTCCTGTATTTAGCCACTCACTGTTTTGGGAATAAAAGCAATGACAGTAAGCTAAAACTGAATGACAATTCAAAAGAATAAAATTAGCAAAATCTGTAAGCCCAAGCTACTGCAAGCCAGAGTGTTACAGCACTACTGTAGCCCTCGTAACTTCAGAGATAATTACTTTCTCTAAGACACAAAATCTAACAAGAACAAAGTATGTAAAAGTATTTATTAGCACACTGCAGTCACTGGATTTCCACATGCTCTCTGTCAATTTTCATTCTGTAATGTCAACTCACATACCAGCTTGTCATATCACCATGGCTGATTCTATTCCCACTTCTCAAAAGCTATACTAATTCATTAAGGTAATTTTAGAACTTACTAGATGTGCCTGAAGGAGAGGATTGCTGTCACTCACTTCCCCTTCCTGAAGGCTCCCAATTACTGTCACATGAACTGGCAAATGAAACGATCTAAGGCTTTTTCTTTTTCCCCTATCCCGAGGATGGGGCTGGGGGAAAGGACAACTAACAATTTTATTTATTAGGTGAATTCATATTACTCACAGGAAGATAGAGCGGAATTTTTCCCCCCTGCTGCAGATTTTACATAAAATAATATGTCTGTGATGGTTTTACTACCTGGTGAGTAATATTGACACCACACCCCAGTCTCACCGTACAGTGCCTAATGCGATAGCCATACCAGTACATCCTCAAACACCAAGGTATAATTTACCCCACCTATACCAAGTAGTCCTAGAGATGCCTTTCTTCCTGGAATGTCCTGAAATCATCCCCATCACGTCCAAGCTTCAGCTTGACAGAGTTCAAGTTGTTCTATTCTAAACTGGTCTAGCAAAGCTTGAAAACCCACATAAAAATGACTGTGATCCCAGAGACATCCCCACCCAGTCCTCATCTGCTATTTTGTAGATACATTTGACTAAGAAGTTCCACTGAGAAAGGAGTGACCAAAAAAATCTAACTACAGATCTCTCTGCTTGCTGAAGACACACAAATCCTTTGAGTTAGAAAACCAGGGGGGAAATATCTCATTTCTGAACTACAGTACAGAGACTTTGACACTTGATATAGAATAACCTAACTGATAAATATCTGAAACACCTGGTACAGGAAAAAAAATGCTAAAAACAACACCAAGCCCCAAAGTGAAATGCTGATGATTTTCATGTAATCTTACTCATCCTGGTTTTATTCCTTTCTTTTAGCAAATGCTACAGAAATGAGACACAATCACATCACACACCAAGGAAAGATGAAAACTTTGCCAAGTATTTTTTTTTTCCTCTTACAGGAACATAATCTGCAAAAATAACACTGGTGAGATGATCTGTGTCCTTAAGGCTGGTAACAATTAAGAGAAAATTGTTAAATTTAGTACAAGTATAACCTAAGGAATTTATTTTGCTTTGCAGCTACTGAGTTCTTAAGTCTCCACCAGCAGATCTCTCTTGCTCTAACCAGAAGGAGGCTGAGAAAGAAATGCTACTCTCAGTATCCAAGCAGGCCATCAGAAGTGACTTATAATACATGTCCTTAGCCTGGAAAATACCATACTGGGCTATGCCTTTCTGTCTTCTGGTTAGGTGTTTAGGAGAACTTTGTCCACAGCCTTTCCAGTTATTCTTTCAATAATAAAAATTAAAAGTATCTTGCACTCCAACAGTTAAAAAAAGTTCTGTCTGCAGTCACCATTAAAATGCTAAGAAGCACCACTGAAGGGAAAACTGCAAAACGTTCTAACACAAGTCACAAGGCTCTTCCTGATGCCTACTGTTATCAATAGGCAGCCTTTTACTTTCACAAAAAAGCAAAGAGATGGGATGATTTAGAGGGTTTCCAAACACACTGAACCCTTACTTTGAGGGCCTTGTCTGTGCACTAAATCACAGTATCAATGCAAAACAAATCATTCATTTCCCTGAAGATCCATAACACAAATACATCCATAAACTTGACAAATGGAACAGATGATTCAGAACAGAAAAACAGAGTGAATCATGAAGTAAGTTGTAGTCAAGTTAGGAAAAGCCTCTGTAATAAGTACAACTCGGTAGATAAACATTATAAAAAGGTATCACAATAGCAACGGCTGCAGACATTAGTCACAACATGATTTAATACAGAACACAAATACTAACACCACACATAAGTGTTACCAAGTCCAGAAGACAACCCTGAAGGCTCACACTTTCTGTAGAATCCAAAAACAGCTGGCAACAAAACAGTCACATTTAAAATAGTCTGGACAATTCCAAGCAACCAAAGTTTAACTAATTCTCACTTTCCTGAATAACATTCTTTCCACTTGTACAAATGACTCACAAAGAAATAAATGTCCAGGCTACCATCCTTCAGACCTGGTTAAACAAGAAAACTAAAATTAAAAGTCACCATTTTAACTAAAGTTTTTTGCAGCAATGCTGAACTCTCTTTTAATTAATTCTACAGGAGGCCTTTTCACGCAATTAAACAGGAGAATGACTCATAAACAGGAAAGACAGCCTGAATCGTAGCCTCTGGTTTAACTTTCTCAAGTCCATTCCAACAAGCCAGTTTAGCTCAACTTATTTTTATCTTTCTCCTTTCAAATTTACAGCAAGAGCTAAAGTAGTCACGAGGGAGCACACCACAAACAATGCCCCGTAACTTCTCACCAGTTCCAGAGGAAGCCGTGACATTTTGATAGTCCCCAGTAAAGTTCAGGAACAAAGAGTCCCACAGTTACTCCATTATCCAAACAGCCCATCCTGCAAGTCTCAATTGTCAAAGTAATGAAATTAATAGGCAATATGCCATCTCTGTTACCTGCATTAGCTAGGTAAATTGAATCCTGGCTCCTAGCACCAGAAAGTTAAACTTAAAAGCAAACAACAACAAAAAATACACATACAAAAAAAAACAAACAAAAAACCTAAAACAAAACAAAAAAATCACTTAGAAGGAAAGTAGCTAATACCAGACAACGAAAGATCATAAAGACAAAAAGAGAGATGAAGACACCCATGGATCCAGGGGGGGGAAAAAAAAGAAAAACAAACACAACAAAACAGAACAACAAAAAAACCCCGCAAAAATACCCCACAACAATCCATCCTACAAGGAAACAGAGCATTTCAGAAAGCAAAGAAATAGTCTCCTTACAGAAAGCCATTTCAAGTCTGGAAAGATAATGGGAGAGTGCTATTTTCTTTGTAATTGCTTTAGTAATTTGTGAGACTTTGCCCTGTCCCGATTTACTCCTGGAACAAAATCCACATTCTCTTTACAAAGTGAGCAACACCAAGAATTACTGTCCCTCTGGCGCAGCTAAATAAAAGCTAGTCATTCTCCAGCTTCCAAATTTTTTTTTTTTAATGTCTAACCACACATTAATCAGTAATGACATAGGCGACCTATGACAATTTTAGTATTATAATAAAAAAGTTTTTACAAAGATCTTTTGAATCTGACTAATTGGTTCTGTTGTTTACAACAGGGTACTTTATCAATTTGGTATGTTATGAGTAAACACCTGAGCTCCTCAGACACGTCTAGAAACAAGTGCCCAAATGCCACGTAAAACAGACTTAATGGCTCTAGGAGAGCTCAAGCAATACCTACCTAACCAAGCTAGAAAACACATCATATACTACTGGGAAGACTTTTCACTTATAGAGGACAAAGGCTGAGACTTGCTTCACAGCACACATACATTCGTACGCTTTCGTCGTATCTCTTCATACTACTCAGAGCACTCCAATGTGGCACAAAACTCAGGCTTCATTTCTGTAGACTGAAATAGGAGTTTTAAACTGTGAAACATGACAAACACAGATGATTGCTTCACTAGGCTCATAAGCATGAGTAGAGTTTTCAAGATTTCATTAGTGTAACATTCACTTGTAAAGGTAGGGGAAAATTTTCTGCTGAGCCTCCCAGAGAACAGCTTACACTTAGAAACCTGAGGTTTAATTATCATTAGGCCTGTGTAACTGCCAGAATTACTAATGGTCATAAAATAATGTCTGTGCAGCATGTCACAATTTTCAGAACCCCATGTAAGCTAATCAAACTCACTTTCTACTACTGCTTTCAAACTTAGTGGCCATTAAATTCAACATCTCTCCGTTGGTTCTTGCATTTTGGCATAGAATTAAAAACAAACCAAAAAACAAACACACACAACAAAAAAACCCCAACCACCACCAAGCAAACAGAAAACCCCTACGAAAAAAAACCAAAGGGCATGAACCACTTTAGTCTTGCTGTACTTCATACAAAGATTGGATAAGGATGTCTTAACCTTCATTTGTTTGTACACTTCCTAACAACAAATAGTACCTGAAGGGCTTCCATTCTGAATTGATAACAAAAGGAGGGAAGGGGGGAAGAACAAACTGAAAGAATGTGACTTACACGAAAAGTCAACAGTAAATTTCATTTCACTGACATTTGAAGGGTATTTTTATTACACAGTCACTGTAGTAAAAGATGTGTTATTCCAGTACAACAGCTACAAAAAGCAAAGAGTGTTAAGTCAGTATTAATAATGTTTTCTCTAAAAACAAAGCACAGAGAAAGTTAAATGCTACTGAACACTGTGAGTATTCGACAGAAGCTGATTAGAAGTTGGCAATTATAACCATTCCCCCTCGGCATGAATTTCAATTCAATCACTTTGTAACACCTTCCCTGAACCTTGCTCCTTTTGCCCAAAAGATACGTCTTAAATTTGAGTTGGACACCAACACTGCCTGTCACAATTTGTCAAAAATAATTACTTGCAGATCCCTGAAGAGCTTCAATGCATAATAAAGGATAACATTCCTGCTACTCCAGCAGAACTCTCTTTTCAAAAGAGCAGGAAAGTTGAAAGCTGTCACTGAAAAACCTTCCAACTTGTTCATCAGTTGAGCTGAGGTAATTGCATGAAATTATTTCAGGAGGAAGTTTGGAGAAGACCCTTAGAACCAGGCAACAAGCAACACTGCTCCATCTGCTGATCAGCCAGGATTTTATTATTAACAACAGGTTTAAAAACAAACATAACTCAACCTTCAAAGCTTATCCTGACAGGATCTGATAAACATGGAAGCATTCTGAAAATGACACTTGGAACACCTAGATTTTATGCTAACAGCCTGCTTTTAAACAGTAGTTAATATAATTTTTAAAACACCTATTGAACTGGGAAGCATTCTGAAAATGACATTTGGAATGCCTAGATTTTATGTTAACAGCCTGTTTTTAAATAGTTAATTATATAATTTTTAAAACACCTATTGAACTGGCATAGTAGAGGGATGAGACAAACCAAACTTTCCTTGTTAAAACAAAAAAACCCAAACCAAAATAAACCAAGAACCACCAGTAAGGTCTAGGTTCCTCTAACACAATTCAGTTGCTCCACATGCTTTGTCTCTCCAGTTGTCTTGTAGCCGAAGCACAGTCATACTGTAGAAGTCTAAGGTTCACATAAAAAGCACCCTCCAAACTACAAATATTTGGGTGACTGAGGAAATAATGCTTTATGGGAAGTACTAAAAAAAGTGGTTTTGCAAGACTTTTTGCAAGAAATCAGTAGAGAGAGGGATCCATACAGCAAGAGCATCATGTCATTTATGGCTATTTTAAGTCGGAATGAATAATTCCAACCTAACATTCAAGGTTGGAAAGAATTAATTCTCAATAAACCTCCAGCATTTGTTCTGTTGAACTCAAGACTCACCACAGTACTACCCATCTGATAAACACTGTTTTGTCTCGGATTACATAGCAATCTCTGCCACAATCTATGTGAAGCAAACGAAAGATCTGTTCCTTCCTTCAACCATACTTGCACTATTTCTCAGTTTAACTGCATATCCTCCATTTCTTACGTGACAAAACATGAATAATTGAGTTATTTTGTCTGTCAAAACAATCCTCTTCCCTTGCCTCCTTTCTCCTCCTCCAACCATCTCTCATTTAAAGATTTCCCCCTCATGTTCCTAATAATAACCTAACATTGTACAAAACAGTTAAAAGCACACAAGTGATAGAGATTTTTCTGTATTACTCTACTTGTAGCCCTTATGCTTTCTGAGACCCTTTTTGGGGTTTTTTTGGAAAACAGCCCCCCAGCATGTTGAACAGGAGCTGTCAACTAAGAGCCTGCAAAAGATTTCTAAATCCTTTTTCTATAGATTTCTAAACGTCAATGGCTGGTGCTCAGGAGATGCTGCTAATTAGGCAATATTACATTTTTCCACTGCATAATTCAAGGGTGTCTCACTCACACCAAGTTCAAGCTTGAGACAGAGCCAAGAGCTACCTTCTCAAATCTAACAGTAAGATTACTCACGGTTATTCCACCAGTCTTGCTACACCCTGTTCAAAGTCTGCCTGCTTTAGATTTCTGCTATGTGTCTGATGTCCCTGTCCCACTTAACGTGATGCTGGCAAACACTGTCCTGATTTTCAAGAAGGACAACAAAGATGACCCTAATAACTACAGGCCTGTGAGTCTCATTTTTGTGCCTGCTAAAATTATGTAGAAGATCATTCAGGGAGTTACCAAAAAACACCTGAAAGACAAGGCAGTCATTGGTCACAGCCAGCAAAGGGTTGCAAGGGGAAAGTCCTGCTTGACAAACTTAATTTAATTTCTTTTAACAACAAGGTTACCCACCTAGTTGACTAAGTGAAGCCAGATGATGTAATCTTTCAGGATTTCAGTAAAGCTTTCAATATTGTCTCTCACAGTAACCTTCTGGACAGAATGACCAGCATACAGCTATACAAATACATCATGAGGTGGGTAAAAAATTGGCTGATGGGCTGGCATCAAAGGGTTACAGCAAATGGGATTACATCAGGCTGGCGACCAGTCACTAGAAAAGCATTTTAGGGCCAGTGCTCTTCAGTCTCTTCATAAATAGAGCATTTTAGGGTCAACACTCTTCAATATCTTCATAAATTACGTGGATGCAGGGCTGAAAGGTTTACAAAGTTTGCCAATCATACAAAATTGGGAGCAGCTGTTGACACTCTCAAAGGCAAAGAGGCCCTGCAGAGAGTACTAGATAAATGAGATGGCTTGGAAATCACCAACCCTATAAAGTTTAACAAGGGCAAGTTCCAGATTCCGAACATGGGACAGGACAACCCCAGATGTACATACAAAGTAGGGAATTGAGAGGCTGGAGAGCAACCCCACAGAAAGAGATCTCGGTAGAGGTTCTTGTCCATGGTGAGTTTAAGATGACCCAGCAGTGTGCCCTGGCAGCTCAAAGGGCCAACCGTGTCCTGGGGTACATCAAGCACTCCATTGCTAGCTGGTCGAGGGAGGTGAGAGTCCTGCTATGTTCTGTGCTGGTGCAGCCTCACCTCGAGCTCTGGGTGCAGTTTTGAGCACCACAATATGAAAAAGATATAATGCTACTGGATGGTGCCCAGAGGAGGCCACAAAGACAGTGAAGGGTCTAGAGAGGAAGCCCTATGAGGAACGGCTGTAGTCACTTGGTTTGTTCAGCCTAGGGAAGGGGAGACTGAGGGGAGACCTCATCATGATCTACAGTTTTCTGACAAGGGGAAGCAGAAGGGCAGGACCTGATTTTCTCTCTACTGACCAGTAACAGGAGACAAGGGAACTGCATGAAGCTGTGCCAGGGCAAGGTGAGGTTAGGTATTAGGAAAAGGTTCTTCCCCCAGAAGGTGGTGGAGCACTGGAACAGGCTCCCCAGGGCAGTTGTCACAGCACCAACCCTGACAGAATTCAACACGCATTTGGACAAGGGCCGCAGGCACACCGCAGGCACATGGTGCAATTTTTGGGGTTGTCCTGTGCAGAGACAGGAGTTGGACTCAGTGATCCTTGTGGGTCCCTTGTAACTCAGAACATTCTATGATTATATATAATAAGCCATCTCCACCTGCCAAAAGTTGCCCTAGAGCTCATGTAGCTGCCTTCCTTCTCATTGTGTTAGAAAGAAATCTCAAAGAGGGGAGAGGGGGACACCCATCATATTTGCATGAAACACTCCTCTACAAATCCCAACACAGAGTGGTGCACAACCAGTACTGCTTCTGACAACATAAATTTGCAGGTAATGACTTAAATCTTGGTATCTGTCTCCCAAAACCCCTTCCTTCTCCAGCCAGTAGCACACAACGTGTTGCTACCATGCAGTAACAGGAAAGCTATTTCCTCAAGCACTCTAACCAGAAAGCCTTTCCGTATCAGAAAAATCTATTTACAGTAAGCTGAAAAGACTTTGGCACCTACTTGCCTGTTACACATTTCCACAAATAAAAAAAAACCCCAGTAATTAGAACCAGTTAGCCCTTTGAAATCTAATATTTCAACTTTCACTACAATGGTAACCAAGCAAATGAAATGGATGCAAAAGATAACCATCAGGAGACACTTCTTGAGAAAAACAATCAGTCAAACTAAGTGATGGGAACTGCACAAAATTCAGCATGCACTGTGGAAATATATATGCAGAAAGGAAAGTAACACAACATAAGTAAATATTTGTGGCTTTCTTTCTCAGTCATCACGAGTTCACAGACTTCAGACTGCATTACTGTAATACAGTCTACACAGAATCTTGAAGGTCACACTGAAATTTCAGCTGGTGCAGGGTGTTTACATAATGATCTTTCACCACAGAAGTACATTATAGCTTTATTCCTGTATGATAATGGGTTTATATTTGTTACTAAGTGCAGTTCAAGGCATTAACTTCAAACTACAAATTCCTCCATGGCTTCTAACCCGTGTATTTTGAGTCAAATATATTTTTTTGGCCTAATAGCCAGTATTACTTGGGCTGCTTCAGCTAACAACCATCCAATTTACTGGGCGTGGGAAGAACCACCACAAAACCACAGTTTCATCTGCAAAATGATTCTGTGAATCCACTGGGGAAAAGAGTTTTAAACAATGAGCAGGCTTTGGAAAAAAGGTTTTATAAAGGGACATCTGTTTCAAAGGTACTTTATAGTGCCTACTGCACAGCTATTTTGAGACGCTTGGGATGTTTGGGTGCCTAAACATGAGAGAGTTCTTCCCTTCTAGTTCAGCTTTCCACTTCATACTGTTTGACAGCTACAATTCCACAAGTTCTTTCTAATGGATGAAACATTTTTTCCAGATAACCAGCATGTAAACCATACGACTCTTGAGTAGAACAAAAAAAGCAATTATCCTCCTCATTATATATTACAGAATGGGAAAGTTCAAAAATTCCTTAAGTATTCTGAAACACTCTGTCCCAGCACTGGTTAGTTAGACATAGACCCTAAATAAAATGGAATGTCAATCTTTGCCATTATTATCAAAGGTGACTACCATTAGCATCACCCAAGATCTCAGAAGCACATATAACAAAGTCAGGTCAACATTTTAATATATATGCTCACTGAATCTCAGCTTCTGCAATGCTTAATTCAACAAGATTCCTAACACTTTCCATCCAGATTGCTACTGAATTACCTCACCAAGGCATAAGTTTCCAAAAGAATTCCTGTTAATTTCTGTTCATCTGCTTTAGCACATCCACTTTTGTAGAAGTATATATACATATGTATATACATTAAGATGCCCATAAATTAAACCCTGACATATTAATGTATGCAATTTCTGGATTCATACATTCACCCATTTAATGGAACATTAGTTATTAAAATCATTATCATCAACATACAATAATCACATCATCAATTTCTAAAATATTTTAAACTAAGCTAGTTTGTATACAAAACTGGCCAAAAAAAGAAGTCCCACCAAATAAACAAAACAAACAACCAGACCGCAAAAAACCCCAAACAACAAACCCACAAACCCACAAAACACCAGAAAATATAGAAGTAACTTTCCACTCATCTCCATTAAGGTTACTGCTGCTCAAAAGTGATTGAAAAGTGCACCACTCAAGTCTTTGGTTGTCAAAACAGACTGTGCCGAGATGGTACCTGTGTTTCTAAACCTCTCAGAGCAGTCTGTCAATCTCTCTGCTTTGATAGAGCCTTTTCTAGGACTGGAAGGTAAAGAAAACAGCTACTGCAGGGAAAATAAAAGGTGCCTAACTGATAACATTTGCTTCTATTTATGTCAGTGGAAACCATAATTTCCTATCAACCCTGTGTATCAATGGACTGAAGAAAGCCACGGTGCTACTAGTGAAGCTTAGAAACCACCAATAAGGTACACACTCCTCCTGGGAACAGTAAGTCATTTACACAACTATGAAGTCTCTTCTTCGCTTCATTGACATCAGCAATACAGACGCTTATTTATATTTGGTAAAATTAATGCCCTCCACATCCTTGCAAGCCCAAACACAAATGTCTGCTTCACAGTACTGCTGCGCTATCTAACAACTCTACAGCTACATATGGAGTATAAATGCTGAATTTAACTGCATTTCTCTTCCAAGCAAAGACATTAGAAGACACCATTACTAAACCAGTTACAATGATTAAAGCAGCTCTGCAACAGCCCAAGTGACTTTGAACCTTTTAATTATTTTCTGCTTCAGCCATTTTCAGTATAGCAAAACCAGACAGAAAACAGTAGCTACTACCGTAGGGACAGGAGATTTCTCATTCATATTTGACTGGAATTTAAAAAAAAATAGGTAAATAAGGGAGGTGCTCTGAGGAAAAAGACATACATGCATGCGAGAAAGTTAAACGTTTCCAGTTCCTAGGAAAAAAACCACATCAGTGTACAGGTTTAGAACTGCAGAGGCCACACAATGGCTTTTGAGGACGAAAACTGATACCAAGACATTCCCAACCATCAAAGCACACTAAAATGCAGCTATACCAGCACTGCACTCCCGGTAAGAAACCTTACCCATCCTCGCTCTTTTAATCCAACATCTATAACAACGTCAGGGTGAAAAACTAGTGAAAGTAAGACGAGTTTCTGTTTGGTTCGATGCCGATTTCTCCTCACGCAGAGGGAAACTAGAGGCCACCTCGCTCTTCCCTCAGGCGCCACAGACAAAAGAGCGACAACCCGGGGGGGGGGGGGGGGCGGGGAGGANAGAGCAGTTCGTTTAACTGTGCCGAGGGCGACACGGAGACGAGTTTTGTCATCTTTCCAAGCACAAAGTCCCCGAAAAAACAACAGAATAGGCAGACCACATACAAAAGCCGCCTGTCTCTTCGGCGCCATAGCCTGAGGCGATGCCGCCTCTCCACATCCCCTAGGCTGGACCCAACCGCCTGGCTCTTCCCGCCTCCCTCCACCTCTCCCACCCTACAGACGACAGCCTCCACAGCTCCCTGTCTGCTTCCCTCCCTGGCCCGGGTAGGGGGAAATTGAGCCCGGTAAGAGCCTGAGGCCTACCATAGCAGGCGGCAGCACAGGCCCCACAGGCAAGCATAGAGCCCGGCCCTCTACTATCCTTCGCCAAGAAGGGAGACATAGCCATCCCGGCAGCTTCCTCAAGGCCAGCCCCATTGTTCCCCGCACCCCAGGCTCTCCTCTCCCCGCAGCCAAACCCTGCAACTAGGAGCAAAGAAGACAGCGCACTCACCACAAGGGCCGGGCTCCCCGCAACAGCTACCGGCCCCCTCAGCTACGGCACACAAGGCCGGCCGCAGCGCCCTGCTTCTCCAGCACCCTCAGGCCCCGGGTCTGCTCCCCCACCGCCGTTACCCACCGCTCCTCCGCCACCGCTGCTGCAGCAGCGGCCATCTTGTGCGTCGGCTACCTCCCCTCACCACCTCCCTCCCTGCACACCCTCAGCAGCGGCTGCTGCTGCTGCTGCCGCCCGCCCCTTCCTGCGCCCGCCCCTCGGGCAGGCGGGGCGCCAGCGGGGCGAAAAAAAGCGGAGTCACGGGCTGGAGAGCTGTGGAAGTAGGGTTGAGCGCTGGTGGCGAGTAGTCACCTGCTGTGAGAAAAGTGTCGTAAGCTTTTGTCAGGAACGGTGTGAGATTTCCGCTGCTCTCCGTTGCTTTTTGGGTGGCTTCTAGTTTCTTTTGTTGCCAGTGATCACTACGAGCAGAGAGATGCTACTGGGGCTAGGTTGTAGTTTTTTGTATGTCCGAGGAGCTCTCTGCGTGCTGGGAGCCCCAAAGCTCATAGCCCGCCATTTTCTTTCCCTCACGGCCCGCAATTCGCGGGGGGGAGAGGCGCGGGCGGGCGGGAAGGGTCTTTCTTTAGGGGATACTGAATTTGCCTAGTGTTTCCTCACTGTGATTGCCTTATGCTGTTAAACCTTAGAGCTTGAGGGTTGTTTTATTTCCTTATTCAGAGAGAAAATTAAAAGGAAGTTGTAGAAAGGTGGAAATAGGCCTTATGTCCCAAGAAAGAAGTGATAGGATAAGTGGAAATGGCCTCAAGTTGTGTCAAGGGAGGTTTAGGTGGGAAATGAGACATTTCTCCGCTGAAAGGTTTGGCAAGGCCTGGAAGGGGCTGCCTAGGGCAGTGGTGGAGTCACCATCCCAGAAGGAGCTAAGAAGATGTGTATATGTGGTGCTGAGGGACATGGTTTAGTGATTACTTGGCAGTACTGCCTTAGTGGTTGGATTCTATCTTGAAACATCTCTTCCAAACAAAACAACGCCACGATTCTAAGAAACTATGAATGCTGTTTCCCGCCCAGGCACACGCAGGTGGCTGTGCAGCACAGAAACCTGTTGCTTTAACTACCATGTCCATGGGAAAGTGCAGAGCTGGCCTTGCTGTTGGAGAAGGTCCCCCCATAGCTTGCTTTGCTGTAGGATATATTTAATTCAGCCTCAACCAACATCACAGGTAAGATGAGTTGGGGAGCCACCAAGCCTTCCTGTATTGCATAGTATCTGAGAGGCTACTAAAGAAATCTTAAAATGAAGTTATTTCTTCCAAGTATTCCTGGTCAATTGCTGCATTTAGTTAGCACATACTAATAGTTTTTAAATGCTTTGAGAACTAATTATTTAACATCAGGTTATTTCAAGGTAGTATTGAATTCATTCCCATTTTATGAGAACATAAACTGTTGTGTGAAATACTAAGGAATTTGTCTAAGTTTATTTCCAAATTTAAAAACAAAAATGGAGTTTGGTGGTCCCATCCTATTCCCCATACACTTTATATGTCTAGCTGAAGGCTCTGCAGGACCAATGTTGGTATGAGGTCATTGTGCAGGATGCTTCATATGGAATCACTGCATTTCTAAATACTTTATAACGCTGTAAGAAGTGTGCACTGTGTTATCAGTTCAACACGCAAACCACAGAGGACTACATGACCTTGACATACCACTAAAATAGTGTAATGTCAGGTCAGAAATAACCAGGCCTAGAGCCAGGGTTTTGAGATTGCAACCTGCGAAAGGAAACGGGGTCATGACATGCAGACAGAAATGTGGAAACAAGTAATGAGCTGAGCTCCTGGACATGAGGGAAAGTCTATGTAGGGAAGAGCTTAATCTTCAGCTCCTATTTTTGACTCTTGTATTGATTGCAAACAGATTTTCATGTTAACTATACAAGAAATGTGGTGATAGTGGCCAAATATATTCTTTCAGTTTTGCTAAAGAAATTGTCTCCGTTACTAGTCTTTTCCACCAAAAGAATTAAGCTTAATGTTTATCAAGGATTAGGGCTTGAATAAAATAATACTTAAACCAGCTATTAAATGAATTTCTGAAAACTGGGTTTTCTTTACGCATTCACAGTTGCTTGGGAGCTTGTGAACAGAGAAGGACAAGATCTTTACAAAGACCACATTTAATCTACTATTAGTTACAAAAGAAATGCAAATTTGGGAAGTTTAACATGGAAGTGTGAATCTTGTTATTATGGCTATTGTTATTTTGAGGGAGATTAGTGGGAAAGATTTAGGAGTCTACAAACAGAAATCTGAAACCATCTGAAACCAGAATCCTTAATACCATCATTACACAGTAAAATATCTGAATGAATAATTTAATCAAGAATATCATAGATTCAGAAGTCAGAGGTGATCAGGCACTAGTACATTCTTTTATTTTTACTATTGTATTGGCATTGTAATACTTCCTACATTGCCCTAATGAAACATTAATACCACTTGTTGTTAATGACTGTATAAATTATGGAAGAGTCTTTGTCCTGAAGCACAATCTTTCGCATTACCAATTGGCAAATTGCAGCATAGTTTGTTAAAAGAACCCTAACCTTCTGAATCATTTTACTCCTATCAAATTAGTCCTCTGTCTTGGGAATTAACTACTAAGCAGTATATCTTGCACATTATTCTAGATCAATTTAATTATTGTCTTCATCCTATTCTAATTTTAAACTATACATACCACAGAACATTTTTAGCCAGCAGTTGCCATCTTTTGCAGGCTTCTCTCCTAAATGTTATGCTAGAAATCTGAACCTTATTAGTATCGTGATCACATGCAGAAGCCAGCAGTAGGAGGTAAAATGGCAGGTGTTCTCTGTAACCAGTGTTTGAAGTCACAGAAAATTAGAAATGGTCAGGGCCTGAGGACATTCTCTCACTTCCTGGTTTCTAGCAGGTCATTGTACACAGCACATCATTCTGGTGTTTTCTTCAGTCTGGGTTTTAATACTCTAATGTGAAGACTTCTACCAGTTCCTAGACTTGGTTCCTGTATACAGTTCCTATGCTGCTGGAAGATTTTCATAGTCAGGTAGCTTATGTTTTCCCTTGGCATTTGATTCTGTTACCAGTGTTTACTTGCTAGCCAATGTAGCTTTACTGCAGTACTGCGCTGCTTAAAGAAGTAGGATCTGAAATGACCTATGGTTCTTGATGCTTAACATTGTGAGGACGAGTACTCTGATCTCAAAACCAATTTTAGACCTCCATCAGAGTAAAACTTGTAATGACTGTTCTTTATTCTGGATTTTAAAACTTCAGAATTTGCAGATGAGCTTGTTCTCTCTATGGGAACTGATTCCCCTAGATACTTAGTATTTTGAAGGTCTCCTTTCTCCAGTTATCCAGAATTTCTTCCTGCTTGGCATTAGTGCTTTAGCATATGAAACACAAAACAGTATTTGCTGTTAGGATTGCTGTTTTCATATCTCATTTCAGCTTATTATTAAATCTTCTGTATTTTATCTCCAGTTATTAACATAGTTCTTTCTTTCATGTCCTTAAAAAAACCACAGGAATTAGTTTTGATTTTACAATGTATTGTCTCAAGTTTCCATTCCTTCTTTATCTTTTTTTCCTTCCTAAAGGAGATACTGTGTGGGCATGGTTCTAGGGTTTTACGTTTGTGGCCAACATAGGAATGTTATTCAGATTGTACCTTAGAAATTAATACCTGTGTTATCCTGTGTAACTGAGAAAAATAGGTAAAATATCAGTGTAACTGTCAAATAATATCATCTGATGATTCAGTTTTTATATGACTCTTTCTTTATAAAACCCATAAAACTGTGGTGAAAGAGTAGCTGTCTTCATAAAAAGATTTTTTTAACTTGTTGGCAATGTTTCAGATTGCTATTTTAGTTATCTACATAACCTGTAAACTCATAATAATGGAAAATGTCTCATTTTGAAACTCTGATATCATAATGAAAGGCAAGAATTAAATATTTTTCCAACTGCCTGCAAGTGTTTAAGAAATGTCCTCATTATTTCCCACAGACAGGATTCTTGCATATGTCATATAAACCAAAAACAGAAAATCTGTAGCCCTTTTGTGTGCTTGTCTTAAATTCCTTCACTTTATTATAAAGTTCTACTGGCAAAAGCAGAAGTCTGAGGCATATCCACCCAACATAATAATTGCAAAAACCCCCACCCAATACTCTCTGCTGAATATTATCCAAGCCCATCTAATTCAAATGCAACTTTTAGAAGTAGTTATATATTCTTATTTAAAATAGTAAGAGGATGATAGCAAAATAAAGCATCCCACTGTGGAAGGACATACTCAATACCTTGACCATAAAATATAAAATTTAGATTTCCTTTCAATAAGGGAAGCCTGAATGATGTAAAGGAATGTGAATAGCATATGTGTAAAATTAATATTTCTCCATGAATGTTTCTCTCTCAATTTGCACAAGCAAATAATACTAACAAAAATACCAAACAGGATCAGATTTGTTTCAAAATTTGTAACACTTCTTGCAGTTCTTTGATGCTCTCCATAATAGATTTGCAGAATATCAGTACAGTCATTAATGTTTGCATTTTCAGGCTTATAGAAATGCAAAAAATCTACCTAAATACACCCTGTACCTTCAGTTGCTGTGAAAAAAAATAAATTATAAGGACAATAAGAGACTTTCCTTTGATGATTTCTCATTGGAAGTGTCACTTAACTGTCCTGTCTCCTTATCTTCCATGTCCCACTGACATTCAGAGATGCAGTATGCTGACTTAATCACAGATTTTTGTGGCGCTCCTCATTGCAATTCTGCTTGCATGTAGTTTGTCTGGTTTGCTTTAATCTCAGAGCTGCCAGTGTCAAAAGAGACAAAATGTTAAAGCATTATAAAGTACAAGAATTTGCAGCATAACAAGCATGCAGACCCATTTGGAGACTGCATGAGGATATCAGAGATTTGATGTTCTCTGGGCAGATCAAGTCCAAATCACTACCGCATGTTTGTTGTTCTGGTGCCCTCTGCTGAAATAACCATCTGTTTGGCTTCTGAGTCCATCCCTAGGGAGGGTAAAGAGCCTCTGACAAGTGCCATGTGCTGCCACCTCTTTATTTTGCACTTTAGTTCCTTGATTTGTTTCCTTTTCTAGTCTGTCTCAACAAAAAGCAGAAGTATGACCCTTTATTTCCTTTCCTTCCTCCAGAGGTACTTATGTTGAAGTTTGTTCTTTTCCTTTCTATGGCAAGTCAGTACCATTGTGTAGCTGCACATAAAACCACAGTCTTGGTCACCCTTTGCAAGAGAAGTTAAATTGTAGAGGTTAAGTAACTTTTCAGGTTCACTTAGCAAGCAGGGGCTAGATGAGGAATAAACCCTGTGGTCTTGTCTCCTGTTCCAGCCACTAGACTTTATGCATCCTCCACGCTTGTGCAAGTCACAGTAATTCCATAACTAAACTGCTGAGTATTTTTTCAATCAAAGTGCCCAGGTAGAGCACTCTTACTACAAATAAAAAGGGAGTATCTTACATCTCTGTAGTCGCACCACATTTCCACAGTAAAAGAAAACATGCTGATGATTTTGAGGACTTATTGCTTACTCTCACCCCTAAAGACTCAAATGTTTTCTGCTGGTTTGGCTTAAAAACACCTGATCCAAGACTTCCCTAGTGCATCTTCCAACAAATGGGGCTATCGTTTCCCACAGGAAAATAAAAGTGGAGGACTAAGGAAGCCTTAGCTAATCCTAACATAATCGAATAGCTGTATAAAGTAAGTTTAGGTGGTTTTATATTAGTGTGCATTGCAAGTAGCTGCTGCTTCTTCAAATCTCAATTCTAGCAGTTTTTAACAGATATATTGTTCAGGTAATAGGAGGGGACTTTTTTACATTTCATCCCTCGATGGATGGTGGATGGAAGGATGACCATGAGCCAGCAGTGTGTTCTTGTGGCCAGGAGGGCCAAGGGGATTCTGGGGTGTATTAGAAGGGGTGTGGTTAGTAGGCCAAGAGAGGTTCTTCTCCCCCCTTTACTCTACCCTGGGGAGGCCGCATCTGAAATACTGTGTCCAGTTCTGGGCCCCTCAGTTGAAGAAGCATAGGGAACTGCTGGAAAGAATCCAGCCCAGAGCCACCGAGATGATGAAGGGGCTGGAACATCTTCCTTCTGAGGAAAGGCAGAGGGAGCTGGGTCTCTTTAGCTTGGAGAAGAGGCGACTAAGGGGTGACCTCATTTATGCTTTTAAATATGTGAAGAGTGGGTGTCAGGGGAATGGAGTCAGGCTCTTCTCAGTGAAGCCTGGTGACAGGACAAGGGGCAATGGTTGTAAGCTAAAGCATAGGAGGTTCTGTGTGAATACATGTAGAAATTTTTTCCCAGTTGAGGTGCCAGAGCACAGACTGCTCAGAGAGGCTGTGGAGTCTCCTTCTCTGAAGAGATTCAAAACCCATCTGGACGTGCTTCTGTGTGACCTGATCCAGGGAATCCTTCTCTGACAGGGGCATTGTACTGGATGATCTTTTGAAGTCCCTTCCAACTCCTAACATTCTGTGACTCTGAGACGAGACGTATATAATCAAATCTATAATGTAGCTGTGGTACATGCTTGATTAGCAGTTTGCAAAAAGACTATTTTCAGTGGAAATGTCAAATCTATGCAGGTAGGCTGATTATTTTTCTGAGATATAGCTGTATGGTAATTTCCTTTATTGTTTTACTAGAGATTTACTAGACAATGTCTACTTTGTCAGGCAAACTCACACATGCAAACCCCTACTTTTTGCTAAGAATTTCCTCCCTCACTTTCAGACTTCTTTTCAGCATACTGTTCTTTGTTTCCTTTTGCTCATTTCTGGACTGATAAAAAGCTGCTACACACCATTCAAGCAGGAAACAAGGATTTCCGAATTGTAAATGTGTGGTATATCATTTGTTCCTCTTGCATGTGTTCATCTGCTTCTGGTAAATTGTCATCGAGAATTCCATTGTTTATCCTAACCTTGGAAGATTTTGTTTTAATTTAATGTTCCAAATATTAGATTCATTTTTTAACTTGGTTAAAAAGAACACAGGTTTTGTAAAAAGAAGTTGCTATCTTTTATTGCTAATAAAATACCAAGATTTTGTCAAATTTGGTGCTTTGTTGGTTGAAGGTTATAACAGTCTGACATGTCATGTGATGCTCTCTTCTTTGATTTCAGCAGGTGAAGGAGCTGGCATTTACAGAGGAAGAAAAAGGAAATTCACTGAAGGGAATCAGTAAGTTGAATGAAAAACAGTAACAGAATTAGGTGTCATTACCAGACTGGAAGAGATAGTATTTGTGGTTTGGCTAGTTAACTACTTTTTCTGTTATTTTCTGCATAAGCTAATGATGAAATTGTTAAAGAAACAACAGTGAAAGGATCAGAACATATTGTGAATGCAGATGGAGCTTACATTTTATACACATTTTTACAACAGCCAATTAATTTCATTTAAGTAAGAGTGACATCAGCTTTTCTGAGATTAATGGATATTTAGGTTATTTATTACATACTCATAGAGGCACATGGCAGACTATGGTAAAGGCCAAAGGTTTAGCCTGTCAACAAACCCAAAACATTTGGAGAAGCTCTCCTTCTGTTCTGTTAGGGAAGTTTTTCACTCTCATACGGAAGGCCACAGTATCCCCAGTGCTTTTGGATGGCTCTGCTAGGCAATGTGATATCAGAGGCTTGTTTATGTTGCAGTTTATCACTGTGTCTCCCAGGCAGCAGCTTTTCTTATCAGTGTTTTCATTAATACAGTGCTCTGGTAAAAAAAACAAAAACAAAAACAAGAGCAAGAAATGAACTGTCCTCTATTTTCATAGAGAAAACCCACCTTCTTCTTAGCTTTCCTTCCACAGGAAGCATATATCCATATATACACTTATTTGCTTATTAGACAAGATAAAATTGTTTCTGCCCTACATGGATGAGTCAGGCACTGAAAACCAGTTGAGGACAACCATGTTAATTCAACTGTTGCATTCAACCATATTCTCTCAAGTGTTGCAGCCACAACTCACAAGTGTCAGGAGGCAGAGACTGAAACAAACTGGCTTTGTCTTGCACTTCTTAAGCTCACAAATCCAAAGGAGAATCCTGGGAATACAATATTGAAACTCTAAAAATCTGACCCTCAGTCTGCCTTTCAATATTAGCTGCAAAAAGAACAGATACAAACTCTATCATAAAATCATTTAGGTTGGAAAAGACCTGTAAGATCATTGATTCTGGCTAATCACATTATTTAGCTGTCTGGTGTCTTCTGTGTGGGAGATCCCTGTTGGTCTATCTAGAATGAGTTTCTCCTGCTTTTCTTAGCTCCTTGATGGGAGGAAGCATTTTTGGTACTGTTAACCTTTCTCAGCATTAAAGGTGGAAGGAAAATCAAGTTGAATCCACCACTCCCACCTGAAATCTCTAACAGGTTCTTGTAATTCTATGTGATTATTAAATACTCAGCTGCAACATAGCACAGTAAATTATTGTTTCTCAAGTTTTTGGAAGTTCTTTCACAGAAATCTACTATTTCATCCGACTAGAACTGCTTGGTTGCTCTTAATTTTTCAGTTTTGTAAGAATAACAAATACTTGTTTGGTTTCTACAAAAAGAGTGTTAGTAATTTTAAAATTTTAAATCTCAGTAGGCATGATCTCACTTTCAATTAAAAATTATTTGTGTGGTTATATATTTGTAGAGTATCATTAAAATTACAAAATACTTTATAGTTGTTCATTAGGAATCCAGGACTAAATTCCATTCTGTCTCAGTTCAGAGTGACTGTGGGTAGTGTAGATCTCAATTTATTCTCTGTAAAGTAGAATAATAGTGTGTTTTTGAGGCAGCTAAAGGTGAAAGAATTCGGAAATTCAATCTATAGATGTAAATTAACACAAAGGCCACATTTTCATCTTAAAAACTCTAGCAACAACATTTTCTGTGTGTCTCTCCCACTTAATACTGCTGAAAATAAGCAATTGCTTCAGTGACAACTGTTGTCAGACACTTACTGATTTGTTCAGTCAGAAATAACTTGTAAACTCCTTTCTGTACTATTGATCCACCAAATATGGGAAACAACCCTGTTATTAAACTGATTATCTGTTTGCTGTTCCTGATTACGTTGACAGTGTGTTTATTTAGGGCTCCCCACTGTTCAGACCGAGTATCTGAAATATGCTGAACAGCTTTAATGCATTGAACCTAACTTCTCCACAGTTTGTATCCAGTAGTCTCAACAAGTATTCAAAAAGTGAAATACTTCCCATCAAGTCCAGGTGTTGATTAATTAATTACCTGTTGAGTTGAAGGGAATTTGACTCTAGTTTACCTCTGGTATATAAAGTTTGGCACCACCCCAATGATTTTAAGGTTGTCAATCCTCCCTAGACGAAAGTCAGTGCGTAAGGTGTTCCTAAGTATTTCCTTCCAGTACTCTTAGTTCTAAGGCTGTGAGAAGCCACTTGCTTTTCTGAGTGGTAAAGCTTACTCCAGCAGTAAGATCAATATATTAGGCCAGTGTGCTCAAACATACTGCAAAGACCTGAGATAGGGCCCCTGGGGCATAATGCTAGTTTCTAAGCTGGCGGAGAAAGAGCCCACAGCAGGATCAGTTCTGAACACTCAAAATTCCATTTTATTTTGGAAATTCTGGTTTAACAAGAATGACACAAACATACAAAATGCTTCTGGGGCCATGCCATCCCTATAAGTTGCACAGCAGTGTATTCTAGACCAGATGTGTAAATATGTTTTCCCAGCATCCTTGCCCCCAGTTTTGGTTCTGTTATTCTGAACTATCTCCTCTCTTCCTGTTATTTACGGGGATAGGTTTAATTGCCTCCTGAATAGGAATTCTTCCTCGATCCTGTTGTCAGGCCTCCTCAGACAGACCCCACAGTTCCTGGCTTCTGACGTAGACGGTTCTCTGGCAGAAGCAGAAGGACTGGTTGAGGGAGGTACCCATTCACAGCACAGGCTGAATGACCTTGGTTTTCCATTATCCCTCAGAAAAGGTTAAGTGGGATTCCCTCTACCAAGACAAATATTTATATGCGAGCTTTGTAGAGGTCAAGGTGTGGAAATTAATACACATAGACTTCATAGTTCCAATTAAGTTCCAATTAAGTGCACAACTGGATTCCTTTATCACTGTCTGTATTATGCTTCAGCTCCCTGTTGTAGATAATGCAGGAGAGGCCTGGCATTGATTTCTTTGCTTGATGGATTTTAAAAGAAGTTTATTGTTGGTTGGTTGGTTTTGGTATTTTGTTTTTTTTCCTTTTTCAGAATGTATGGATGTGCTCCATCTTCAGAATTTTTATTACACCTCACAGGCTATTAAGGATATGAGGATTTAAGTATGCTAAAAAAGAAACTCTTATTATGTGTTTTAGCTTGAAGAATTCATTATGCAGCAAAAATTATTTCCGTTTTCAACAGATGAGCTCGAATGTGCCATCCTCTCTTGTATGCATACAGACTGCTTGCTTTACACAAATCGTCATGTTTTTTTCTAGGCCATACAGGTCTTTGACTTTCTATATGTCCAACTGAATGTTTTTCAGTCATGCTTGAGCATGACTCAAGATCAAGTTTCCCAGACTTATGGTAGTTCTTGTCATTCTCTGCTGACGTTGCTCTGATTGAAAGGAGGTATCCAAAACATTTGGAGCTCAGTGGAGTGGAAGAATTACTTTGCTCTTCTTGTGTTTGACAGCCTTTTTCTACATTTCAGTGAAGCATTTTTTGTGATGCCAAATCACTCTGGACTCATTTTCTATTTATGAACTGCTACGAACCAAGACTTATTTGTATAAAGTAACTGCTTAGCTAGTTTGTCTCCAGCTTACATTTTTGCAGTCCATTATCCCCAACTATATGTATTGGTTTCTCACCTTATTGAATTACTTCCTATTTACTTCAGATCTTTCTTTCAACTCATCATGTTTTGGTCAATTCTAATTATATCTTCCAAATTATAGCTTCCAAAAAGCTCTCACCTGAACAGGACATCTCCACAAATATGATAAAAATATTCTCTATTGTATTGCATCACAGAAGCAATTCAGGACTCAGGATGTAAGCATCTGGAGATCTCACTTGCTACAAGCTTCTTTTACTGAATCACTTGACACTTCTTCTGAATGCCATTTCCTAAACATTTCACAGAAGTTTTGTGCAGTCAATGCTCTTCTACTCTTCTGCTCTCTTCTACTTCTTTAGGAGAGTACTGGATGACACAGCATCAGAAGTCTCACTGACTTCAAGATTCCTTGATTTGGTTCTGAGATGCTATTGTTGATTGTTATGAAGCTCATCGTCCAAGGCCTTACAAATAATTTGCTTAATAATTAGTTCAGTTTTTTTGCCTGATACAGAGTAAAGCTGACTGGTCTCTGATTCCCATCCTTTCTTTCTTTTTTAAGGTAGGCACCGTTTTCTTTTTCCTGGTCTCTGATCTTTTCCGAGTTCTTGAAGGCAATTGCTAATAGCTTTGAGATTGCTTAGCCATTTTGTTAAGTATGTTGACTGAAACTTATCTGGCACGTGACTTCTGCAAGTACCTTGCTTAAATAGATCCTATTTCTTTCCTTACTTTAGCTTGAGCATTTGTTTTTACATTCCTAATGTTAACCATGTAAGCCATCTGATTATAGCTGACATTTTGGAGAACACACACACACAAAAAAGCTTTGGTTTCCCTCACATGATTTGATAATCATTTCCTCCACCACCTGAGAGCAAGTCAGTTCCTCCCTGGTAATCTTTCACGTGAGCTTTTTGTTCTCGTGCTGGATGGCTTTTTGGTAGTTTCAGCTCAGCTCATTTTGTATGTTAACCTTGCTGAATTTTTCCTTACAACAATCACTTTGTTGTCAGTTTTAATAATGTAACCTAGATTTTGCTTTTTTTCAAAAGGTGCAAGCCACTGAAATGGTTTAGATTTAGCCAGACTCTTCTCTTGCACGCTCTCTTTCTCACTGTGATGCTCTGTTTGTGGCTGTCATGTTGATTCTATAGGAAACGGCCAGCTTTCCAGCCTGTGCTTTTCCTTAGAATTGCTACACTGGGTTTTGCCATTCAAACTGTGAGTTACCAAAACTGATTTTATTCAAGTCCATTGGATTGATTTTCCTTTTTGAAGAGTCCTTAACTTACTTAAGAGCCACAATTTCATATATATGTATATATATATATGTAGCTATATCAGCTACATGGTCTTCCAAATGCCTGAGTAGGTATCTTGCTGCTGCAAGTCTCATTATCACCAGTTCCTAAGCTTTGGATGATTTTATTAAAATTAAAGCAACCACGCACTTGATCTTTTCCATCTGTGGGTTTCTAATGGGCCTTTGCTATGACACTGTTCTTTTCCTTTTTGCTGTTATCCAAATACTTTCATGATCTCTGTACCTTATGCTCCTTCTCTCCTACCTTTGTTTCCTGAACAAACTCTACATTTCTATAACAATAACTGGCTATCACAATTTATTCAAAATGTTGGTTATGAATATAATGACTTTCAGTTCCTCCTGCGTATCACCCACATTCTTACATGAGCATGCAGCAGCTGACTACACCACCAGGGAAACTTGTTTCTTATTATTGCTCTATTGTAATAGTTAGTAAAATCATTCCCCTCCTCCCCCTTAATTTTTCTTTTTTCCCCACATTTTTGTGGTTTTATCTGAATCCTGTGGTGTAATAAAAATAGTCTGAAGATAATGTAATTTACACCAGCTGCAGACAACTAGGAAAGATCTGTACTAGTAACAACAACAAAGTGGAGACTGGCATAGCGTAGAACTGGCCAAATAGTCCTGCTTTGCTTTTCTCTGGGAAACGCTCTCCTTCATCTGCTTGCCTCGACAGCTTTGTTACAGCATTACGAAATGACAAACCAACTATCTTCTCTGTCTGTTTGCACGTTCAGAATTTGCTTTGCTTCTTCTACAGTACATAAATGAGTATTAAGGAGAATTTAACGCTTGGGTGTATCAACTTCAAGTAGCTGTGCTCTTACAGTGCATTAAAAAATCTCAAAAATCAGACCTCTGTGGCTTTGCTGCTACAAGGATTTATACTTCAGCCTTCACCCCATTTTCCCGCAGACACCCCTGCAGCAGGCAGCGCTGAGGGGAGAGGGACGCTCTGAGCAGTGCTACAGCCTCCTGCCACTTCAACCCCCATGTTGTTCAGAGATGAGCTGTCAGAGCAGACCTGCTGTGGTGAGGAGTGGAGCATTCCCACCTCTTAACCCCAGTGATGAGAGAACACCATACAGATGATACCTTCATGGGGAATCTGATCGGCTCTTCCAGCCTGACCCACCAGACGCAGCCTGCTGGCTTTCACACAGCACAATTGTGTTATTTAAGGCTGTGGTCTGACATCCTTAAGGTTTTGCTGATCCACATCAGAAATAAGAAGAGTACAGACAAGCTGTGTAAATTTTGTGGTTAATTTAAATGCAATTTGCTTCACACACAACAAAAAAAAAAAGAGGAAAGAATTCAACAGGATAAGCTTTCATTATTTGAACATTTTACTTAAGCATGAAACAATGTTGATATTTATTTAAACATATTTATTTACTATTTAAATATTGAATATTTGTTTAAGCACACAAAACGACTGTTGATAAGCAAACACCATTTCCCTCTTAGTGAGACTGGGGCACAAAATCAAAAGGCAAACTTAACAACCAGTCACTTTTTTTAAAGAGGGCCCTGACGTGGTGCTTAAGAGATATGGTTTAGTGTCGACCTGGCAGAGCTAACGGTTGGACTCAATGATCTTAAAGGTCCTTTTCAACCAAAACGGTTGTACTATTTGTAGGTCACTTCCACTGTTCCTCAGTTGCGGTCATAATGACACGTTGTCATCTTTTCTGCGAGCTGGGTGGTTTCCATGGGCCGAAGACTAACTCCCCTGCAGCCACACCGAGCCTGAGCACCGGCTTCGCGCCTCGACGCCCAGCCCGTTCCTCAGGCTGGGCGCAGGCCTAATTTGGGGCAGCTTGCCGCCGCCGCTCCCACTCCGAGCGCCTCTAGGCCACTGCCCCCCATCCCGGCAGGGATGGTTAGCCGTGCAGCCGGTCGGCCGGATCGACGTGGGTAGCGGTGGCGGCGGGTGAGGGCGGGCCGCGCACCGCTCCGCCTGTTCGCCCCCGGCCTGGGAGGGGAGAAGAGGAGAGCGGTGCGCGCGCGCGCACCTCCGCCCGCTCCGCCATCCCTTCATCCACCCACCCGCCGCCGGAATGTGGACGGCGCTGGTCCGGCCCTGAGGCGGCTGCGCAGCCCGCCGAGTTCTTTGCCCGGCCCCCCCGGAGAGCCGGTGGCGGAGCCACGGCGAGAGGCGGCGCCAGGCCGCGGAGGACTGCTTGGCTGTTCTGGGGTGAGAGAGGGGACGGCGTCTCGGGCTTCCCGCGCCTCTGTGAGGGCAGGGGGCTCGTGAGGGGCTGAGGCGTGAAGCGTCAGTGCTCCCTCAGAAGAAGCGGCACGGCGGGAGGCGGACTCGGTGGGGAGGGGGACGGCGAGGAAGGCCACGGTCCGCCTTACCCGCCCTTTGTGACGGGGTGACAAGTGCCCTCTGACCTGAGGCGGTTTCCTCCTTCGGCGGGCCCTGCCGGTACGGCCCCGGGAACAGCTGGGCACGGCCCTCCGCCCGGCGGCGGAGGAAGGAGGAGGCAGGAGGTGCGGGGCTGCTCGGGGGATGGTGTCGCTTCTCCGTGTTTTGTGGTGTTTGTGTAGAGGAGGGAGTTCCCTGTGCGTGGCTGGGTGCTGGGGCAGGGCCACTGCGGGGGGAGAGGAGCTGGAGGAAAGTGGGGGATGTGAAAAATAAAGTTGTTTTCGTGATGAGGGAAGGAATAGCCTTGTGGAAGCGTTCATCTCCCTTCCTTCTCCTCCTCCTCCTTAGGAAAAGTGAAGTCACTTCCCAAGAGTCAAAGCTAGGAAACTACTGCCCTAAATCGGTGCTGTCTCAGTGGCTCAGTTTTTGTGGGTTTGTGGGCTGGTTTTGTTTATTTTTACATAAATTAAAAAAAAAAAATTCAAGCCTTCCACAGGTAGACCCTCCCTAATTGTGATCTGGTACCAAAATCCTTGTCTTTAGATCATGTACTTCAAAACCTGCTGAAACCATCTGAAGTGGGTATGGCACTCTGAGTGGAATGGACTTGGCAGCTCTGCTCGTTTGTAAGTTTCTGAAATTTGTTATGCACTTTGCTCTTGCTGTTACTCTTTCAAAGCTGTGTTGTTAAGATTACTTGGTTATGATAGTTTTGTAAATAAATCATTACTTTTCATATTTCATACCTGCATATATGTGTGCACCCAGGAGGAAAAAAATATTTGAAGTGTCAGCTCTTCTTCAAAACAGAAGAAAATTCAGCAACAAATAAGAAATAACTTGCTTAGGTAGGCGATGCTTTTCTATAGGCTCACAACCATGTTGGTGATCTTTCAAATAAAACTTTGGAGATAGGCAGCTGTCCATTCTGTCTTCAAGGAAAGATCTTGGTGATATTACAGGCAATATTTTCTTACCCATTAAATTCAGCAAAAGTACCATGGCTTTATTTGACTGAATGTGATGTAGGCCAGAATCCTGAGTGCTCATTAGACTGACTCGTGCTTCAGACATTATGAAGATTTGCTGGGAGTATACGATTAGTTCTGCAAGTTATGCCTGTGTCTAGGTTTTAAATGGGATTGTAGTTAGTAGTATTTATGTGGGTTATATTGTATTAATGATACTAATTAAGAGGTTAGTTTGCAGTTTAAACTTGAAGGGACTACAAATACAGTTAATGCAAAGTAAGCACAAATTGCCTTCAGTGTCGTAAGAACAGAAGCTAAACTGGAGCAGTATTGGAAGTACTCTGCAGTATTTTCTTCAAGATGTTTATAGTGGAATATATTGCTTGGTTAAAAATAGCATTTGGTCCTTTAAAATGTGATGTTGTGGCTTTCTGTGGAAACCGGGTTCCTGGTGCCTCCTCCCTAGCATTTGAAGACAGTCAGAGTTGTGGCTGCTCCTTCCCTTGTGTCATCAGTGGGACTTCAACAGCAAGGAAGTGAGTTAAGAGAACTATTCTGGTCCAAAAGTAGTACTTTTCTTTCTTTATTTTTTCCTCCCAGAGTTACTTTTTAGTTAAAACATCTTCCTGAACCAGTTCACTTGCATGGTTGTATAGCTGTTGTCTCAGTCCAGAGGAGGAAGCAGTGTGTTGGTAGGGAGGAGAGTGTAACTGCAGTCCTGATACAGTCACGTAAGTTGTGATGGGTGATGCACTTACTTGGGTCCTGGGTTTATGGTTGGTAAGTTAATATAAGAAGGCACTACTGCTAAACTACACTAGAAGCTACACTGTGGTTTTGATTGGCTTATGTCACTTGTGGTGAGGATAGCAAATGATAGTAGAGGTGGTAGGAACTCTTCTTTTTTTGTCAGTCTTTTTTTGACTTACCTTGATTATGAAGCTGTGGTGTCATCTTTTTTACTTTTGGCAACATTAAATGGACTATGGCTTTTCAGTTTTTCTTCCGTGTGCCCACAGAAGCAGCAGTGGTTTTTTCCTGCGCTCTCCGTTGCAAATCTTTTCTTCTCACTAAACCTTTTGTTGATGCATCAAGTGCTAGGCTAGGGGCTTTTGTAAATTTATTCAGCTCTAATTTAAAAACAATCAGTTGTATATTGCTATTACCTCTGCTGCAATTGGAAGGTTATTTCAAACTCGACTGATCATAGTAATTACACACCTTCTGATTTCCAGTCCAGGTTAATTTGTCATTGGATTATACCCATTTTATGTGCCCAGTGGACTCATATGTTATGTTGTTACTTTTATGATCTTACCAAAAGCGGAAGCATTCTTGAGCAAATGGATGCAAAAACATGTCCAAGTACAATACTGTTTCTTTTTCTTTTCTGGCCACTAGCTGTACTCATCTTTCCTGTAAGAGCTCAGTTTTTCTCTGTGAATTTTAACTTCAACCTTCTAAGTGAATATTAAAATATACATTTGAAGTGTTAACACTGGGCTTCATAGGGGTGTCCTTTTAATGGAGATTGAGATGTTTTCAAGTATATTTTCATAAGGTGTGCTTTTGGAAACTCATAGGTTTGACAGTTTGTTCCAACCTTGGTCTTACTCTATTATACTGGTACAGCTATTAAAGGAGCCTTTATTGTGACCTGGATTGCTGAAAGGATTCTTTCTTATTTTACAGACACCTGATTTGTAAGCAAAGCCAGACATATTTGAAAAAAATTTGAAATTGATTTATTTTACCTTATTCTCTATTCTTAACTTTTAAGAAGAAACAAAACCTATGTATAGATTATTAGAAAATGCCTCCATGGTTTTTAAGATGTTTATTTACTTGATTTTGATATCAGAAGTGTTCAGAGAGGGGACTTTGAAGCTGAAAGAAAAAGCAGTTAGTTTGGTGGGTGTGTAGGTGTGACTGTAAACAGTACGTAAATAGTGGTTTCCAAAACCTGCTTAGTTAAATAGGTTGCTCTGAAACATGAATAAGGCCCTTGTGGAAAACCTTGACTCTGTTGTTTCCTTGGTAGGCTGTTTCTTGTTCTTTAGAGAGACTAGCAGGGGCAAGGGTCTCTCTAATATTTTTAAGTGGACAGAGGGAAAATTAAAAGTTTTTGCTACAAAGTGAAATGGGTTACAGCTCTCTGATTTTTTACTCTTGTCACCTCTGAAACACAAATTGGGATGTCAAAGGAGGTGTGAGTTTATTTTAGCTCAAGTAACCTTAAAAGTGCAAAATTGTTCTGATGCTGAAAACTTCTATACTCTTTACTTGTGGGGGAGGCACAGTTGTACAAAGGGAAGAAGTTCTAAGGGTAAGTAGGTAGAGTTGTTGATGTTTTTGTGTATTGTGCTGGACGTATGCTTACTATATATTTACAGGACGACTGAACATTTTTGATAGAGGATTAGAAGTAATCAACTTGACTAAAAAATTGCTGAACTAAAGTGTATGAGCTAGAATCAGAAGCAGATGAAATCATGAATTAATGAAACGGAATCATTTAAGTACAGAAGTGTCTTCTGGAGGTCATCTAATCCAGCTCCCTGCTTAAATTAAAGCAAGAGCAATTTAGATAAGGTTCTTCCAGCCCTTAACACCTTTTTGGGTAATCTGTTTCCACATTACTGTGTTATGGGCACAGGACTTTGCACTTGCCTTTGTTGAACTTCATGAAGTTCTGCCAGTGTATTTCTACAGTCTGTCCAGGTCTCTGTGAGTAGGAGCCCTACTCTCCAGTGCATTGACCACTTTGCTCATTTTGATGTCGTTGACAGACTTGCTGATTTTAAAGACATCAGATGGTACTGATTTCAGTGGTAATCCCTGAGGGGTGTGACTGTAACCACTCCTTATGGGATTTGGTACATCTGATTGCTGTTCTTTCAGCACAGCAGCTCAGTTAATTTCCGAAACACCTTATTGCTGTTTGCCTGCCTAGTGCTTATCTTACCAGTGTAGCTGTAAGGATACTGGGGGGGAGACTTATTAATGGCCTTCTGTATTCTGTGGTCTTCCATCAGCTGCTTAACCACTGCAGTGACCTATTGTATTTATCGGGCATCACTTTGCCTTGGTAAATCTATGCTGGCTTTCCCTAATCACCTTCTTATTCTTCCTTGGCATAGGAATGCCTTCCAGGAGGATTTGCTCCTTAATCTTCTCATGGGTTTAGGGTAGGCTGCCTGTTCTGTAGTTACCTGGGTCCTCCTTGCTCTTCCTCAAGTTGGGTGTGATGTTTGCTTTTTTTTCCCATGATAAGGAACCTCCCCTAGTCTCACAGCCTTTCAAAAAGTGGTAGTGTGTGGTCTCAGTGATGCTGGCAAGGTCCCTCGGGACTCTCAGATGCATCCCATCTGGTTCCACAGACTTGTGTGTTTCCAGTTTCCTTAAGTGCTTCCAAGCTCCATCTTCCTATTTTGGAGGTAATTTTTTATTCCAACAGACTCTGCTATTAGGCTCAGGAGTCTAGGAGAATTGAAGGTGGACCTTGACAGTAAAAACTGGGGCTAAAAGGACAGAGTTTGTCAGCCTTTTCCATATCCTTTGTTACACGGTCCCTGTCCTGCTGAGCAGAGGGAGCACTTCTTCCTTCGCCTTCCTTTTGTGCTGAGACAGGAGTCCTTTTGTGCTGCCCTTCATTCCTTGTCAGTTTTAGCTCCAGCTGGATGGTGATTTTTCCTAATGCCATCCTTGTGCACACAGGCTCTGTCTCCGTGTTTGTCTTGGGCAGCTTCTCCCTGCATCTGCCTTCTGTGTGCTTTGGAAACAGAGACCAAAACTGTTTCATTTCACCCTTTCATACCTAGAAATGTGTAAAACTATGAAAATAAATTTTTCTCAGTCTTGGTCAGTAAATGATTCTAACCTCAGCATGAAATGTTTGAGTGTTAGATGTCAGTTCCTCCGAAGCAAGCAGTGAGCATTATCAAGCTCTTCTGATAAGGGATCAAGTCCTATCTATAATGTAGTGTGACTTGTACTCTGGTGCTATGAGAAAAATGAACCTCACCTTTTTTTTTTTATTTTTCTTCCCCTCCTACCCCCCTTCCCTGCTGAACTCCAGGTAGAAATTTACAGCTGCAGTGTATGTCCTTCCCTCTATTGTGCGTTGTAAATGAAAAGGAGATGTTGATATTTAGCAGCAAGATGGTTGGATAAATATTAAACTTAATACAGTCTGTACATAAGAGCTTTCAGTTGGAAATCATTTTGTTTTTCTGTTGGTGCATAAATCCATTTTAGAAATCATTAGAATAAACCAATGTTTTGGAAATTGAATAATTTTAAATGTGTGGGATCATTCATTTTATGCATTCGTTCAACCCCCTCACTTGTCATGGCTGAGTTTTGAGTTTCTCTGTTAAAGATAAGGGAGAAGTTGTTGAGTTAAAAACCTGTGTAAACAGTTTGAAACAAAGGTTTTAGGTGATTTAAACCCCTCTGCGTGTGCTGGATGTTGCCTGCAGTTTCTTAACTGGTGTAAGCAGTGTGATTTGCACTGAGGTACCAATGTTGTCTTAGCGGTGCCAAGATAAATCCTTGGTTAAAGGCTCAGGTATGTCAGATACTGGTCTGGCTTTTCTGTCTAAGTAGGTCTTTGGTATCTGTTTGGACTAGAAGTGTGTTTTTTAGCATGATTGGGAGTTCTGAGTTGAGTTCAGACACAGTAGAAAGGTATTTGAGTGGAGTTACATTACTGTGCAAAGCAGCACTTGATAACTGTGGTAGTCAGTGTTCAGATGGCGGTCTGCATGTTTGCCTTTTAGGTGTAAGTTTTCATTTTACATGAGGCTGCTGGCAAATTCTGAAACAGTGAAGCTCATTACTAATGATGGTGCACAACTCCCTGGCTTAATTGTTCAAATTCTTCGTATCTTACGTAAGATTTCTAAATGGGAAAGGAAAGGCCAAAGGCCAGAAAAAAAGTGAAAGGTATTTTTAAGAACCAGTAAATTGTCAGAACAGGATTTTAGTCAGTGACTGAATCTAAGAGTGGATTTTGAAGTGTCTGAGTATCATTTCCATGTTACTGTTGGGCTTAGAAGTGAAGTAACTTGCTTGATGTCATATGTAAGTCAGTGACACCAGTGAGGAATGAAATGGCTGTGAATGTGTCAACAAAGTCCTTTCTCAGTACTTGCTATAAAAATCATGTAGTAATAATCCTTTTAATGTAAGGAATCAGTTTTGAGTAATTTATTATTCATGACCAATCCCTGCTCTTTTCTTGCAGGCAAACACAGTTGTCAGAATGTCTCTTAGGTTATACATATTTATTCTTTCCTCACTAAAACTTCAGTATGGCAAGTTTTGTATCACAAGATCTGACAGTGTAAGTTTCCAGAGGACAGTACCTAGGAATAGTCTTGAGGTTATGCTTCTTGTCAGCAATAAATTATTCTACAATCTCTGTATTTTCAGGATGCTGAGCTATGTTAAGTAGTTGCACTTTGGGTTCAAGTATAGCTGACCTGTCTGTTGTATGTGCCTTAAGACAGAATCCTTTTTGTTTTATAGGGTAGGCAGCAGATTGCAGATGCTGATCTGTTGGAGTTGTCCATGCATTTGATAGGCTAACTGTATTTTTCCTTCTGGAAAGAAAAAGAGCTTAAAAAAGTTAAGACTTTGTCTGAGAATCTTAGTCTAAGGGTTGACCTTTAAAGTGTGAACTAATTTTTTGGTTCATTTTGATAATCTTTACTATTATTTAGGGAAATAGATACTTGTAAATTGGTTTCTATTTCAACTAGAAATGCAAAAGTAGTTCTATCAAAATCCTTTACTTTTCTATTCTGTACAACTACTCATGTAGTACTGTGCCCTTCCAGTGGTATAATAATGGCATGTCCCCAGGTATTTTTGAAGATTTTGATTATAAATTCTGTAGCAATATGCAGTTTCTGAAATTCCTCCAGTGGAAAACAGTTCAGAGGAATTCAATTTAGATATTTTGACTTGATTACCACACTTCACAGAGATCTAGTCTTATCTACAATTTCAGCATAATAAGTAAGATGGTTCTAATTTGTGCTTCTATTGTGTATGCAAACGATTATTGTGTTCTTTCTGAAATTAGACAAAATGATTTTACTGAGGTCCACAGATTTATTCCAATACACATACTGTATACACGTATTTCTAACAAAGATGTTACAATAAAAAAAGTATGTATGTTGTTATCTTCTCTTCATTGTCTAACTCTTTATTTCCCTCCCAGAATTTTAACTTAAGATGAAGGCTCTGTGATGCCTTTCCAGTTCTCAGGTCTTTGCAGGCAAATAAGTGTGAAAATAAATTGCAGATTATCTTAACGTAGTGCCTTGTCTTTGTGTATGTGTCTGCATTTAGGTACCAAATGCAAGATCCAGAATTTGAATTTAAAAGCAGGTAGAGAAATTCAATAGCTGACTAAAATTTTAAAATAAGATTGCAAAAAATATTTTTTGAGTTTTTTTTCTTTATATTTAAGTAAGGTGTTGGTACATTTCCCTTTATTAAGAGTTTGAATGCTGCAAACTGTGTTGGTTTTTTTTATAGCACCTTTTGCTTAGTTGCTACTGAGAAACAAGTACTAGATTACATGCAGAAAAAGGATTTTTTTTTTCCTCTCCATTCTGTGTACTCTGTTTTATTTTGTTCCACTTGGTGTATACTTTGGTTATTTCCTGTTATTTCGAAGAGAACTCTCACATTTCTTGGTGGCAGTGCTGCATACGCAATAGCTGTCCTGAGCCCTAGCTGCTTGGTCTTGTCTGTATTCTGTGCATTGTTGTGCTAACATAGGTGCTTGTGTTGTCAAGTGTTGCGCTGGCTGAGGAAATGCTTTAATCCTTTCTTTCTCTGGGCTTAGCTGTCAGTCAGTTAAGCTACTCAGTCTCTTTCCGTGTGTGACTGCCCGGATACTTGTGCAGTGTTAGCAGAGAGGTGGGAAGAGTTGCAGCATTTTGGGGCAGTTAATCACCTCCTGCATCCGCGTGATATTACTGAATACTGTAACTTTTAAGTATCATCATATCAGTGTTTGTGAGCATTGGCATGCAAAACGGTAATGGAGTTGAAGGGAACCTTTTCGTGTGTGCCGGCTCTTGGTGTAGGAGTAAAACTTGAATTGGAACTCAGATTAGGTGGTGCAGAGACTTGCCTTTGGAGATAATAGTCCTGTCTGTTCAAATAGACAAGAGTTTGTGTTTTCTCTCAGATGTAAACTTCTATCATAAAAAGATGTTTTTATTCTTGTTATGTTTGGTCCTAATTGTTAGTTATTAATATTGGCAGTATAAACTTCCAAGAAGTTGGGAAAAGCTAGATAGAATTAATCTTGGAGAGAATTGCTCAGCAATTTTGAGGAAACAAGTGAGGAATGAAAGTGGCTATGGGCGCAGTAGACAAGTCAGCAACTGATTTTTGTACCTTGTTTTGAATGCTGTTTATTGCTATAGAGATGCAGAAAAACTGTGAGGGGAGAGAGAAAATGAGTTCATCAAAATGTCCAAGAAAATACTTTGTCAAGCCCCAAAAGAGTAAGGTGAAATTGGAAGTTCCCCATAGTTGTGCTAATTTGCCTTTGATCCTTATAGCTTCCCTTTTGCTGTTTCTTCTTTTGTTTCATCATACTGAGACATCAGAAGGTGAGACTGACTACAAAGGGGTCAGGCTGAAGTAGTCGTCTAGCTTTTGATAGTAGCCAGAGAAATTGAAGGGTATAAGACAGGTACAAGCAATCCTTATTCCAGCAGACCCAGTTTCTCTCCCTGGCCTCTGTGATTCTGTTTTTAGTTCTTTCTGGTTATAAGTAAATGCCTTGGTTATGGGAACCCAGTCTGAGGCTTTGGCACTGGGGTTGTTTGAGGTAGCCCATCTTTGTTGGGTGTGTCATTTGGGTAGCTTGTACTGTCTTTAGAGACTTCATAACTCAACCCTTTCCCTCTGAAAATACTGTTGTGGAAAGAGTGTGCTTACATAACTCAGTAGAACATGACTTTTCATACTTCATCACATTTCTGGGAGTTTTGTATTTCAGATGTGTTGCTATAACTTCCTCTCTTTGTTTCCAGAAGTAGAAATGTTTTGTAGAGGTACTTAGTATGTAAACATTGATAGTAAGCTTCCTTATCTGCATTTCATGACAATCATGTCTCAATTGTGTTGAAACCAAGAGTACAATATGCTTATATTTGGGAAGCTGTCTTAAACTTTGAGAGAGAGAGACAGACAGACTGTTATTTTAAAAACCAGAAAAATGATAGCAATTGCAGATAAAGCTTTTTGGTTTCGAAGTACTTTTTGTTTTATTCAAGCAGGTCAAGTTATCAAATTAGAAATATGATGTAACACTTAAAATTCAAGTTACTCTGGATAACCTGTCTCAACACACAGACACTGTTTTTGTTTGTGGTGGTTAGGTAATATTAGACAAGATGATTGTATCAAGAAAATTAGTGAGAGTTCTGCCATAGCTTTTTGCAAGATTCTTGCAGTTACAGTTGGTGATTGTATGAGCAACCATACTGTATTATTTTAAATGCCTTTTGCCCAGCAAGAGCTTATTCTGTGATTTTTATAGACTGATTTAGATTAGCCTGAGGCTTACACTGAGTATAATCAATAAGGGTAATTAAATCTAATAAACAAGGTGCCTAAGATCAGAATAATTGTGATCTGGCCAAGAAACTGCATTTATTTATTAAAACAAACAAAAAGCCCCCTTCCCCCCCAGCCCCCCCCAACAACAAAAAGATTGAACTGTTTTTCTTTGAGCCCAGTAATAGTGTCACCATAAGAAGGATCTATAAGTCTTTTTTTCATGATGTTTTAACATAGAATTTATTGCTTTAAAATAATTCTACTTACCAGACTTGCTTACTCGAAAAAAGCTGCAAAACCAAACAAAACTGTCCTTTGGCAACCAGATTAATTTATCTATTGAAAATCTTGTTCTTGTAACTGTTGCTTAAAGGTGTGTTAGTACCAGGTATATCTGATTTTGTACTGACCTATTCTTACGAATGGAGGATCACTTTTCTGTTAGGGAAAAAGTTTTATTGTCTCTTAGGAATTTCTGTTCTCCATTTTCTAAGACCTACCACGGCCTTTGGAATTGGCAGTAGACTGCATCATGGAACATACGTATAAAATCTTGCCCTAGGAATGTGAAATGCCAGCACATTAATCTGGCATGCAGAGGGCAATAAAAATATACTGGTCAACTAAAAAGCAGTGCTAGTTGAACCATTAGGCTTCACTGTGTGTAGAGCTAAGAGAGACAATGTTACAAAGAGGATCATTTGGTGTGGCTTTTAGTTGCCATGTACACCTTTCTGTACTTCTCAATTTAAAGCAGTTCACTTTGATGTTTCATTTTGACTTAATCTTACTCTTTAGAAAACCTGCCATTTCTCTCTCCATCTTTTCATGTTGCATCTTAATATTTATATTTTTAAGTGATAATTTAAGATCTTAGCTTGGATCTTAAAGGGTTTTGAAGTGTCTAAGATACACAGAAGTATGTATTTTTAACAAGAAGCTTGATTTTGTTTCTAACTATAATGGAAACAGGTTTTTTTCCTTCTAAAGTGTTGGGTGACTTGAAACAGTGCAGTTTTGATACAAAAGCAGAGCAAGTCTAGATGGCTGTCAAAACACATAGAATTTGATTTTGGAAAATCTAACTACTATAAAAAGTTCAGTGTGGTTATCCATTCACATCTCATGATTGCCTTCGACAATGAAAGACGTAATCTTAAGAAAAATATCTGAAGAAAGTGAGATTAGAAGGGAGCATGAAACGTCATCTAATCCTTCCCACAGTGCAGTGGTGGACTGACTGCAGTTTACCAGTTTTTGAGAAAAAGCAATCTCATTATCTGTGATTTGTAGTATAAAGGTGGCTTCTGTGGTTAAGAAAAAAATGTGATTCCAAGTGAAATCTGCAAAACAAGGTGCATGTTGCAAATCTCAAGATAACAGTTGTCGTAAGGTATAATTCTGGGTTTGAGTAACAAGGATTTTATTCTAGAGGTAGTCAGCGTCAGGCAGTGAATCAAGGTCTGTGTGTTTCCCTGAGGTTTGAAGTGACACTTTATAAGGCCCTTTTTTGGCAAAGAGAAAGATTGGCACCCAGGATGACTGCTGCAGTGATCACACTGCTGTTCCATATGGTCTCTTCTGCTTTACAGCATGGCATTCTTACTGGAAATAATCGCTTGTGGAGAAAATACCTGGTTGAAACATTGAGTGTATTTAATGGAGAGAGGTTGTGGCATTGTCTAAGTTAGACCAACACTGTTATTGTTACTATTATGGAAAAAGCCATGAAATAATCTCTTTTAAACAGTGGTTGTCTTAAGCTACTGCTTTCCTCTGCAATGTAGGTCATTATGTTCTTGAGCGAATGGCCATACAGTTCAGTACCTCGGCTGGTTTCAATTTCAGTGCTGCCTGCAAGCATCATATAGCAACGAAAAAACAATAGGAACCCCAAGTCTGTCAAACTCCGGACACTTTGTTCCTACTTTATGTTTTCCAAAGTTAAAAATGAATTACTTGCTCAAGAAGATGAACTGTTAGTGTTTAGCTGATGACAAGGAAGCAATGTGAAGGTGTGCTAGAATTGCTTCATTTTTCATTATTTGCTTTATCCTTGAGGCAGAATGAGCTACCGCCCTTAAGCTAGTTGTCTGAAATTCTGCTACACTGCTGAGTAAACTTGTTTGCCAGAACTTGACTTTTAAGTGTGATTGTTGTTATTCTTTCTAAGATACACATGAAAATTGATAACAGTAGCAGAAACCTTCTTACTTACACTTCTTTTCTAATTTGTAGTTCTTTGAAGGGAGTAGAGGAAATACTTCTTTTTTTTTGTCAGTTAAGAACTATTTCCTCATACTGGTGAAACACCGATTGGATTAGCTAGCATTGTTTGTACTTGTAAACAGCATAAATTACTAGGTGTCGGCAAGAGGCGTGTGTGCAAGTATCTGTTCTTCAGCTGATGTCTGTCATGCCACAAACTTCTGTGTGTAGACACATTTTAGGCCCACCCAGTGTTTAAGAGTTCAGATTAGCGGGTTTGTGTTGTGTTTAAATTTGATTCTCAGCTTCCTTCTTGCCTGTGACTTGCAGTGATTGATGATCTCTGCTGAAGAGGAGAGGTGGTGCTTTTCTGTTTGGCTGCAGGTGTCAGCTGCTTCCTTGTCTGAGTTATGCTCCACTTAGGTACCAACCACATGCCTACAGTGCCTCTCAGAGTTCTTCACCATGATGATATTAAAGACAAATAAAACCAATGCAACTCCAGACTGTGAGTCTTTGTAAAGATAAAGTGGTTCAGTGGCTTATGTGTGATCCAGAGATTCCAGAATGTCAGGAAAACTGTTTCTCTCCTTAATAATAAATATCTCAGTATTCATAATACGATGTATTTCAAAACGTGCTGGTTAGAATTGATTTAAGAAGATGTGGCTGTAGTATGTTTTTGAAGGAGAGCAGATGTTTTCTTGTTTATGCAGTTCTCTTCTGGTTCTGTTTTCCTTAAATTGTTACTTCTTAGCTGGAAGATTGAAGTGTAAAAACAGTCTGCAAACCTCAGTATCAAGGCACCCGATACAACAATTAAAAACAGTTTGCTATCCATGAACAGACTAATTATTTGCTGTTGCCTCTGTAGCAGATGTTTGCGTTCACAGAGGAGGCAGTGCTGCCAAAATAAGCTGTGTGACTGCTTTCTAGTTGTGGGGGTTTTCTTTTATTGTTTATGTATAGATATTTTTTCCCTTTGGAAAGACTGATTCTTAACATTGTTTTCCTGGAAATTAGAAGCAATTTTATGTATACAGATATGTATATGTATTTTAAAATATAGTGATACAGGAGTCATCTCTGTTTTAGGTTGATTTTAATCTTGGGAAACAGTAGCAGTAAACCAAGTAAATGCTTGTTTGTTTTTCTAGAATGTCATTTACATAGCCAGAGACACTGGCAAAGCAATTTATGGATAATTGAACAGTAGTTAGTACAAATGCAGAGACTTAACTTCTTGTATAAAGATTACACAAAGAGAAGTTGAGATTAAGAATAAAATTGAAGTGCTATTTTGTCAGTGAGAATTGCACAAATTGATTTTTATGATGCCTAGGATTTTCTTCTGCGTATGTGTCTGCTCAGTTGCTAGAGAAAGGGTTTCTGGGCGAGAAGATGGTTAGCTGTACTGCTTCAACATACAGTATAATAAGGAATTTTATGAGGTTGTTTGGTCCTTAAGTGAGAAAGGACTGAAGAGGGGAGGTTTTGTGTATTTGAACCATTTGTTAGCTTTCTGGGGAGGGTATGCCTCAGTGTAAACAAGCACATAGGAGTGAGAGCTTGTTAAATTCAGCAAGCTCCTAATGGGGTGACAGCAATGATAACACATATTTTTGACATATTTCTTAAAAGCAGGTTGCTGTGGTCGAGACAGTGAAGTGTGTATATGTGTAACTGTCAGTGTCTGTCCAGTTTCCAGTTCCCTAAGCAGCAAGTGAGAATCTAACCACATCACTTCAGTAAACTAGAAATCTGAATCACAGAATCATTACGGTTGGAAAGGACCTTCAAGATCATCTAGTCCAACCGATAGCCCTACCTTACTCTTATCCCTACATCATCCCCTGAAGAAACACATCAATCCTCTTCTTAAAAACCTGCAGGGATGGTGACTCCACCACATCCCTGGGCAGCCCATTCCAATATCTGAGTCACATAGTGCCTGTGATTTCAAATTCAGTTAGCTTAGTGCTCTTTTTCAGTCATGCACTGTATTGTGTAGCTCCAAGGAAGGGAATATACCATGCTTTTCAGTGTATACACTTGAACTTCAGACATCTGTCAACAGAAGATGAATCTCTGCATAGCTGAATTGGACCTTCCTCTTCAGAAAGGAACCAGCAATTCTCTTGAGGAACCTTAGTTCTGAAAATAGGAAGAACTTACCAGTATCTTATTTAAAGTTTGAGATTATCAGGCAAACTGTGTGGCTTTGAAAGCCTGTCTTTAATACAGGACCTGATTTTTTTGTCTGATAAAAAAGTACAAATTAACCTGCTTCTGGTGCCCTTCTTTCAAGAGGGCAAGGAAGCTTCCTTTTAAAACCTGTTTCTTGTTGCTTACTGAAAATGTAGATCAGCATTGATCTTGATCGTTTGTCTTTTCATAGCTTTACATTTTATAATTTTTTTTTTGTTGGTTATAATGCTGAAACAAAACTAAAATAATTTTTTGCTTTCCTGAACCAACAGTGAACTTTTAACTTTGCAGTAACTTTGAAATATTTGTTAAGCACAAACTGGAAGTAAACCCAGAAATGTGTAACTGCTTCAGAAGACTGGTTTGTATAAAAATTGATGCTTACTTTTGAGGACCAGTTTGATAAGGAGGTTTTTAAATCTAATTAGGTCTGCAAAGCAGCTCATTTCTGAAAGCCAGTGGCTCTCCCCTTTTGATTCTTGTTCTCCTGTGATGCTGTGTCTTGCCAGCAGTGCCCTGCCCAGCAATCCCATAGACATACATCACTGCATAGGCATTTGTGTTTCTGTGTGTGAGGTGCTTTTGCGTGTCTGGAGTGATAGGAAGTACGTGGAAGAGTTAGGAAGGGAAGGAATTGGGACTGTATCTGCCCTCTGTCCCTTACTCTGATTCAGTGCTGAATCCACCTAGGTCTTCAGGACTGCTGTTCTACAGTATCTCTTGTTCTTCAGCCAGTTAGGCTACGTTATAAGGGGAGGTGCAGTGAAGCTGGGATGCTTTTCTGGGATCAAGTGGGGAAACTGCACGATGTGGGCTCAGGACTGTACAGGGGTGTAGTTCTGGTCTGCAGCCCCAAAATACCTCTATTCCAAGTAGTATGGCTTAGGTAGCTTTTATCCAGGCCATTGTGTAAGCAAAACACTGGAAACTGAAGTACAGCGTAGATATTAAGTGGCTTGGCCAAAACTACACAATAAAACTCAGAGAAAAGCAAGAGCTTTTTTTCAGTGATTGTAGTATCCTTTTAGCTTAAGGTATTTTTTTGGAGTAAGATCCACAGCCCACACACTCACACTCCCCTTTTAAAAGTAGATAAGTCTGATTAATTACTTTATCTCCAGAATCCTTTGGTCTGAAAAACTATTTATCAGAAAGACTTTTGTGAAATTGGTACTTTCAAAATTTTTAATCCTTTATTAAGTAGTCTTTATTTGGCTGAGTTCAGAAAAATTCCCTCCTGCATGTTTCTTTCTGGGTTTCTGAACTTTTTTTCTGTGTGCTATGACTGTTCAGTGTGGAGGAAAAATTTTCTTCTCTGTAGGAAAGAGCATGACTGTTCAAGATACTTTTGAAGAAATTACTTTCTTGCAGTAGTAGTACATACTTCCCAGTAGTTCTTGCTGTGAAGAGAACTTCCAAAGCACGATTGGTTGTCATCCTTCTGAAGGTGTTGTTGGAAGAGCAGTTCTGACTCTTAGCTGTGGTGTTTTGAGAAGTTACCCTCTGGTCTGAGGTTTCAATCCTTGGAGCAGTGGTTGGCAGAACAGAAGGTCTGTTCACACCTTGGCCACTTCTATTCGTTTGGAACTAACTACTCTAGCAGCTTACACTAAGCTTATGGATGTCATGCAGAAGTAGCTGAGGTGCATTATGTTTGCTGACTTTCCTGTCCCTGACTGTCAGCCCCTCCGTGCTGGTTACTGCCCTCCTAGTAACTTTAAAGGGGTAAAGCAAATGCTAAACCTCTTCCATCAGTATTCAGAGGCAGCATTCAGCTCCAGGATCGCCTGCTGCTAACTTCAGGAAATAAACTTAATGTGATTGTAGATCGTACAGCTGCATGTATGTTCTCACTAATGCAATCAGGAATAAATTCTTGTATTTTTAACTTTCAGCTTTTCACCAGAAAGAATGATAAATAAAAAAGACTTACTTCTGACTTCAGTAGTAGGACTATGTTCTTAGAGCTGGTGTGTGTCTAGTAGGTGACACTGTCATTTGTCCTGTACCTTTTGTAGGAAAAAGGTGAGTTCAAGCGTATAGCTCAGTAATGAGTTAAAAAGGAGTAAGTCCTCAACAGGACTAAAGCTAATGACAAAAGGGAAATGGCAAAACCATCTGCTGAGTGGAGGTATCTGGAAAGTCCAGAATGCACGTGTCTCCTTTCTTGCTACTGAAGAATAAAAATACCCCTTCAGATGTTCTGCTCTTTCCCTTCCCCAAATAACCTTAATGAGTGATTCTTTCAGAGATTATTTTTTGTTACTGCTTTTCCTCAATAGTGCTTAAATGAATTATAAGATCATGTGCCTTTATAATGTAAAAATAGAAACTTTTTCCCCTCTAAGAAGTGTACTAGTTAAGATGGTATAAATCTCAATCATCTTTGAGACTCCTATAGAAGATGTTATGTAACTTTGACAGGAACTTAATTTGAAAAATGACTTGGTCATGATGTTTGGTACTCAGTTTGTCTCTGACATTAAAAGCTATTTTGATCAAAGACTGATCATAAACTACTTTGTATAAAGCTTTTGCTTTCTAAATAGCGTGTGACTAGAATAGAGGAGGAAATGAACAGTCTGTTCACTCCGAGATTTACTTTTCAGTACACACGTTTTCCATGAACAGTCTATTAATTTGCACTGCTATTAAGTTGCCATATGGCAGGTTCTCTATTGTGGACATCAAGAGGTTGTCCTTGCAGAAGACCTGAGCTGTTTGTAGACTTATTCATTTAACTATATGTGTATAAGCTAAAAAATGTAGAACTATGTTCCGATTGAGGCATTTGCTTCCTGAATGTCTGACATGTTTGTGTTCGTATTTTACCAGTAAACTGAAAGGAAGGGCATTAATGTGAATTATGCTGATGGCAGGTTGGAGTAGGCTGTAATGACTTCTGTGATGGTAATTTATTCAGCTAACATAGTTGTGTATGGAGAAAGGTATGTCTGCACTGGATGTGGTGGCTTAAGCTGATCGTAAAGACAGGCTTGGAGTACACTCTTAAGGACATTAAAGGCCTTGCAGCTCAAGTGTAATTGCAAGAATGTGTATGGTATGCTCTTGAGTGTCTGATCTGAATGAGAAGCTCCTTGCAGTCATCTAAAGTTTATAATATTTTGTCTTTCAGATTAAAATTTAGGAAGAAGGAATTCTCTTAAACTGGTTTTATCCACATAGAGCAAGACAAATATTTTGTATGTCAGGAGGCTTCTCTAGTTGTGTTATCATAAGCTTATTTGGCTTTACAAATGTTACATTTTCCCTGGTTTTATTATTAAAATATTGCTACAAAAATCTTTTTGTATTTCACAGTGTGCCTATCAGTTCTTTGTTTCAGAAAGGGGAACTGGTGATCTGCTGATGTTAGCATTATGCATATGTCTTTTGATTATTACTATAGTAGAACAATCTTTGAGTTGCTGTGTTATTCTTCTATAAGTAAACATAAAAAATAGACTATAAGACACAAAAATAGCGTATCTTGTGATCCTTCCCTTCTGCAAGTGAGCTAGAAGTAGTGTTGAGGCTTCATCTTCAGTAAGTGTACCAGAAGCAACTATGAGGTGTGATGGAAAGAGGCTCCTAGGAGATTAGATCTTTGCTTCTGATGTGACTGACAGTCATCCTCTGCTGTTTGCTCCAGTGGTGGTGTAACTGCAGTGCTAATGATTACTCAGGACATGATGTATTTAGAATGCATAATTTTATATCCTTTCATTGCCTTCAAAGAGTTCTGTGATTGTGGACTCTGACTTTTACATTGAGAATTTACATTGAAATTGGTATTAATTTTGAGCTAGACTTGCTGTTTATTGCAAATAATACGGAAGCTCTTCAGTAACACTTGTACAGCATGACATTTGCTAAAAAATACATGGAGTTAGTAAACTGTGTATAACATACTTAAAATCTTGGGTTTTAAAACCTTTGCTTTCTTTTGCCAGAAAGATCTTTGAAGAAAAGATGCTTTCAAAAAACTGAAACAAAACTTACTTGAGCAGTGAATCTATTACCTAGGGTTGGGTGGAGCTCAGATTACATCATTTGTCTGAGAAATGCTTGCGCTTGTGAGTTCATGCTTAGTATGGAGACAGAAAAGAGAGTGGTGTGCTAAATTGCTAATCCAAATTTGTCATCCCTGTCTGAATAGATTGGTGGTATTTGGTGCCTTTTTTATAATGTGAATCTTCTAACAAGTTTTCATGTTGTACAAGTCAGTTATTTGAAGAACTTGAGTGCTTCAGTTAGTCTGGGATTTCTATGTATAATACCCTCACTGGGTCAATGGGTAAAATTTAGACTAGGTTAGGGAGAAGAAAAGATCTTTTTGTGGAGCTATGTGTATAAGTAATTATGACAAGCCAAATCTTTGAAAGAGCAAAAGCATATTGGCTAGTTTAAAAAAGTGTTGCAAAATATTTTTGTATTGAAAGTAGTCTAGTTCCCCAGTTGTTTTCTTGGTCTGAAGTTGCCGAACTGCCTCTTTGTGGCTACCCTCTTAAGTAAAGTCTGTTTAGAATAGTGAAGAACATGCATGTCTTTTTTTAAAGTGCTGTTTTGTAGTTCCCTATACATAGACCTAAATTTGCATTCTTTTCATGGTCACTTAGTGATTTGGAACTGTAACTGAGAAGCAAAGTGGCACAGTTCTGCACCTTGGTGCTACCATGTGAAAGGTACTGTGATGCTAAACTTGCCCTTGTTCACCAGTCACAGCAGACCTTCGGATGAGGTACCCCTTTTTGGGCAATTTCCAGCCTTGTAAAGGTGACAACAACAGTTTGTGCTATATGGGACTCTTCCAAACTTCTGTATTGTTATATGAACTTGTAATAGAGTTATTGAATCCATTAAAGGTTGAAAAAGATGAGTTAAGATCATAGAGTCCAACTGTTAAACCTGGCATTGCCAAGTGATCACTGAACCACGTCCCTCAGCACCCCATATACATGTTTTTTTTGAACCCCTCCAGGGATGGTGACTCCATCACTGCCCTGGGCAGCCTGTTCCAATGCTTAACCACTTTTTCAGTGAAGAAATTTTTCTTAATATCCAATCTAAACCTCTGCTGGTACGACTTGAGTTTGTTCCCTCTCATCCTGTCACTGGTTTAGGAGAAGAGTCTAACCCTCACCTGTCTATAACCTCCTTTCAGGTACTTGTAGAGAGTGAGAAGGTTTTTTGTTTCTAGATTATTTTTTTTTTTTGTGCTGTGCAGACAATGGAGAACTTGTTCTTAGTTTCTGTAATATTTACAGGGTTTTTTGGAGAGGGTTGTTTTGTCTTTGCTATTTTAAGTGGTGTGGTTAGTTGTAACTCTGATTGTGGTTTAATATCACCTGTGACTTTATCACCTGTAGATACTAAGAATAATAAAAACAATTTTAACATAATCAGTTGCTAAATATGTTTTCATATGGAGAGCATACACTTTGCTAGGCATGTTTGGATTACTCTTTAGGTAATCTGTTTCTTCACACAACCTGCATGACACTCTGGATAAGAGATACCTGTGTGAGGGAGAGCAAAGGGCAGGGGTTAGGGACATTGAAGGAGCAGACTGAAAGATTAAAAACAGGGCAAGTAGAAGCTCTGAGGTGAACTTCCTCATGTGTTTTCAATATACATAGATAATGTAGGATTTTAATCTATTCAAAAATGTATTCTATGTATTTAGAAATGTAGAGGATTTTGAAATGCACACCCTAAAGGTCATACTTGCTATTTAAAAAAGATTCCTTATACCGATGACATCAGAGAATTATCAAGGTTGGAAGAGACCTCCACGATCATCAAGTCCAACCATCAACTTATCACCGTCATCTAAAACCAAGTCCCTAAGTAACTACATCTAGGTGCTTTTAAAACACCTCTAGGGATTGTGACTCCACCACCTGCCTGGGCAGCATGGTCCAATGGCCAACAAGTCTTTCAGTGAAGAAATTTCTCCTGATGTAAACTAAACATTCACTCGTGCAACTTGAGGCCGTTTCCCCTTGTCCTCTCACTGGTAGCTTGGGAGAAGAGACCAACCCCCATCTCACTCCAACCTGCCCTCAGGTAGTTGTAGAGAGTGATAAGGTCTCCCCTAAATACTCCCCTTTAAGTATTTATGTATTGTATTATTCCACAGTAACTCCATGTTACACCTATTAATATACTGTTCATAGCTTCAAAACTAATTATTTAATATTTTTCCTTCTTTGTTAGGTTCTTGTGGCAGGAGGAGAATACTGACCTAAGATGGAAGTCAAAACATCATTTAGCAAAGCCAGTAGGATTCCTGAAACTGTATCCACATTAATTAATGAAGAGTTTGTCCTGGTTCATGACCAATCTGAGGACACTTCTGGAAAAGATGAAAAACCTCATCTGAAGGTTTACTATTACTGTATTTTAAATGTGTAGTAAGATTTGTCTTGATCAAAAGATTGCAACTTCTTTTGAATATTTAAAGATACCTGTATATGCTTGATGAGACTTAGACTGTAATTCTTGTCCTTGGTTATTACCAGTGAAATTAACAGCTCAGATTAAGCAAATCTGTTGAAAATTGGCAATTCAGTTTTCCTTTTAATAACAACTTCTTCAGGTGTCAGCTCTGTTAAAGTTCTGTGGATTTATACACTAGTAAAGGACTAAAAAGTTCTTTTCAAAGAATAAGCTTCAGATTAAATCTTGGGAAATACTGTTTGTTTAGGGATCAGAGACTCTGAATGTTCTTACATTAAAGCAATAGACCAGAGTCTTGGTTTTGAGGTTTTTAATTTAGTTTTCCTGTTTAGTGCTACTTCAGGCATGACTAAAATCTTTTGCAAAAGCTTTCCTCTAAATAGCAGAATATTTTAGCATTTGGGTGACAACTGATTGGTTAGTTGCAAATTTCCCCACTTAAGTTGTCGTAGCTGATTTACTGTTTTTGGTATGCTTGGAACAATAGGAATTTGTTCCCCTTGAAATGACAGTAAGTACATAGTCTGTCTTTGCATAACTGTTTGGCAGTTGTTTACAACCCATGATTCCTGTCTGTATTAAACACTAACTGCTGCTTTAGTAATTGTCTGGAAAGAGGCAGGTGACCTGGAGGTAGAATTCATGATGCAGCTTTGTTATTGGCTGTGAGTTTTTAATTGGTCTAAAAAGTTAATGCTTATGAAAGGCTGTATTTTTTTTTCCTAGGGAACCTTTCACTGTTTTCTTGACATTTCCTTAAACTTGCACCCCGCTTTGTGTGGGGCAATTGGTGAAATAACTGAAATGGATTGGATCTGACTAAGAAAGTAAAATTGTGTTTAAGACTAAACTGTAACAAGACCAGATCTGTTGATCTTTGTTCTGAACAGGGGATCTAAATGCACAAAACAGTTACTTTGAGAGGTCCGTAGTTTGAGATGGATGCTTGTTGCATTAGCAGTGACAATGTGCATTATATGTAATGGGGTGGGACACTAGATTATTTTGAAGTTAATTTTATTGATTCTTAGTGTGTTTTCTTGTTTCTTAAGTTTGCAATGTTTCAAAAACAGTTGTGAAAGCAAAAACACGAGTACCTTTAAAAAATGCAATCTTCTTCTGCTTACAGGTATTTTCAAATGGAGATGATCAGCTGGAGAAGGCAATGGAAGAAATACTGAGGGATTCTGAAAAAGACCAGAACAATTTCACTGCTCTGCAAGAAGGTTCCAGTGATGCAAGCAGCCAGACAGCTGGAGATGGGTCAGCAGGTCAAACAAATCAGCCATCTTTGCATCTTGTTTTAGACCCATCTACTACAGGTATTGCTGAAGTGCTTCCCCCCGAATCATACATGGCAGATTTTTTCTCATGCAGTTAATATAGCAATCCCAGAAATGTGGACCATATTTAATAATTCTACGTAAGTTCCAGAGATCTGGGAGAGAAGAGGGTTAGAGACATCTTTATGCAAAATAAGAAGGAATTGGAAGGATCTGTAGGCAAACTAAGGAAGAGGACATCTGGAGAATAGAGCTTAAAAACCCCTGTGTTCTAGCACTGCTAGAGAGAGTCAAAAGGCAGTTTGTCCTATACCATACTTGGAAACATGCTTTAGAATAGACTTAATATTAAACTGGCAAATGGATTTCTAACTGTTGAAGGTGGACTTTTGACTTCCATGTCCATTCTCAGGAAAACTGGGAGATGTTGCTTTGAAGCTCATTGAGGAAACAATGCCTATAAATAAAAGCAAATGGTTAAAGAAGTAATTTCTTCATTTTCAGAAATCTCTGCACCAAGGCCATCTTCTCCCAGTGAACCCTTGGAAGAGGACAGTGTATTGTTTAACAAACTGACTTACTTAGGTTTCACCAAGGTGTCTGCCCCTCGAAATGAACCAGAAGCTCTGCATGCAATGGCAAACCTGAAATCCTCCAGTCAGGCTCCTTTACGTGTAACACTTTATGTGCCAAACATTCCAGAAGGCTCTGTAAGGTAACATACAAATGTTTCTTTTGGTACTTGCACAGACACATAAAAAGTAAATTCTGTAACTCAGGCAGGGAACTTCAGATTGCTGGATTTGTGCCTGAAGTTCTTGCTGAAGGCAGTTATTTTTGAGAAACTCCTCTGAAGCAACAAAATGCATGCTCATCTGGAACGTGCAGTACATAATGGGCAGTAGTGGTTGCCATACCATGTCAATGAGAGCATATCTGTCTAGCTGCAGGGAGCATCTCAATATTTCATCCAGCATCTTAACAAGCAGGTTGAGGGAGGTTCTTCTCCGCCCTCTACTCTGCCCTGGGTAGGCCACATCTGGAGTAATGTGGAAAGTTTGGGGCTCCCCAGTTCAAGAGAGACAGGGAACTATTGGAGAGAGTCCAGCAAAGGTTTATTCACTCTTGATGGGAATGTGCATATGGATAAGCAGCAAAAAGATAGAGGAGAACTGTGTAGCTCTCTAAGTATTAGGCTTTAAAACTTCCTGTCTAGTAGTCTGTTCTGAGACCACCTCCCTTATGGTTATCTCTGAAGTGTTTGGAATACTCTTTGAGTTCTGAGTTTTAGAGAAATTAAAAATTTTGTGTCAGACCTCAAATCTGTGGTCAGTGTTCACCTGAACATGGTAGCAGGCATTTACTAAGCTACATAGTCTTGAAGATCCTGAATAAATATTTCCTTCAACAGAGATTTGAATTACTTTACAATGTTGAGTTTTCTCTGGTTTTTGTGTGCAAATGGCATTTTCACAGTTGCTGTGGCTTCTACATTTCTACTCTTGTGTTTTTCACAAACAGTTGCAGAGCAATGATGGTCTTTGTTATTGCATGATCTAGAGGTACTACATTTGTCTGCATTATGGAGTATAAAAGAAATTCAGCCAATATCATGACCAGAAACATTTACACGTTAAGTTTGGGAAGCCTGACGTTTCTGTTCCTACTGCCCATCTTGTTTACGTCAATTTAGTATTAATTACAGTTCAGATAGTTGTTCATCTAATTGCAGAAAAGCCTTTTAGGTAAGCTTGTTTGTTCAGCTGACCTCTTCCTTTCATCTTCCCTGTTCCTTTCCTTGTCAGAATAATAAATCAATCCAACAATACGGAGATAGCCTCTTTCCCCATCTATAAGGTGTTGTTTTGTGTGCGTGGACAAAATGGGACTTCAGAGAGTGACTGTTTTGCATTTACTGAAAGCAGCTGTGGAACAGAAGAGTTCCAGATCCACGTTTTCTCCTGTGAGATTAAAGAGGCAGTAAGTATTCAATGTTGTACAGTGACTGACTAGTACAGAGAACACAAGTGCTGTTTTAAGTAGCTATTCCAGACGTGGAAATGGCATCTAGTGCCTTTAAAAAAATCTGTTAACACATGTATGATAAGTTTCATAGTGATAGTTTGGGAGAAAAAGATTTTCCAGGGTGGAGAAATAAAGGTTGAAAAAGAAGAAATCTTGGGTTTTGACATGCACGAGAGCAAGCTGCAAGTTGTGTTCTTAATGTACTCTTCAGGTTGTGTGTTTATTCTGGCTCTCTAATGAGTTTCATTCCTAATCTTGTAATATATAGTAGCTTACTGAGCATTACCTGGGCAGAGAACGTGACATGAATGGAAACAGGACATGTTATTATGGAATTTGCTTGGTTATTAAACACCTGATCGGAATGTTTTGTGTTATGTGAGGCATGCTTTGTCTTCCTTATGAGGCAAGTGACAGTAATTTCATGACCTTCAAAACCACATCACCATGCCCCATTAAAAATACCTTTATTTTGGATAAAACTAATAATTCTTTTGCTTTTCTGCAGGTCAGCCGGATTTTATATAGTTTCTCAACAGCATTCAAACGTTCTTCCAAACAAGCATCTGAGCACGTTAAGGACTTTGTTCTTCCTACTCCAGATAGTGATGTGTACACTTTCAGTGTTTCCTTAGAAGTCAAAGAAGATGATGGAAAAGGAAATTTCAGGTGAGCTGAATGGAAAGGGAAAAGTAGAAATGTCTTTGGAAAAAAACCATATAGCTAATTGCAGAATGCACAGCTACTGTGTTACAGTAAAATTGGTTTGGTCTCTTTTCAGAAGTAGAGTTGTTACAAAAAGGAAGCTGTTGCTTTGCTTTTACAATTTTCTTCTCTGTTTCTTTTCTGAAAAAAGATTCAAAATCAGGATACTTTTTTCAGTATAGTTTCTTTTAAATACATGATTTCTGGTTTGGATGCTTATAGTAGACTTGTGTAAATAGAAAAGTTAAAAGTTAGTAGTAAGTCTGTTAAACTTCAGTCAGACCAATTTTCTTGAGTAAATACAGTCTAGTGATCTCTCTTTTTTTTCCTTTTTTAAATAAGCTAATAAATTCCAAGTGTATTGAAGATTTAGAAAATGTAAACTTTTCCAAGCATTGCAGGGGTCAGGGGAGCAAAGCAGTCTTTGCCAACAGGTAGTTGAGGTTTGTTTTTTTTTTTTTAGTAGAAGAGAGGGTTGATAATGACTTAATTTTCTGAAAATACCGTATTTATTTTTTGCTTCATAGTCAGTATATAGCATATTTTCTGTCCTTTTAAAACCCCAAATACCCCATGCATTGTTGGATACGTTTGTCTGAAAAATCCCCCAGACATTTAACATACTAAGGGAGAGCCTGTAGTCTGTTGTTCTTCAGTGCTGGTTCGTTGACTTGTGCATAAAGGAAGAGAAGGTCTCCAAAGTGAGTTGAGCCATTAGTGGACTCCTACTCTCCTTTCTGTATTTAGCAGTTAATGTCTGTACCTGTGCCAAATAAGTTTGTTTCTTTATTCTTTCAGCCCTGTGCCAAAGGATAGAGAGAAGTTATATTTCAAGCTTAAACAGGGAGTTGAGAAGAAAGTGGTGATTACAGTTCAGCAGCTCTCAAACAAAGAACTGGCCATTGAAAGGTAAGAATCTTAGAAAAGGTTAAGTTTTTGACAGAACAGTATTTAATGTCTATTTCCCTGGCTTTGGAATTTATGTGATAGAAAACAAATGCCACAATAACACAAAGTATGATTGCACAGTATAATTAATTAGTAGGTGTGCAGTTTAAATTTCTTTTGAATTATTTGTGTAATTTTTTTAGGTGAAAACAAGAAACATAGACTGTAATAAATGTTCTTGGGTTCTTTGCCTTTTAATTGTCTTTTTGTATGTGGTTTTAGGATACTTATGATATTCAAATGCTTTCAGTGTTGTTTTTAAGTAGTGCAAAAACACACTTATTGTAATCCTGCCTTACCAGCATCTTACTATTTAGTAAAGTTAGGTTATGTGAACTGTGTTAAGCCTTGGAAAAACTGATCTGTTACATCAATGGACTGGAACACTCGCCCTGCTAGTTAGAAGCAGCAATTTTTTAGTGGAGTTTTCGAGATGAGTAGGATTCCTTTGTAGTTTTGTTATAGTGTGGTTCTAATGTTTATCTTCAAGTGATGGTGAAGAACTCAGGAATGGTTGATGGCTGGTGTTGTATTACTTGGAAATTACATGAGGGCCACCCTTTTGGGTGGTGTAATCTGATCTTTTTGTGTAGTTCATTTGCACATGAAGTGGACCATGCATGTGAAGAGTAACCATTAGTTAATGTGTTCATTAACAGTAGACTTCTGTTATTAGAGCAGTATGAGGTATTGTATTAATTTAAATTAGGAAATTCATTCTCGATAACAAAGACCACCAGATGGCAATCTTATCAAAAGAGTAACAATTAGAGAATTGAATTTTAGTAAAGGGAATTCAAGATAGGGAGAATAAAGGAAAAAAAACCCAACTCCTGCCCTTTCAAACCAAACCTAAGATTGATATCGACTGACTTTCAAGCTCTTCTTTCAAAAATTAAACTAGTGTTTTAGACAAGGAATATATAGCAGAATTTTATCATCATTCTTTTGTGTGGTAAAATTTTGCTTTTGCTACTCATTGGCATTAAAAAAAACCAAACCACCAAACAAAATCCAGCCTGTTTTCACTGTATTTTTAATTTAAATAATTTTGGCTTCAGAATTCTTTTAACAGGTGATGAACTCTTGTAAGCATTTCTGACTAGCATTTGATTGTTTTTGTGTTTTTCCCCAAAAAGTAAAACTACCTTTCTTAGAAATTACCTTTTGTTTTGATGTTGCTTAGGGTATTAAATTGTATTCAATTTGGATGTTATTTTTATCACCACAAGCTTTGCTGATAAAAATTTACTTAATTGACATGCTAAACGCAGACTTGTTAGTCATGTTATGTACTTCACCCTGCATAATATTAAAATTCAGAACTGGTATAAAAGATCAATTCAGGTTACATCAGACAGTGAGCTTCTAAACAACCTAATGTGTCTTCAGAAGTATTTCTAAGTGGAAATTATATGTGAAAAAATGTTGCTGAAGAAACTTGATCTCTGGTCTGAGAGCTCAAGAATCTTTCTTCGTAATCTCAGAAGAGTAAACCTGGTATCACTCAGAGAAACTTGCCACCTTCTGGTGTTCAGATAAGGGCCTAGGACTGGGTTAGGTTGATGGAGAAGGTTACTTTCAGTTCAGTTACTCTGGCCCTTCCTTTGTGGCCTGTTTCACCTGGGTTTTGCCTGGGTGCTGCCAGTTGTCATAAGTATCTGATTCTGTGAGAGGCAGGAGTTACTTGTTCCTGACTCCCACTCTTTTGGAAGCATACTTCCCCAAAATTTTGGCTGGTAGAACTTCTGTACATCTGAGAGGTGCACACAGTGAGTCCCTAAGATTTGTGAGCTGTTGTCTTTGAAAAGCACAGATACTTTGCCTGCCTCTAAATCTTAGCCTTAAAGTTTTGTCAGTGTATGGACTGGAAGCTAGTGAGCCTTCTGCTGTTAAAAATTACAGCCCCTTCAGAGCTCTTTCTACTCCAGGTACAAAGAGTAGTCAGTCAGTCCATTGTAATAGTCTGTCTGGTCTCACAGATAAGCTTCCTTGTGTGATCAAATAGTCCTAGCAGCCTAGCTACCTTGGTTGCTTTATGTGGCACTGCCTTATGCTGTATAGAGAAATGAAAATTATTGTTTGCTGGTTTATTTACCACTTCGATTTGAGGAGGAAAAATACAGCTGGGGATTAAGTTGATGAGGTGGAAAATGAAAATCATATACCCAAATGTAATGGGGTAAACTTAAAAGATGGTCTAGTAATTGCTTATCTTAAGGCTTTGACAGCTAATAGCATTATTGAAATGATGCTTGCTATTATATGTTTATGATCATGTCCTTGCCTGAAAGCTGTGAAACTATTCTATCTTCATTGGTAACCTATAAATGTTCAAACAAACTCTTAAAATTTGTTTGCTAAAAAAGTCTAAATTTTCCTTTAGATAAGTGGGTTGCCCAGATGGGAGAACTGCTTTTGCTCAGACTTGGAGAAGGTGGGGATAGGGAGCTCTTCCTGGTGCTTTCAAATACCTGGTGGAAGGGTATGGAGGAGATGAAGCCAGATGTTTCCTGGAGATGCAGAATGGTAGGATTAGAGTCAGTGGACACAAATTCACTGGGAACTTCTCTGAGTTAGGCCAGTTGTTGTCAGTACAGAGAGCTGAGCACAGGTTGCCAACAGAGATTGTTCATTCTCTGTCCTTTGAGATGCTCTGAACTTGACAAAGCCCTGGGCAGCAGGTCCTCTTTGGAGTAGAGGTTTGGGTCAGATTGCTTATGGAGGTTGCTTCCAGTTTACATTGTTTTGAGAGTCAGTGGTAAGAAGTGGTATGGCTGTTTGTTAGAGAATTGACCTGTCCAGAAGAAAATCTGAACTATGACCCCCATTTTCCATAACATTTTATGATGCAGTTGCTTTCAAGTTGTGGGTTTTTTTATTTCCTTGTTGAAATGTATGTGCAAAACAGCTTGCAGCTTATGTTTGGTAATTTTAAAATTAAATTCATAATGGAGTGTCTTCAAAGAAGAGAAACACAAAGTTGATTTGCAGAAACTTCAGACCTGGATTTGTGCCTTCAATATTCAGAAAGTTTGAAAGTCTGAATGTTTTAAGATTTTTTTTATTCTATTTTTTTACTCTTTAAACTATCAAGAACATTTTCTTGTTAAACCATTGGATGGGAATTCTGGAATTAGGCCCTGTATAATTCAGAAGATCATTTCTAAAACCAGGGCTTTTTAAAGGCCCATGTATTTTACACCAGTGACATTATGGATGGTAGAATGGGTGAATTTGTAGTTTTTTGTATGATTGTATGTTTGAAATTGACTGAGGAGAGAGTGACTTTCATCTTGCCAGTTTCCACCACTAATGTATAGGAATTGTTGGTATATTTAAGCTAAACATCTTTAAAAATCATTGGTTGTTCACAGGTCAGTAATTTCTGTCATCTTCATTCTGGAAAATAATTTCATTGTCGTATCTGTAATATATTGTGATGTTTCCTGAGCGTTGCCATAACACTAACAAAAAACCTCCTAAGAATGGTTTTCTTTAAATTAGAAGCAGTAGGTGGCTGTGCAATTATGTTCAGGAAAATGCTTTTGTATTTTGAAAAGCTAGTATCTTACCTGTTTTTTTTTTTTCCTCTCTTTTCCTGTTTTTTCAAATAAACTTCACAGATGCTTTGGGATGCTGCTAAGCCCTGGCCGAAATGTGAAGAACAGTGACATGCATTTACTAGATATGGTAATACTTAGCTCTAATAACCTGTTTAGTAAGATATAGATGATTTAAAAGAAGAAATAAACCCCAACCAAACAAGCCTCTTACCTGTTTGCTTTTGTCTGATTTTTGTTTCTTAAATCCTGAGGTTTATATATTCAAACTAGAAACAAACTTGTTACATAAAGACGACAAAACATTTCAATTAATGTCAAAAGCTATGGCATCTGATTCAGTCAGCTGACAGCTGGTTGTTAAATATAACTAGACTTTCTATATTGTGTGAAGCATGTTGCCTAAAAATTTAGAGCAAATAATTGTTTTTATATATGGGCATCGGGGAAGTGATCTCATTTTTCCAAGGCTCTGAAAACTCTGCCTTTATTTGCTTCATGTGTATTTAAATGCTTGCTCAGAATTAGAAGTATTCACTTGTCTTCTACAGTCTTTGTTTCCTATGAGTTGCTTCTAAGAGAACTACGAAATAATATGATACTTTCTGTGATAATACCAATTTACTTTTATCCTGTGGGTAAGAATGTAACCATTTTCAAGTCAAGAAGTGGTTTTTGGTTGGTGTGTTTAGCCACAGTAGTTTTGCCTAGTCCATTTCTTTACTGGCGGTGGTGGTTCTAGGTATTAGTGTTTAATTCTGGTCAGACTCTTTGTTGTATCTACTAGCTCAGTTTTTTCTCGTTTTATTTGATAACATTTGTTCCAATTTTCCATTTTTGTCATTTGATTAGAAAATGGAATCAATTATAATGAGTTGGGGAACATAATGAATTAACTTCTGTAGATCTATATAACACCTTTCTACTGTGTGGGCTGTATTTGAATTCCTGTCTTTACTCCACCTGTAGTTCTATCTACACTTACATTCCAGGTACATTTAATCACTAGCTGTGATGGCTTAGTAGTTAATTTCTTGGCTACAGCATACATGTATAAATTTGTGTTTTCCATCCAAACCTCTTTCTCCCTAATTAAGTTTGGAGAACTCAGTCATGTTTCTTGCTGTACCACAGGTTGGATTGCAGAATCAGTCTCTTTTCATCTATAAAGAGGCTGCCATACAGGCCTGTTAGATCCCTGGGAACTGTCCCACAAAACTTCAGGAAAGGAAGCATGTACTTGACTGATACTAGTGATAGCTCAGATGTGCAGCTCACGTACTCTGGTTATTCCTAGCAGGTCTATAAGACTTAAATACTTGTGGAAGGAACAGATGTGCAGCATAAGATTATTTTAACCAGCTATAGTGGCAGTGCTGTTAGTATGAACTTTATCATATGTATTGACTTTATTAGCATATTATCCTGAAACTTGGCTTTTTAAATCTTAAGTTCCTTGGACTGGAATAGCAGGCCATACTTAGATGTGTTAAGTCCATGCCTGACTGATGCAGGGAAGAATCTGGCAGAGGTGTAATTATGGACTGGGAAAAATCAGACTGACCTTTGGGTTGGTGTTGTTAAGGTCTTACTCTGTTATGGTTTGGGTTTTGGTTTTGATGGTTCTCTCTGTTGTTGCTGTTGAGTGTTTTTGTTGTTGGATTTTTTGTTTGTATGTTTCTGGATGATTTCTGTGTATACCATGGGGCTAGTTTACTTTTACAAAGTCTCTTGAAACTCATCTTCTCTTAACAACAATCTCAGCTGCTCAGGAAGTACAGCAGCCAGACATAAGTATTAAAATAAATGTTGATTAAGTGTCTTGTCTTCAGCTTCTTATATAATGTTTATCTTCTTTTCTCATGTTTGTTTTTTCTCTCCTGTTTCCCTATAACCTTTCTTAATCCATTATTTCATATTCTTTCTTTAGATTGTGTTTTCGAGAGCAAACACAATCTTATTCTGAAGTTCCTAGAACTCCTTTCCCTCCTCATGCTCAGTCTCTTTGATCTCAAATAGAATCCTGTATGGTTTTATTTTTAGGAATCCATGGGAAAGAGTTCTGATGGGAAGGCTTATGTAATTACTGGAATGTGGAATCCTAATGCTCCCATGTTTTTAATACTTAATGAGGAGACTCCTAAAGGTAATGTGATCTAACTTGTAAAGTTGTTGTAGTTGATGTGGTTTTTGGTTTGTATATTTTCTCCTAGGGATCGTTGTGTTGTATGTCTGAGTACGTATACCATTATGTTCCAGGAGTCTGTGGTTAGGAACCTTTCTGTATAAGCATATGCAACATTGAAATGTGAATAATGGTTCATAGAACTGTGTTGCTAGTTTGGAGTAATGTTTGGGGCTTACATGCCTGTTCCCTGATGTCACGACTTTTTGGTCCTAAGCATGCAGAAGTTGCTTTCCACCTTCTGTGCTTGGAAAATCAGTATAAACAGTAGTTATTGCTCTTCTCTTTTTCTCAGTTTTGAGGTGAGTTGATTACAAATAGCATTACATCCCCTTCATCTTGGGCCAGCTGGAAGTGATGCACTGAAGTGCTTGATAATATAGCACAGTTCCTTACTGCTAGAATGTCTGTTCTCTGATTTTGGATGGATATCTGGAGTTTGTTTCCTATCCCAAGGCAGAGCTCACATCAGTTGCTTAAAGGCGTATCTAAGTATATACAGCCAGAGTGACTGGTCTGGCTGATGGGTTTTCAAGCCACATTACTCCTAGTAGCATATTGGCAAAACTCTTGCTGTGCAACTTGACTGTTTTCTGTTTTATGGCTACGTGTGTACGTGGTGTGGTTTGGTTTTTGGGGTGTAGTTTTTTTTTATGGAGTAGGAGTTTTTGTGGTTTTGGTTTTGTTTTTTTGAATGCTCACTTGCCTCTTTGGTTTTATAAGGTAAGGGACCCCAGGGATCTGTAATGTCTGATTGTAAATGTTATTTTAAAAATCTACGCTTCCTGCAAGAAAGATAACAGTTGTGATGTAACATGATGGTTACTATCTCTCTGTGATGAGTGTTTCCAGAAGCAGCAAATCTTTTCTTGCGCTGCAAGATAATACACTTGGACTATTTCAGTCTCATCCTGTGGTCAGTTGATCCTGCATACTCCTTGACTTGAAAAAGTTGTAGTTTTGCTTCAGTATCATGAAGATGGAGCTATTACTGATTAAGACTACTGATCAATCCCTGCTTTGCTTTAAAAATATCCCTTTCTGCTATGAAGGCTGTATGACATGGAGAGCAGGACAGAGAGGGGTAAAATGGTTTGAGTCTTCACTTTTATGGCTCTGCTCATACAGTTAATCTGAAGGATTTCTTAGTGTTAAGAGAGGATTTAGGACAAACCATGCTGTAGGAGATCCCTGCCACTGGTTTGCTATATGTACATACATTCCATCAGCAGTAAGCTTACACTTTAAATGTGACCTTATCCTGTGGCTGTTCCTTTTGTCTAATGGTGATCATGTATGTTAATGCTGTCTTCTTTCTGTGACATTTTGCTCTTGTGTTTAAAACAAAGACATACTGTCTTTTGCTGTAAAAAACTATGTTACTTGATACACTGCTAAATCATATTCTCATTCTATGCAGCATGCATGTAGGCTGAAACAGAAAGGAAAAAAACCCCAAACCACAAAACCCCAGAAAAATGAAGTGGGTGCAACAGAATCAGTGATTATATAGAAGGGATTTTCAATTTGAACTACAGTTCACTTCTGTCATTTTTTGTTTAGAGAAATTTAAACTTTAACTACGTTTTCTGTATGTACCTTATTTCTGTGTTTCAGACAAGCGTGTGTTCATGACTGTGGCAGTGGATATGGTTGTCACTGAAATCGTAGAGCCAGTCCGGTTTCTGCTGGAGACTGTTGTGCGTGTGTATCCTGCCAATGAACGCTTCTGGTACTTCAGCAGGAAAACCTTCACAGAAACTTTCTATATGAAGCTAAAGCAGGTAGTGTGTGTTTGTTTTTGCAAGAAAAATGGGTGCTGGAAACGTTTTGTTTTGTCTGTCTTAATTTTGGCCTTTATAGAAGTTAGCATGGCACTTGCACCTCAGTGGTTTGTTTCTTTTACCTATTTCTGAGATGCTTAAATGTGTAATGCTTAAGTAGCATATGTAAATGTTTAATGCCTTTGTAAACTGAATTACTGTTGTTGACTCTGGGCTTAAACAATTTTGAACCTACCTACTGAATTGTCTGTAATTTCATACAATCTGGCCTGTGCGCAGAGATCTAAAGCAAGTCTATTTGGCAGGTAAAATTGGGAAATGATTCTTTAATTATTCACTATAAAACCAACCAATAACAAAGGGAATCCTGGCTACTGAGGTTCAAAATGTGAAGGTAGGTGGCTGTAAGCATATAATTCATTAAAGGTAAAGGCACCTAATGCAGAGGTTTAGAAGAGTTGGGCTATTGTTTTTTCAAAGTATCTGGGAAGGTAGATTTCTCCATGTTTTCAAAAAGAGGTTTGGAAGGTGATTATTTGGAAAAGTAAGTTCTGCTGCACAGAGAAGTTGCCATAATTTCACCCTTACGATTGCTGCTGAGGGTATAAAATGAACTACATTTTTGTCCTTCACTGCCTCAAGGCTATATGAAATGTGAGACTAAAGCCATTATTGTTGCAATGATTTATTAAATTAGCATTGTTTGTGTGATTTCTTTCTGCTGATTGTATCTGTATGAAATGTTCACATAGTAGTAAAGAAATTACTGTTTTTAACAAACTCTCTTCTCCTGAAGTATTTCAGTTTGTCACTCCATTGGAGTTTGGCTTTTTAGTCAAGTTGCACAAACACTGCTCAATTCTACAGAGGAGGTGGTTAAGATGAATCTTAATGCATAGTTATATATTCCTTCTGTTAGCTTCCTAGTCCTGTGCTTGTGTGATTAAAGTGCATTTACTTCCTCCTCAAGCACTGAGATGATATATCCATCTTATCTGGTAATGACTGTTGAAGATCTATCTGTTGAGTAGCATGCTAAAGTCTCTTCGGTTTTGGGCACTGGGTGAGGTATATAAAGTACCTGTGTCTGCCTGTTATCGTAGTAGGATGATGTGCAACTGCATCCTGCTGCAGAAATTGTTGACCTGCTTTCTTTCTTCAAAGACTTATGTTCTGATACTGGTTCCAAAAGTGAACAGGAGAGGCTAACTGTACCATTTGCATTAGAATAGTAGTCCATCATCTTTGACTAATGAAGCCAAAAAGCAGTGATTTAATCTTGCTGCACTTAAATGTTAATATTTGAGTTCTCATCTTCCTATGGGGTACAGTAATAGGTCTGATAAAACAACCTATGTTGATATTGCATGGCAAAAGTGCTACTTTGTTTAATGCTAAGTAAATGAACTTTGTGCAGTGCTGTTCTCTAAATGTCTTCTAGAGATTAGCATAGCAACTTAGAATTTAAGAAAATCTGAGAAAACCAACTGTTATATGCAAATGTTGAGAATATCTGCATTTTAAATTTAGAGAAAATGCATTTGAAAATATTATTCTCAGCTGTTTGATACTTATCTATAATCAGTTAAGCTTTCCTTTTCAATCACATACAACTGTACCATTTTTAAATGAGGAACATGGATGCTTTCTTTTTCTCACCCTTTGAAATGTGGAAAACATGCACATGCTACCCCTCCATAAAAAAAAAAGCATTTCTTCTTGCTGTGAAACTCTAAGGAGCTGTTCAGGTATTTGGGAAAGAAATGCTTTTAATCTTTATAATCTTTTTACAAGGTTAGGTCCTGGTTATGGATGACAGGATCTCTCTGGTTGACCTGCAGCAAGTCTTTATTTAGCCATTTACCAGTTGGACAGTTTGGATTGTAATAGCTTCTCTGAAAGACACTGTACCTCAGGGCACTCTAACTCCTTGGAAAATAACTTTGCAGATGGCATTGTGATTGGCCATTTGTGAACTTCTGGGGACAGCAGTTGACCTGAAGTTGATTCTAGGGAACGTAACAGTGGATTAATATGAAAAGCCTAAGCTCCAAAGATAGATGGCTTCTTTGTGCAGGACAGTGAATCCCAGAATCCTAGCATGGTGATGGTTAGAAGAGACTTCTGGGCATCATCTAGTCCAACCCCTCTGCAAAGCAGGGGTCACCCAGAGCAGGTTGCCCAGGGTGATGTCCAGGTGGGGTTGGAATCTTTCCAGCGAATGAAACTCCAGAAGCTTTCTGGACAGCCTGGGCCAGGGCTCTGGCACCCTCACAGTGAAGTACTGAATCCTGTGGTATAATTTCCTGTTGGTGTAAATTCATGACAGTAATACTACTGGTTGTTGTGCAGATAGGCACAGTAGGCTTTCTGTGTGGAAATGTAGCATGTTTGACTGTGGTGTTAATGTGACAATACTGTCTCCCCAGTTCTAAGTTCTGACATGCAGAGTTCTTGGCAGGAAGTTTTAGACCTGGGCTGGCTCAGCAAGGTGCCCCTTCCTGTAAGGAAGCATGCATTATTGATGTTCCAGAAGGAAGCAGGCAATGAAATGGCATCTTCCTGCAAGGGATAAATGGGACCTGTCTGTATTGGCAGAGGAAAATCAGAACTCCTTTGAGGAAGGATTCAGATAGGTTTAATAGTCTGATCCAAGATTGGTAAGGTGCAGTCAGACTGAAGGAATGACATAAATGGAGGTTGCTGTGTAATTGAGGATTGTTTTAATTTATCTCACTCAATGTGTTACTCATGCACATTTTCATTGTTAGAACATGATATTGTAAGGGAGGATTCCTGCAGATAGCAAATTTGTGGTTCAGAAAAAGCAAATAACCAAATTATTTGCATTTTTATTTAGATGGGTCTTGTAGTGAACCAGAACATGTACAAGGAGCTGAAGACTTGCAATTCTTCTAACATGCAACAAAATCCATAGTACCTCAGGCCTTTCTCCCTCAAAAATAGAAGCTATAGGTAGTGATGGCTAATAATATTAGTGACATCAATACTTGATTGATTTAACCAAGGACTTTGTAATTATTTGATAATGGTTTTTTGTGAGAATAAAACAAGGATAATAGCTCTCCTATCAACCTGCTAAATATGACACCATGCAGGGTATTTATGCCTACACCCCCAAGTTCATTAAGCTGACTTCATAAGAAGTTCAGTCAGCAGAACTGGCTGATAATAGGTGCCACTGCTTTCAGGTAGCATCAGCTTTAAAGGAATCAGAGCTGAATGATTAATCTAAAATGCAGTAGGAAGGTTTTCTGAGGATGAAATCATTTATATTGTATCAGTGCAAGAAGTCACTGTTCAAGCTGCTTGTCTGAATAATTTCTTCAGTTTATTGAAACAACAAGTGCTGGTCAGCAGTTCAGGTGCATCTCCAGTGAAGGTGTCATGGAGTCTTCCACTTTTGTCATTAGTTTAGTTTTGAAACAAATTTAATATTCTTTAACTGAAATGGTGCTATTTTTCTTTTTCATGGTTAATTTGATTTTTTTAATATGTTCAGAAAATTACCTTATTTTAACTGATTAGGCAAGATGCAGAAGGAACAAAATAACACAACATTTTGGGCTGGTTCATTTAATACAATAATTACTTTGCAGTTTTATGTAATTCTCTACAAAATATATTCAACACTGCATTTCACTGAAAAATAATTGTGCTCAGAACTGCAACTCAGAGGAGAAACTAATGATTACAGAGTCATAGAACGTTAGGAGCTGGAAGGGACCTGAAAAGATCATCTAGTCCAACCCCCCTGCCACAGCAGGATTCCCTAGACCAGGTCACACAGAAGCGTGTCCAGGTGGGTTTTGAATATCTCCAGAGAAGGAGACTCCACAACCTCTCTGGTCAGTCTGTGCCAGTGCTCTGGTACCTCAACTGGGAAAACATTTCTACATGTATTCACGTGGAATCTCCTATGCTTCAACTTATAGCCATTGCCCCTTGTCCTGTCACTGGGCTTCACTGAGAAAAGCCTGACCCCATACTCCTGACATGCACTCTTTGTATGTTTAAAAGCGTAGCTGAGGTCACCCGTTAGTGTCCTCTTCTCCAAGCTAAAGAGATACAGTTACAGATGGCATGGATAGCAAGTTTCCAAGTTAATGTAACTGCTAGATTGACAGAGTTCATGATCTGTACACGTGTGCACACTCAGAGACATACAACACATATATAAAAGTAATAAATAAATAAAACCTAGGCTGCAAACACATTTTATTGCTAGGCACAGCCAATACATTTCCCTAGCAAAGTTGTATATTACATGTTATACTTGCTGGAAGAAATATGAATTTTTCTGTTTGTTTAATGAGTAAGCCATTGCAAGGAGCTTTCACAATTCACAGCTGTCAAAAAGCATGAGGTTTTGTTTCTTCTTTAGTCTTGTCTTTAATGGTGTTTTCAGTAAGTAATTTCCCCCCGGCATTTGATTTCTGTTTCTGTGGTGTCAGCTACTCCCAATCTTTTTCCTGTTTGTTCTCTCCTTGTTTCTTTTGCTGTGATTTCTCTTTGACTTTATCTCATAATAGCTATTTAAATTGGAAAGCTTTTTTAATCATTGTTTTGAACAATATTTAAGAGGCAGCTTTGGAAATAATGCAGTTTTATTTGCTTTCTACCTACAAACCTTAAATAGAGAAACTGACAGTCCACCTGTGTCATTGAAAAGAAACCTGAGGGAGTCTTGCTCAAACTATTGTTTAGCCTTGATATGTGCTTGTATGCGTTTGGGTTTGGTTTTGACATGCTATTAGGGGTGTGTTTACCAACAATGCAGACCTGATACACATGCATATTTTGCTTTAGTCTGAAGGAAAAAGCCACACAAGCGCTGGGGATGCAATTTATGAAGTTGTCAGTCTACAAAGAGAATCTGCAAGAGAGGAAGAATTGGTCAGCCCAGCAAGTGGAGGAGGGCCTGTGTCATCCCAGGAGGATGAGGCAGAAGAAGGTAAGAATAAATGAGCACTTAGAGCTCCCCCAGAAAGTACTACTATATTTCTGCTGTTAATTTACTCATTTAATTCCTCCTGTTTGTATCGATCAGAAATACAACTGGCTTGGGCAAAAATCACCTGTAGTTTTCTAGGAGCAGCAATTCGTTAGTTCTTTTACCAACCCAAGATTCGGGGTTCTTCCAGAAGCAGCAGCAGCCAATGCATGCCCACTTTGTGCGCTTCAGAGCCTTCTTGATGTGCTTGTGCTCTGCTTACAAGACAGAAGACCTTTTCTGGAGGGATTTTCTTCTGATCAGAAAACCATTTGCCTTCAATGTGCTGCTGAAGGACAGCATTGAAATGGGCTTTAAATGCCTGTTCATAACAAAAAATAAGATCACAAACAGACTCACAGGGGGAATTCCCTCATCCTAAGCATTTATAACTATGGCTTCACAAAATAACTCCTGGTTCAGTTGGGGATCCTGTTGGAATTACTGCTGTTCATTGACCCAGCATGTTTGCCTGCCCCTTCCAAAGCTAACAGTACCTCAGTGTCTTTCCCACTGGTGGTTTCTTGTTTGTTTGTTTTTCTTCTTTGTTTTGTTGTTTTTTTGTTTAAGTTTTTTTGGGGAGGTTTGTGAGTTTTTATTTGTGGTTTATTTTTTTGGAGGGGTTGAGTGTTGCTTTTTTTTGAAGGCCCTTGGCCTACTGTTTTCTTTTTGTACTCTGAGAGTTAGCCCTTAGCATTCAGAATAGGCTTTCTATGTGTCATTTTTAATCTGAATATCTGACCTAACAAGAACTCATGATAGTTTTATAACATTATTCTTCAGATTTCTGGCATTGTTCTGTCAATACTATAAAAAGTCTCACTAGAGTGGAAAAATTCCTTCTTGATTCTTACTTATTGCTAAATTAACTGGATACCAGTTTAAGCAATATGAATCAGAACCCTGTGATCAGCACAGTCAGGAGCAGACAGATGGGGTTAGATGGTTGCTCTCTTCCAGTTCTACCACATATCCCAGGTGATCCCAGGCTTACAAAACCCACAACCAAGTGCTCTTTGATAAGGTGAAAACCTTCTGTTGATTCCTAGGAGGAGGTGAAATAGGCATTGACTCTCACTGTTATTCTCTCCTTTGTATCAAGTACCACTTCTGAATAGTAAGAATACTATTTTCTCTGAAGGAGCTTTTAGATATAATTGGTATTTAGGTTTGTTTTACTGTTCATAGGAAGAATTATTTCAGATTTGGCCTTTGGGTCTTGTGGTTCAGTGTAGCATAGCTCAACATCTGTGGGTGTTTTTTCCTTGCTGAGTGTTTCAGTTGTATACTCAGAATGTTTTCTGGAGCTTGTTTGGTAGGATAGGGCTTAACTAATTACTTGAATACTTTTTTATATTGCTTCTTACAGGGAAGAGTAAAGCAGTGTTCCAGAATTTGATGAATGTAGCACAATCAGTAATAATGTGGCTATTGTCCTCTTGGTACTATCATAGGTGGCTTTATTTTATTACAGAGTAAAAGCATTCCATTGGGGTGTGAACCTAGAGCCTAACTTTGATTTAGCTTCCTAATGCTATTTTCCATATTTCATATGTAGATCACTTCCTAAAGAAGACATTAAAAATATCATGATGTGACTCTGTTCTCATGGAAACTGCATTTCGAGTTATCTGCCTAGAAGTTATCTATCCTGGTGGATATGCAGGTTAAATGAGTCATTTGCAGTTGTTCTAAATAAATCTCTCCATTCTTTTTCTTTAATTTTCTTTTCAGGGTCCTAATTATGATGATGGAAAAAACCCCTCTTGAGTTTACAGTATCTTGTCTTAGCCCTGGAAGAAGGCTTTTGCTTGTCTTTAGTATTAAGGATTACCTGGCCATAGAGGTTTGCTTGTCTTTAATGTTAAGGATTACCTGGCCATAGAGGTTTTTTCTGCTTGCAGCATGACCAGGGCAAATGTGCATTATAAGGACTTCACTCTTTCATAGACCAGAGGCTTATGTTCCCATTACAGATCCTGAGGATTATTACCTGTTCATTTTTAATTTTTTTTTTTACTATATCCTGATTATATCTCCTATGTGCCCACAGAATATTACTCCCTTTCCTTCAGAAGCACTATACATTGCAGTTTCAGTTGTCATGACATGTGAATAAAGATATTCATAAGGAAAGGCTTTTTTCCCCAATATTCTTGTTCTTTTTGCTTTCATGAAAGGCCAAACAATTCCTGCCCCCCATCTTGATTTGAAATAATTAGTATGCTAGGTTAGGTGTAGTCCCTTTCAAATGTGCAGCATGTCAAAAATTGAGATTGTATACTCCCTAAATAATATTCTTAGCATTTAACATTCTTTTCTCTATTTAGCTTTATTTTTCATCTGAACAGCTACATAAAAAAGCTTTGCAAAGATTATGCAATAGCTACTTAGAGGTCTTTCAGATCAACCTCACTTTTTTTCTTAATTATTAATATAGTAATAGATATTTCTGGCAACTCAGCCATCTAAGGTTCCTTGCTTTGGAGATAATAATTTTTAAAATATAATTAATATTAATGATTTCTTGTCAAAACCTAGAATGTAAAGTTGACTGCTTGATAAGAAGTTTTCTATTAAATTCAGAATATAATTTTAGGATTAAAATATGTAATGAGGAATTTCAAACATTTTTTGGCAAGGTTTCAGATAAAGTGGATTTAAGTATCAGTTTTTACCAATAAGCAGAAGAGCTCACTGATAATATTTAGTTTTGTGTAAAACCTTGTAACGAGCTGCAGAGCACAATTGGTTGAGCTAATCTTTCTCCTTTATGGAGCTTCAAGAATAAGTGAGAACATGTAGAGAAGTGATGGTTTGTGTATTGCATTCCTCAAGAAAGACAAAGCTGCACAGACCATTCTGTTGTCATTGTGTGGCAGGATGAAGTGGCTGGTGCATGTGTGAGCTGAAGGATTGGGAGAAAATCGCTTTCTGGCAGAAGCATCTGCAAGGAGAATGTAGTCCTGGAAACAAATAACAAGAAGGAGAAGAACAGGGCTTCTTTTAGCAGCAGTCCTTGCTTAGACTGTACATGAAATGATGACCTGATCCTGGTTCTAGTATTTTAATTCTCTTGTTTTAAACCATAGTATGACATTTCATGACAATACTAGATAACTCCATTTGAGTTTCCTCTTGAATCAGAATAATGTTAGAAGGTTAAGGATCACTGTAAGCAGGAGCAATTCTGTTGAAAACCAGAAAATATTCTTTAAACTGATTGTAGCAGAGTTGAAGATAATTTTTTTTCCCCTGAGGTTTTATGTGGTCCCAAGTGTCTGGTGACTAGCTCTTGTTTCAGTCCATAAGTTACCTGCAGAGTACACCCAGGATGTTTAGGAGGCATTCTGAAACAGGTGATTCATGATAGGTAATAGGTAATGTGCCTACCAAGTCTCCAAAACACAGTTGTGAATTGCCTCTAGAACACTCTCAGATGACTTCCAGGAATGCAGTTTTCATTTACCAGAGTAATAGATTTCTTGATGGCTTAAATACTACTTCTCTGACAGCTGGGAACTGAGCAGGGATGTAGCTGACAGCACAGTGGATGCTGTTCTGTAAACAGTGGATTTAAATCAAAAGGAATCCTATTTAAATGTTTTGTGGTTAGTTATTGGCCTTTAATAGAAGAAATTATATATAAATATGAAGCTGTAGAAGTATATAAAGAGTCACAAAAGAGAAGAGAGAACAAACTTAAGAGGATAAAGTTTTATCTCTGTTCTCTCTAAGAACAAAAAGAGATATTATACAGTAGGAAAATTAATGTAAGTGGTATGGAAATTCAGTGTGGAGATGTTGAAATTTGACAATTAAAATAGGAGTGAAAATATAGAGGACCCTGACAGCTTCAAAGAAATCTGAGTGTGATGTATTGGACAGCCAAAAAGGTGGTGTATATAGTAGATAAGGAGTGGGCAATACTAAATGACTGGAGATGATCAGGCAGACTAAATTAGGATGCTGTGTCAAGTGTTGTGGGTGAGTAGAGGCTGTCTTCAGGATTCAAAAAAGCAAAGGAATAGAGGAGGTGTTGTTTTTAGGAGTCAAGAGTGCTATTGAGAGTATTTTGTGATAAAATAAGAGTTTACGATGAGGGGTAATGTGACCAAATGAGGATGACTGAATGAGAAGGGTGACATGAGCAATGTGGAAATAGTTAGCTCTACATTTGTATCCACATTAAAAATAGCTTTATGTCATTCATAGGAGCTATTTTTTATACTAATCCAATACAGAGTAACATTGGTGGTCCCTAAACAGGGTAAATTAAATCTGTATTGGAGTCTTTTTGCTATTTAGATGAACTTAAACTTTATAAATCCTAAATTCATGAGGTCATTTGGCTAGTGGCTGAAGAACCTTTGCTTCAGTTCCCTAAGACATAACAGAATCCCAGCATAGTGGGGTTGGAAGGGACCTCTGGAGATCATGTAGTCCAAGCCCTCTGCTAAAGCAGGGTCACCCACAGCAGGTTGTCCAGGTGCCTTTGGAATTTCTTCAGAGAAGGAGACTTCATAGCCTCTCTGGGCAGCCTGGGCTAGGGCTCTGGTACCCTCACAGCAAAGAAGTTTCTCCTGTTCAGATGGAACCTCCTGGGTTCCAGTTTGTGCCCAGTACCTCTTATCCTGGTGCCACCATCAAGAACAGTCTGGCCCCATGCTCTTGCCTCCACCTTTTTAGATGTTGCTCAGCATTGCTAACCAGCCCCAGGGCTCTCAGCCTTTCATCCTCAGAGAGATGCTCCAGTGCCCTAAGCATCGTAGTAGCCTCTGAACTCTTTCCAGTAGTTCCTTGCCTCTCTTGAACTGGGAAGTCCAGAACTGGACACAGTTGAGTTTTAAAATACAAGCATTTCTGAAAAGTGCAGATCTGCAGCTTCCACATGAAAAGAATTTTTTCCCTGATGAGGCTGATGGCATTTTTTTGACTCTACAATGTATTTTGTTACATTGGGTTACTTTCATGGCTTACGAGTTAACTTTTGTTATTAAAAATCATAGAATAAATGAACTCAGCTGGCTTCTGCAGCTATTTCTGTGCTGCCAGAAAGAATACCATCCCTTCCTTAGCATATTAAAAAACCCTACTGTGTGCAAAAGACTGTAGTTTTTAATGTGCCCTGAATGATAGCAGTTTTTGATAGTTACAGTTGGATTTAAGTTTGTTTGTGCAAGTATGGCCTTTTGTGTACAAGGCAAGTATTTGAAATATTTTGAATATGAAGCACTTCTGTCAGTTACAGAAGCATTTATCAAACTAGAAGGGTTGTAAATGAAATGGAAAACTAGGAAATTTTATGGTTGGCTTCCCTTCCAGTTTTTTGTTTGTTTTTCTGTTCGTTTTGGTGGTTTGTTTTTTGTTTGTGTTTGTTTGTTTATTGTTCCACAGGGAGATGGAAGTACAGGGAATATCACCTGGCTGGGGTTCAGGTTCTTTCCTGCTTTATAATCTAGATTGCTGGTGGAGTTCACTTGTAAGCTAGGTCTGCAAGCTAGGCCTTTGAGAAATGACTGACTCACTCTGAGCTGTTCTGTACCCCTCTTTCTCCCAAGATCCACAACACTCTCCTATAAAGTGCCTTTGGGGACACATTTTAAGTAGGGATTCTTTCTTTATAAAATCTGTTGCTCAAATTGGCTTCATGAAGTTCTAGACAAAACCTAATTCCATAATTTTGGCCTGCAGTTCATAAATGCTCCAGGGAAATGTGTTGACAACTTAGGTTTATTCTCATAGAATGATGGGAAAAAATACTCTCAAATTAAGGGAGTTTTCAGTTCCTGGGGTACGTAGGTGAAATCTGTTCATGGGATTTCAGTCTTTTTTTATAACTTAGGTAAAATCACTTCAGATTCTGGTACAAAATAGACATTTTTCAGTAATAAATGAGTATAAATTGATGTTTGCATCTGGAAGCAATTGCAGATTATTTGGAATGTGTGGGATGCATTATTTTTGTAGTGTTTGTTTTTTCCTTGTCTGCCTATAAGCAGTATGGTATTTTGAAGTAGATTGAACAAGGATTTGCAATTCTCTTGGCTTCAGAGGAGTTGGAACCTCCTATTGCTAGAGGTGGTTCTCAGGTTTCAGTCACGAGGTCTGTACTATCGTAGAATCATTAAGGTTGGAAAAGACCTCTAAGATCATCTAGCTCAACCATAAACCTAACACTGCCAAGTCACCACTAAACCATGTCCCCCAGCACCACATCTAAGTGTCTTTTCAATCCCTCCAGGGATGGTGACTCCACCATTTTCCTGGGCAGCCTCTTCCAGGGCTTGACAACCCTTTCAGTGAAGAAATTTCTCCTAATGTTCAACTTAAACCTTTCCTGGCACAACTTGAGGCTATTTCCTCTTGTCCTATTGCTTGTTACCTTGGAGAAGAGACCAACCCCACCTTGCTCCAGCCGCTTTTCAGGGAGTTGTAGAGAGTGAGATCTCCCCTGAGCCGCCTCCTCCTCTCCAGGCTAAACAACCTCAGATCCCTCAGCTGTTCTTCACAAGACCCTTCACCAGCTTTGTTGCCTTTCTTTGGACGCACTCCAGCACCACAATGTCCTTGGTGTGAGGAACCTAAAACTGAACTCAGTATTTGAGGTGTAGCTAAGTACAGAGGGACAATCACTGGTCACATTATTGCTGTTACAGGTCAGGATGCTCATGTAAGTTCACATTTCATATTGTTTAAAAAACTCTTGTATTAGGATGATGAAAAAGACTCTTCTGAACAAACAGGTCCCCCTGACTTTTCACTAATAATCAGCAACCTCAAAGGCAACCTCAAAGTGAGTGTCTTGTGTTTTTTAGTTTTGGTCATTAGTTTTCTAGTATTTCATGTCTAAATATCTTATAATCAAAGTGCCTTGCAGACTGCCTTGGAACTTTAAATAAATGCCAGGCAATATGTAATTTTTGTGTTTATAATATTGGTTATATTTGGGTTTGCATTTGATTATACCAAACATGGCACTAGATACTAACATACACATCTGTGAATTACCAATATAAAAAATTGTATTGCCTTTGAATTGTGCCAACATCTCAAATTTGACTTTCTTGTGGGTTCTCAGAGATGTCAGTTTTCAGACAGCAAAGTACATGCAGAAGATGTTTATATTTACAAGAATACCTCTGCTGTGCAGCATTTAGTTGGCTTTGTCATCTGTGTGGGAGCAAAACTACCGAACTGAAGCGATAATTTTTCTCCACTCTTTTATTCAGCTTGAAGCATTTTTCCATCAAATGTAGATCTGTCTTGGTAGCTAGCATCTGTGTTCACTACATGAGGGTAGAGTCATCTCTTTGTGCCTGTTTCTACACTCAGATTTGGATGCACTGTTAGAGTTTGTGATTTTTGTGGCTTTTTAAATGATTCTTGCTTAATATGACACTAATGGAGGGCCTATGTAGAAACTACACCTAGAGCTGTGGTTTTAAATGCAGAGGGTTTTTTGCTGGATTAAAAAGTGGGTTTAGCTAATCATTTCAGACAACCAACAAGATCATTTCATGAGTGTGGGTCCTTTGAGAGATTCAGCACAGACTTCTTTATTATAATAGAATCATAGAACGGCTCAGGTTGGAAGGGACCTTAAAGATCATCTACTTCTAGCGCCCCTGCCATGGGCAGGGACGCCATGTGCACTAGACCAGGTTGCCCTGGGCCACATCCAGTCTGGCCTTAAACACTGCCAGGGATGGGGCCTCCACCACCTCTCTGGGAAACCTGGTCCAGTGCCTCATCACCCTTTTGGGTAAAGAACCTCCTTCTAATCTCTAGCCTACATTTCCCCTCCTTCAGTTTATATCCATTCCCCCGTGTCCTGTTGCAATCTGACCAGGATTATAACATGTGAAAAACATTGTGGTATGGAGTGACTGAAAGACATCATCAAGTCCCGTGCTGTTCCCCCGTCTTAAAGCATTTACCAAAGGTAGGGTTTTTTAAAAATCAAAATTATTGGTCAAGTAGAGAAGCAATTAAATTTGCAAACTATTTGCAAGGTAATCAGGATTTGAGATTTGTCAACATTAGCCTGTGCTTGAATGATTCCAGGTGAAAAATGTGTATCATGTAATTCATACACAGGAACAAGAATAAAAATACTGTTTTCTGCTGCTACTGGTTTGCTTTTAGTAAAAAGTTGGGGTATCTTTCTTTTTTATTCTCTTTATGTTCACTTCAGTTGCTGCCAAATTATTTTTTCAAGTTAATAAAGTAACTTCCATATAAACAAGGCTCTTGTGAGTAGAATTCAATCTGTCTTCTTTGCTCATATTCATAAATCCCTGTTTTTCTGCTCCTGATTATTGCTCTTCCATCTACATTACAGAATATAGTGAGGATTGTAATTTTGAAGTGCATCATTTGGAAGGCATTTTAAAATCTTTTTGTCTTCATCAAACTATTTTGAAGTGCACTGAAAAGCTGAACCTTTCTGAAAATCTACCTTATTTAACACTAGAGTGAATTTCATGGCTGAAACTTTGTTTCACTCTTGCCTTTCCTAGCAAAACTATAGTTCATGCTTTGTAATTTCCTCTTATCTTATAAATGGAAAGTGGCTTTTTTTGTGGCCTTTCTCATGATCCTCTCTTTATCTAGTATGTGTGGAATGATTCCTTGTCAGTAATGTCTATATCTTGTTGCCCTGATAATATGCTGCCAACTTGAGCTCCCCCTTCATTTTTTTTGTTCTCCTACTTAAAAATCAAACTTATCTTTTTGAAGCATTCCAATTCTATTCCCACCTATCTTGATGACCTAATTTCCTTCTCCTTCAGGCTGCTTCAACTACATTATTTTTCAGTTCCACCTACTCTTTATTTCACTTGTAATAGCTTCTCAATTAAAACTCATTAAAAATCCTCTTTTCTTCTTCACATCAGTGCTCAAATCCCACCTGTTCAGTTTTATCTGCTATATTCATGCATTTCTACTCACTTCAGGATGTACTTCACTTCTACACTTGAATTCTCTGAAACAATAGTACAGTTTTCTGCCTTATTTGCCTGGTTTGTTAACTGACAATGAGTTTGAGTCCTAAGGTACTATGATTTTTCAGGTGATCTAGCAGATTTCTTTAAGGAGAACTGAATGTATTGGAAAAGTAGCTCTGTAGCTATGTAACTAGTGTTAAAAGTGGTTGAGGAGAATATTGTTTAAAGGAAAACTTTTAGAGTAAGATGCCAGCAAAGGCCTATTCAAAAAACAAAAACTCACCCCAAAACAAGCCCCCTTTTTCACTATAAAATGAGGAAGATTAAAAACATTCAAGCATAGCTAAGGCCTCTCTGGAATTAAACCTTGCAATGGAGGTCAAGGACAATAGGAAGGGCTTCTTCAAATACAGTGCAGGAAAAACTAATACTAGAGGCAGTGTAGGCCCCCTGCTGAATGAGGTGGGTGCCTTGGTGACAGATGATACAAAGAAGGTGGAGTTACTGAATGCCTTCTTTGTCTCTGTCTGTACTGTTAGAGACTGTCCTCTGGGATATTCCCGGCAGAATAAGGGTGGATAAAATCATGCTCTGCCTAATACTGCTGGTTTAGAGATGCTGTAGAATCTGGAGAAACATTTGTTGAGGGTCAAGGCTGTAAAAGTTCACCTCAGAAGAACATCTACAGTTAAATAACCCTCCCACAGCCTCTTTTAATTTATACCTAAATGCTTACACAGGTTAGAATATGTAAATAGACTTTAGAGTGGAAACAATGTAAAGATTTTTAAAGCTGTTTATTCTCTCTCCTTTGCTCTGTTCTATTTTGAAGTTTGACGTTAGCATCCTTTGGAAGGGAGCATATGGCATTTCTAATTAAGGCCTGTGATTTTCTGACATATAACTGAATAATACATTCCAAATACTGTTAAGCCTTCCAGATGAAAGAATTTTCAGGGCTGAAGCACTGTAGCTCTGCAATATATCTTGCTGGAGTACATGTGCTATGTAACACTGATCTCCTTAAGAACTTCCAAGAATTTTGCCTACAATACCAGCATAGTGAGAAAAGAATAAGGTTGTTTCTTTTGTCTGATGTTGGGATTCCTTGGCAAGCTCAGGTTTGGATCAGATAACCACTCATGCACTTTGTTCCTGAAAGTGTTCAGTGTAGCTTCATTTTTAAATATTTTGATCTGATTGGGGATTGGATTCATCTCTGTTGGATTTGGTTTCAGACTGCAAGATTTGTTTGGGTGTATTTTCACCAGCAGCTGTTAGAGAGGTGTGCTGTAGCTCTTCAGACTCTCCAAAGTAATTCAAAGCTCCCAGAATTGGGTGCCAAGTTGTCTTCCTTTACATTTACCTTGAATGTGTGAAATCTTTCTGAAGTTGTGGTTTATGATAAATTTCTGATGTGAGCCAGTGAGATTCTTAGTATCTACTAGTACCATTAAGATGTACCTTGTGTCTCTGGGTGGCTGATGCATTGTATCTAGAGAAGGTTTCCTCAGAGTATTTTTTTTCCTTGTTTCCACAGGAAGTAGAAGGGCTGCATTTGTAACTGACCTCTCTGATCCTGTTAGGCAAATCAGGAGAGGAGAGAATTTAGAAATTATAATCCATTTAATTTCTTTATCTTAATTTTTTCTTTTTTTTGTTGTTACCAAGCCTGGGTGGTAAGTGATGACATTTGCCTTTACAGTATTTTTGGTAATTTGAAAGGAAGAGGAAGATTGAGTCTTCAAATACATGGGTTCCTTTAGTTACTGGGAAACCTTTTATAGTGATGTCAGTTTTTAGTTAAAGTGATACATTTGAGGTTTATAGATCTTCATATTTTCATCTTTATATCTAGTGAATGTGCAAAAGATTGGGAAAACCTTAAAATCAAGTTTTCTGTAGTTTTGTGGTAAAGATGGATGGTTTGTTTTGTTTTGTTTTTGTTCTAGGGGGAAGTATTTAAATGGAGGTTGGTCTTGTAGTTTGGGGCTTGTAAAGCTGTACAAGCAGAATCATAGAAGCTTAGAATTGTTTTGGTTGGAAGAGACCTTTAAGATCATCAAGTCCAACTGTTAACCCAGCACTACCAGGTCACCACTAAACCACATCCCTCAGCACCACATCTGCATGGCTTTTCAAACCCTCCAGGGATGGTGACTCCACTACTTCCCTGGGCAGCCTCTTCCAGGCTAAAAGGTTTCACTAATCCCATGTTCAATTTGAAATACAAAAGATTTCTGCTATGCGTCCCTGTTCTCTCAGGGCAGCATTTTTGCTTTTAATTGTCCGTGAAATACAGTGTATTCTATCTTTGTTCTCACAGTTTGTTGTCAAATTCAAGCACTGATGATCTTTTTATTAATGACTTGTATTTGACAATTGCTGAGGCTGTAAATTAGAAATGGATAATTGAAGTTAGAATGACAAGGATGAAGACTTAAGAGGATAACTGTACAAGTACTGTAGATCCTCCTCTACCTGAACTACTGTTGTCTACGTGAAGTTGGAGGTCAAGTGTTTCATATACCTGAGGAATTAAAGATTTAAAGAAATAGAAGATAGATTAGCAACCAAATGTGTCTGAACTGTGTTGAAAGAGAGTAGTATCTAAGGGATTTGGGGAGCAGATATAGCCTTGGTCCTCATTTTTTTTGTTTTTCTTGAGCTCTTGAGACAGCTCAGTTCATAGAAAAGAGCAACCTTGGAGGCTCTCTTAACATCTAAACTGTCCATAGTTAGAGGTCTCTGAGGATAATGAGGCTGTTGTAGTGTCCCCTCTTAGATTGTTTCATAGTAAAGATGCTGAGAACTGGAGCCCTGTCAGTGTTCAGTGTTGTTGAAGTTATACTCATGTTTAATTTTTAGCAGTATTTTATTCAGATAAAACAGGGAAAAGTCCAAGTAACTGCAAACCCAACCATGTTTATCTGAGGTGCTGCTCTAAAGACTTCAACTGTTCAACTTACTGTGAATACCTACATAGAACCCTAGGACACTTAGAAGCTGGATGGCTACTTGGTTTGGGTGGTTATTATCCTTCTGGTTTTGTATGTTAGCCATATAAAGGCATAAGTGTTTTATTCTTAAAACTTTGTGGCATTCTTTTCTGTTCCATGCAATCTGACCTTTAATGTCACAGTGTTGTTTTTGCTGCTCATCCATGAACTTGCTGCAGTAAAACAATTCTTTGGTGGCTCTGAGTAAGCTTCTTGCTATCAGAGAAGCACTCAAGTGCAGAGTGGCACATAAGGAATGCCATGTAATGAAGTAGCATTTGTTACTGTGCTTTAAGAGAGAGCTCTCTATGTGAAGGCTGGAGTGGATGTGACTTGTAGATAATACTGCATTGTGAAATTTCGTTATGTGGAAAGCTGACAGCCTGGAATCTTTTCTTACATAATGCTTTTCTAGATCCCACCCATTTCTCTTGTAGCAATGCTGTGAATTATTCCTTAGTTTTGTTCTTTTAAACTTGACAGTAACTTTATTAATACACTTGTTTTGTCAAGTCTCCTAAACATCCTTCATGGTTCCACTAATATTTTCTATGTCTTTTTGTGGTTTTAAAGCTGATATGTGGGAAGAACTTGTCTGAGACTTATATGTATGCATCTTCAATGTCTGTTCTCTTTGGTAAATCTGTGCATGCTTTTGTTTTGTCTTTTTTTTTTTTTCCTTTTTTTTTTTTTTTTTTTTTCTGCAGAGAGTGATAATGAACTCTCCAGTGGCACTGGTGATGTGTCAAAGGATTGTCCTGAGAAGATTTTGTATTCCTGGGGAGAATTACTGGGGAGATGGTAATGCTATTTTTACTTTGCTTTATGCAACTGTATGCTCTTGAGCAGGAGATTTTTAGTTCTTCAGCTTACACAGTTTAAAAATGAAAATACAAACCACATTGAAGTGTGTTTTTGAAACCTAGTTTAAAAGAGACTGTTAAATCCTCTTCATTTAACCTGCAGTTATTTGACAGATCTCTCCCACAGTGTCTGCAAAAGTCTTGTTCTATTGTCCATGTATGCTCACACTGCTCGTGTGAGTCTTCAAATGCAGAACTTTCTGGCCACTTGTGTTATTTAAGGCTGGATGTTAAGCTCTCCTGAAACTTGGTGCCTCTTAGTGCTGGGATAGAAAAGACAGAGCAACTCCAGTCTATCCTATCTAAGCCATTTGTGCTAGCTGATGTGCATTTAATTGATTGACTTGTTTAGAAGTACTTTTTGGTTTTTGGTGTTTTTTTTATTGGCTGTATGTAAGTACTTGAAAAGGAAGTTGGTGATCCTCACTGAAACTGTTTCTGCTGAAGAGTAAAAATGAGTTATTTGTAAGCTTAGAGTATGTTCTCAACAGTGTTATTTCTGTGGTTTAATTAAGTGCTTCAGTAGCAGCCCATACCTTGCCAAGAGAGGAAAAAGTCTATGCATTTGCTACCTTCCACTGTTAGCAAATGCCAGACCCACTTACTTGTTTTCCCTTTGTAAGTAATAGCTCCTGCTGCCTGAGACAAAAATAATCAGAGGCCCTTAGTCTGGAATTGGCGAAGTTTCCTTTTCCTAACTCCAAAAAGAGAGCTAAAAGGCATTTTAAATATTTATCTGGGCAATTCCCTTCTTGGCCACTTTGTAGCTTTGGAGAGACACTACCTCTTGCTGCTGACCTCATCTCTAATGGAGAGCTCATGCAAAGAAGCATTGCAAGGTTCTGTTGAGCTTCATGGAATGCTTCCCTCCTGCTTGTTTCTGAACTATTTTGTCATGCCAGTTTCTGGCCTTAATAAAAGGTCTTTTTTGGGAAGCACAGGCATTTAATGGTATGATTGTACAAATGTTATGGCTGTGGCCCCTCTGAACAATTAACAAAATACTGAGAAGTGTGGAAGTCAGTTAATCCCTATAGACAGGTGTGTTTTTCCTCAGCTCAAAAGGTCCTCTGGAGCTGGTTAGAACTTCCCAAAGACTATTCTAAAGCGCATCTCAAGAGGGAGTTTACAAATTGTTGCGGTTTTGTATCTGGCATCCCAAAGCTAAGGAGGAAGAGCATCCTGAGTCCTATGAGGACTGTGTGGCAGGTTAGATTCAATCTGCATTGCCTTTATATTGGAGGATGTTACTTTTGATTTGTTGATTTTTAAATTAATCTGATGATTCCTTTAGCCTTAACTTTTGCCTTTGGCAATTACCTGGACCCCTGTGGCTAAGCCTGTTGAAGTAAAGAACCACCCACAGCTCATGCAAGTTTCACACAACCAATTCTTTGTTCAAGTTACTCAAGTATACCAGGAGACAAAACATGTAAGACTCTGGGAGTAAACTGTTCTGAAGTCCTAGCATAACTTCCACACTTAGTTCAGAGTATCATTTAGTAGTTAAAACACCTTTGTTCAAATGAGTTAAAAATGGAATGAGAAATGGGAGATCCCAGCCATCTTGAAGCCTAGCAGCAGCAAACATTTTCTTCAGGAGTGTCTCAAGTAATGTTGCCTTTTGAGATTAAATTGAAGTGTATCAAGTACTTGCATTCTCTAGTAATGGTATTTTACCTTTAAAGAACAAAACTTGGGAAGAGTAACAGGTGGAAAACATTAACAATTTGAAAACTAAACCCAGATTGAAATAAAATCTTTCAGTGTGTTGAAAACTGCAGCACATGCTAGTGGAATATCTGTGCACTGGTAAAAGTAAGTAAAAATTATCATTTCCACTTGGAGAAGTGGTTTGCTGTTTTGTCTCTTAGATGAAAAATTTCTTGCACTTTAATTGCTGCTTGTTGTTTCATTAAAATGTCACTAAGCTAACTGACTGACTAAGCAGAAACATGGCTCCAAGTCTCCTTTTAACACAGAAATAGGAATAAGAATTTACCAAAAAGACATAATAAGCTGTTGGAAAGCAATGGAATATATTTTAATTTACTTTACTATTTAGTACATCCTCAGCATTAAAGTTGTTCTTGCAAGCTGAGCTAGTTTGGCCAAGAGGGGAACTATTTCTGATGTGCTTTGGTTTTTTTAAAGGTAGCAGTGATCAATAGCAGTCCTTGATCAGCAATATTTGTTTTTCAAGTTGGAGCTTAGTTTGTGCATCACTGTTCTGCATCCTTGCTCTTTGATGTTTCACAAACTGCCTTTGAATTTTGAGCAGGAGAATTACAACACTTTGTACCAAATTAAAGATGTCAGCATGCCTGAATGACCCATTTTTTCCCCCATGTGCTAAAGGAGAAGACTAGGAAAAGACAAGCTTTTATTTTATGCTTGTTTCTGTCCCAGTCTGGCTAAGCAGGTGTCAAAAAGTGTCTAGGAATCTCAGGTGCCTGGGCTTCTACACAAAGGAGAAGAAAATGCAGATTGGTTTACTATTGCAGAACACAGAGCAAGGATTACTAATAACCAAACTGTTTCCCAAACAGACCTTCAGAAACTGAGAAGCTGTCTGTTGAAGTTAGTTATGCTTTACTACATGGAGTAACATTGCCAGAGTATTATCTCTGCCATAAAACTATCTAAATACATGACAAATCCAGTGCAATCTGGTGTGTACTGTAGCATGCTTGAATCTCAGTTGTGAATATGTAAGGATGGTATTGCAGCATGGAATGTGCGTCTCTTGCCATAAGATATTTCTGTTGTTTCTTTGGCATCACTGAAAGTTTCCCTGCTCTGTTTCTGTGAGAATGTACCTTTTTGGCTATATTCATTTTATTTTATCTGCTGTTGAGTTCTCAGAGAATACTTATATCACAGGTGACCAAATCTTTGTAATAACCAAACCAATCTGATTTGAAATGTGCTATGCTTCTTTTTCACACAACCTGAGCTTTAAGTTTCTGATGTATTTTACTCATTTATTCCTGAATGTACATTTCATAATTTTTGTAACCACTTACAGTGTCTAGTCCTTCTAATCTTTCTGTGAGAACTGGAGTTTATTTCTAGTTTTTTCCCAGCACAGGACCATTAGTCTAATGTGACTTGCTTAAAAATGTACTGAAAAAGAGAAAAGGACTACTAGCTGGATTTTAATTTGGCTGACAGAATGACAAAGTTTGAAATTACCTTTATTGCACTGCACATTTTAAATAGTGATTTTAATTCTTGAGTCATTTGGAAAAGTGGGGTTATCCTTGGAGTATAGGAAAAAGAAATTTATTTAGAGCACCTTTTAAATTTAAGCAGTAGTGGTAAGCTGTGCACATCTTAATGACCTGTTTCAAAGCATGAGTACTCTAAACATTGACTTAAACTCGAGGGTCAAATTGCAGGTTATTTGATTTAATCACAGCTTGCTAGTATTTGGCTAAAGTGCCACTTGCTATTCTCCTACCAGTAGAGTTGGAAAACATAACAGTGGTCAAAACAGTAACAGAGCAAAGCAGTCCCTGCATTAGGAAAAATGAAGAGTCAATTCACTCACTCTTCCTGCAGCATGGCTAGGAGAATTGCCCTAATAAGTCAAAGTGAGTTTTAATCTAGATCAATAGACAGGATTATATCCAAAAGGATTTTTAAATATCTGTGTCTGAAAAGCTCTTCCATACTGTGCCTGTGCAGTGATTTGATCCTGAATGGATGGGCTCAGTGACTGGTTTATTTTTGAAAAGCACATCTTTAGTATTCAGCCTGTCTGAATATGCCCTTTTCAGAGGCCTGTCTCTATACCAGCTTCTCTAGGACTCATTGCACAGTGTTGGAATATAAAAAAAGTCATCCTGCAATTGGCTTCCTAAGTTTTTTGCTGTATACACAGACAGGTGGTGAAACACCACCTCAACCTAACAGGCAGATTCCTTCAGAGTGGTGAATTTTTACCAAGGTATGGGCAAGTGTTACTGCTCCTGTGGGACTTGGAACATACTCTTGGTATGAAGTGTAAAAGTAGAGCTTCAGTCTTCATGTTAGTATTCTTAACACTAGCTTTTATTTGTTTTCCAAAAATTTATTTCTCTGTATAGCTTAGGTTGTTTTTAATTTCCTTTTCTTAAGGAAAATCTGTATGTTCCTAAGCTAAACATATATATTGAACAAATATTCAAACTGAATTGCCTGCACAGATGGCATAGTTTTCTCTTTAAATTCAAGCTGTTCTTCCCTACTCAGTGTAGTTCAGTTTCTGCAATTGTTTATTGTTTTAATTTTTCTCCACCTAGAGAATTTGGATGTTGTTACATTTTGCCACTGGTGCTTACTGTCCATCCTTGGCACAAGTTTTGCTTTCCATTGGACAGCTACTAATGAGCGTAACCAGGGGAAGAAAAGTTGTTGACTCTTTCAGAATCATGTTGGAAAGCTGAAAAGCTTTTAGTATTTTTGTATCTTGATTTCTACTTCTGTCATAGGCAAATGACTGTCTGTTTCTCAGGCACAGTAATCTTGTGGTGAGACCAAATGGGTTATCTACACTGGTGAAGAGCGGTGTGCCAGAAGCGCTACGGGCAGAGGTTTGGCAGTTGCTGGCAGGATGCCACGACAACCAGGCAATGCTGGATAAGTACAGAGTTCTCATCACAATGGTAAGTGATTGGGCTTTTCCTTTCCTTTTTTGTTTATTCCTTCATTCTTTAGTTTAAATGAATTCTGCTGACCAGCTGTTTTGTTCCGTGCCAAGGTAGTAAAAGAGTGAAACAGTTGGACTTGTTTTAAGCAACTGAAATTGTGAGTGGGTGATGTTACCTCCTGCCATGGGTACCTGCTGAATGGTATTAACAATAGAAATTGCTGACCTATATCTACAGTAATGCTTGACATTTAGCTTTCGGTTCACTTGCTGTGATGATGATGAGCACATCAGCTTGTTGTTCAGGTGTTTGATTGGTTTTTATAAACTCAAATTCATTGCTTTGTGTTTTCAACTGTTTCTGTTCTCTGCATGCCTTAATATTCTGTGTTTTAGTTTAGAAAAAAAAACAAACAACAAACCAAACAAAAACTGACAAAGTTATTTCTTTTGCTGTTTATTTTGAAGAAGACTGTTAAAAACATCTTTTACCTAGCAGGAAACCAATCTCTTTGCTGCATGAGTGCTTTGAGAGGAGAATCCTTTTGGAGATCTCTTCCCATTCTGTATCCTAATGTCATCAGTGCAGTCAGTAAACAGTATAAGTCATTGTCTGTGCAGATGTTCCAGGCTGCTTGTAGCTGTGATGGCAAGATTGAGAACCACTGTGCTGTAGTAGTGGAAACTCCATGCAGTGTCAGGAGGTCAATTAACCATTCAGGGTTCTAAAATTCTTGCCCCTGCAGGGTAGTTAGGAAAAACAGCGGTCTCAAAAATGTTTATAATGGCAGAAATGGATGAAGATAAATCCTAGATGTTGCTCAGAGAGAGTGTTAGATTTGTTATCTAGGGATGAATCATCTGTCCATACAAAAGTTCTGGGGTGGATGTTAGTAGAAGTTTCCTTTCATAGTGTTGTCATGTCTTTTTTGGTACTTCTCTTCTTAATTTGACCTACCCACTATGTTTGTACAATTGAAAAGTGTCTCCAGAGTGAGGGCTGTACTCGTGGCTTCTTTTTCCTTTACCACTAAAGAAGGATGTTTTGATAGTGTAAATTTCTCTTTTTGACGTTGTAGTTGGGTTCTGTTTTCCTTAGATACCATTCACAGGACATCTGTCAGCTGTATGTTGCATCCAAACCACCTCCCTTATTTGGCTCTTGCGTTCTGAAAGTGAGGAAGATGTCTGTTTCACAGCGGAGGAGGGAGTGGGAAACTTCTAAAATGAAAACCTTAGCTTGATGCTGGGGCCTCATGCCTTAAAAATGCCTTGCTGCACTTGACCTTTAATGATAGAAATGTTTCAGTGACATATATTTTGGAAGATACTGCATACAGTATTTAATATGAAATATTGTGCTGTTAGGGATTAGAAAATGAAATTCTGAAGTATTTATGCAAACTCTTTTTTTTCTGAAGTGAAGCACTTTTATTCCAAAATCACAAAACTTCTTCTTTAAGTCTGTATATACTGCTGGAGATCACAGTAGCTGGCATACATTGCATGAAAGGGTTGATGAGAAGAAACAAACAGAAGAGAGCCTATGCCAAATCAAAGCTAAGGCCCATTTTTAGGAATAGTTAATAATTGGGCACCTCAGAAAACCTAATTTTTAAAATGAAATATTGTCTGATATTTATGTCTGTGATCACAACTTCTTTCAGTTTCATTTTGGTGTGTTAGTGATGTGAATTAAGCTTCTTATAGAGAGACACGTATCTATAATTCTCTGAACCCTACTAAAAGCTTTGTTGTAGCATTGTCTTGTGTGTCAATAATAATATGGACGTTAAACTTCAGAGTTATTTGGTATTAATGATTGTTCACTTCCTTCTGTCTGAAAAAGCAGAGCTGCATTGTTTGTATGCTACCATCCCAATATGCCAACAACATGTACTTTATTTTTTTCCTGAATTTATTTATTCTTCCCATCAAATAGAATGATAGAATCAGTGATTGGTTGGAAAAGACCTTTAAGATCATTGAGTCCAACCATGAAACAGGTTTCATCTTGAATCTTTGAGCTTATGCATATGCTTGAACAGATTGTCTCCCTGTATTTTGGTCATTCTGCTTAACGTTTGTCTCTTGTTTTGAGCTCACTTCTGGAAGCTGGATATTTTTGTGGGTGTCATGACCACCTTAGTAGTATATTCTGTAAGTGTGTCCTTTCCTGAGCATATGTCTAGGTGGTTAGAGGTGGAGTGTTCTGCACTTGCAGCGTTGAGAATAGAATGTGCTGAGATGCAAGAAGCAGGAGGTGGTAACTTCTCTGAACTTGGCTCACCTCCTACCTACCTCATATAAGTGCCCCTGGTACAGCTCTTTCCTTTAAACACCTTCCTGTTCCTCCCTAGCTCCCTTGAACTTTTCATAACACTTTGTGCTGCTTGATCTCTAAGCTTGTTGTAACAGTTCCTTCCCAAGAGCCTGCTCTCCCCACATCCCAGCCTTTTCCCCTTCCTGCTCAGTCCAGCCTTACATGCACCATTGGGCTAAACTGCCAGTTGAAGTATCTCAGTGAGAAAAAGAGCACCTGGGAAAATCTCTGCACCCAGAAATTTGGAAAAAAGTAAGTTTACATAGGTGCAGTTGGGGCTTTTTTTGTCTGGTGATCAAAATAACCTGGCTGAACTGTGTAATGCTGTAGCAAAATGGTGTAGAATGCTGTAGTAATTAACGCAGTGTTAGCCAGTACTTACCAGTATGGTAAGGAATGACTGCCCTTTATTTGTGAGTGAGGCTTGGTTTTAAAATTGGCTTTGAGATCCTTAGTTTTGAGATCTAAAGGAATGTTTTCCTAAAGAAAAATTCAGAGGGCTAACTTGAGGAATAGATCTTGAGAACTGTCATTTTACTATCATAGCTTAGAAGGTGAACATGATAGCTGGAACAGTATTGAACATATGATACCTAATTAATGACTGCCTCTTCTGAGAAATAGATAAATATGTTAACCAAAAAATTTACTATAGTGTTACTAGGAAAACTGTGCTTGCTAGTGGAGGAGGGGAATTGTATTGCTGGCAGGCCAAAACCATGTTCCTTATGTGAACAGAGCGATAGCAGACTCTCAGTGTTCAAATTTACTTTCCAGACTATGGTATAGACACATTTGTTGTTCTATGCCAGCTGCATGCAGATTGTTCAGGAGTAGTATATTAGATTGGCCAACTATTATTCACATCACTTAAGAGATCCGGTGTGCATGTTACTCTATATATATGCATCTCTGCAGAGCTCTGAAATCTGCTGCTGTGTTTTTCAGCTAAAGGAGTGTTTTCTTCAGTATATTCTGTAGGAGAGAGTAATTTACAGCTTGATTTAGAGTTTCAGTTCAGCACAGAAGGCAACATAAAATCTCTGTTCTTCTTTAGAAAAATCAATGCCATACTTCCTTTCTGCAGAAGACGTGTCCTCTAGTCCTGTGTACTGGAGGTCAGCAGTCTGTCAGGAATGATCTAGTGAACTGTCTCTTTTCCCACATAACAGCATTCATAAGCCAATACATTTCCCATCTGTAGGTGAGTTTGGAGTTCCAGAAGGGAAGGGAGAAAAATATTTCTGCTCTCAAAAATACTTTCTTACTGACAAGCACTATCTCGCTCTATCTTCCGGCTCCTGCTGAGTTCCAGCATGGTGATTACCATGAGCCTCTCAGCAGTTTTGACTGGAGCACAATAACAGGTCTTGCATACAATTTTAGAGAGTAGGAGATGTGATTTGGCAGCTGCTTTGCTTCCAACATCTATGTAAATCTGTACTGTATGACAATCAAAATCCACCTTTGTTACCTTTCTGATATGTGTGCCATAGGCTTTTGACCCTGCTGCGTGTGGCAAAGTACAGGAAGGGGAAACCAAAGCATACGTCAGCAGACATAGATCTGTATTTATTCACTGCAAGGAAAAGAGAGAGGCAAATCCAAGTGATGTAATGATAATGAAGAAGTAAAACTGGTATTTGTATATAGAGCTTTTGTGAAAGCTTGTCAGATCCATTTGTTAAAGGATTGTAAGTAGAAAGCCATGCACAGGCTAGGGTCACTTCATTGATAGGTTTCTTTCTCTTGCCTACTTGACATTTTTTCATGTTCCTCTCAAGAGACTATGATGAATTTCCATGATGAGATACATTTTGAGCTCCAATAAACTGACCAGGACAAGCCACAGTTTACCCAGTTTATAACTGAGGTGGCTGATAATCACAGAATCATTAAGGTGGGAAAAGACCTTTAAGATCATCAAGCCCAACTGTTAACCTAACACTGCCAAGTCACCACTAAACCATGTCCTCCAGCACCACATCTACCTTTTTTTTTTAAACATCTTCAGGAATTGTGACTCCACCACTTCCCTGGGCAGCCTGTGCCAATGATTAACCACTCTTTCAGTGAATAATTTTTTCCTAATGTCCAACCTAAATCTCGCCTGGCACAAGCTGAGGCCATTTCCTCTTGTCCTATTGCTTTTTACCCTGGAGAAGAAACCAAGCATTACCTTGCTTCAACCTCCTTTCAGGGAGTTGTAGAGAGCAAGAAGGTATCCCCTGAGCCTCCTCTTCTCCAAGCTCAAGAACCACAGTTCCCTCAGCTGCTCCTCACACCACTTGTGCTTTAGACCCTTCACCAGCTTTGCTGCCTTTCTTTGGACAAACTCCAGTACCTCAATGTCTTTCTTGGAATGAAGGACCTAAAACTGAAGCCAGGATTTGAGGTGTGGCCTCACCAGTGCTGAGTACAGAGGGACAATCCCTGCCCCAGTTCTGCTGGCTACACTACTGCTGATCCAAGCCAGAATGCTGTTGGCCTTCTTGGCCACCTGAGCACACTGCTGCCTGATCTTCAGCTGCTGTTGACCAACACACCCAGATCCTTTTCTGCTGAGCAGCTTTCCAGCCACTCTGCCTCAAGCCTGAAGCGTTCATGGAGTTGTTGTGAAGTAAGTGCAGGATCTAACACTTGGCCTTGTTCATCTTCAGCAGTACTTATCCTCCACCTTGCCCTGCTTTGTCCCTTTCAGAATAGGTGTCAGGCACTGTCAGTGGTGTAAATCATTAGAAATCTGTTCTCTTCTGGGGGCAGCAATAAAGTAACTAACTGCATCTGAATGAGGTCATGTTTTATTTATTGCTTTTTAATGCTGCCTAGTATTAATATTTTGCTTTGCTTTTTTTTTCTATGATTCTTCTATGTGTTCTTACTGCTGAATATTCAGGGTGAGACTTCTTTCCATCCTTTTCAGTGTTACACACTTGGTGCCTAGTGTTGTAGTGCTGTTACTGGTTTCTTGAAATTGCCTACGCTTGTGTCCTTTGTCCTCAGTTTAGAAAGTGACACCTGTCAGGGGTGTGTGGAGTTGTATGAGTAAAATAAGAAAACAGAAAAAGAACTACATTCACATTCTGTAGTTTGAAAACTGGATGGACCATTTTGAGGTAGGATTTATGATTGTTCAATGTAGTATTTCTATATAAAAGATTTTTAGCTTGTAATCTGATTTCCATGAAGAAATGAGTTCTATGTATAAAATGCATCTAACAGCATCTGCAGACTACTTTTAAATGCTGCAGCTGCTCTAGTATAAGGAAATAAAGCTTGTTTAAAAATCATTGTTATTTTTTTAAAGTGTGGTGAGAAAAATCTGATTTCACATTAAGTAGATGTTGGTAGCATTATGTTACTCAAAAGCAGTGGAAGTTTGCATATGAATGTGAGTGCCCAGTTGTGAGCTGGATGGTGACTTCTGAGTCAAAGGTCTTAAAAAAAGGCCAAATGGCTCTCCTTCAAATGACTTGTAAGAGAACCAAAAAGATGATGGTTTGTTTATTGTCATAATTTCCTTTGGCAATATGAGCATGTGCCCAGAACAGTTAGAGATAATAACTAATTAACGGGTCAGGCTTCAGAAGAGTTGGCCAAAAAATAGCTTTGTCTGCTGGCTGTGTAATGTTGTTTTGCATCTGGGCCAATAACATTTCAAGCCACTCCGTGGAAGAGTGAAAAGGATCTTAAGAATTATTCAAAAGTCTGAAGCAAATGTGAGAGGCATTGGTTTGGGGATTGAATATTGGCTTATCATGAAAATAATTTGTCTCTAGTAATATAATAATCTTAAATGGGCACTGAGCACACAGAGGTATAATTCTCACACAGTAGGGCCTGATGATATGAAAGTACATGCCATTGCTGCAAAAGATGGAACAAATGTCTTGGGTTTTGGACTGAATGAAATCTCATCAATTTACAGCTGATATACATAGTTTTTCCATCCTGTTTAGACCAGTGTTATTATTTCTGATTCCTACATGACAGTCTCTCGTTATAAAGCAGAAGAAAAAATGGAATGGAAGGTTTCAGATTTCTGGAGCCTTCTCAGTTTAAGATGTTTTTCAGGCTCAGAGGTAAAATTAAACTTAAGCACTTGTTTGCTGAAAAGAACAGTAAGTGATGGCAAATGGAAGCACTGATGGAATTACATGGTCCACATTACTTGCATTAATTTTCTCATATCCATGTAGTCATGAGCCTCACAGTGCATGTATTCAGCTGGCTTGGCCAGGATGAGTTCTGTGTGACATGGAGGATAAGAGATGCTAGCTACAAAGTCATTCCTGCATCTCTTGGGTTTCTCTTAGTTGCAACAAACTGTTTTTTTGACAAATTTTTGGTGCTCTTTAGGAGACAAACAGTTCCCATGGTGTGGTCTTTCCCCTTAGAAGCTTGCTGGCTTCAGCCTGTGTAGCTCTTAGACAACATTGCTGCTCTTTGGCTCTGTTTCCTCATCGTGGATGGGTTTGTGGCTTCCAGCCTGCTTTCCTGTTGGCAGAGGTGACATGCTGTAGCACTGCCACAGATCTCCTTCTGGGTGGTCATCAGATCAATCTTAACTCTACTGTTGCAAACTTCTACAGAAAAGGAAGAGCTGCAGTAGAGAAAAATCTTTGGAATTCTTTATGAGCTGCACCTTCTGAGAACAGAATCTTTTTCGTAGTGGTGGGTCAGAGAAGGAGGCCACACAAATGATCCAAGGACTGGAACCCTTCTGGTGTGAGGACAGGCTGAGAGAGTTGAGGTTGTTCAGCTTGGGAAAGAGAAGGCTCTTGAGGCTTCTTGCAGCCTTTCTGTCCTTAAAGAGACCTTATAAGAAAGATGAGGACAGACTTTTTAGCAGGGCCTGTTGGGACAGGACAAGGTGAAAGAAGGAGGTTCAGACTAGAGATAAGGAAGAAATCATTTGAGTGTGGTGAAAGACTGTCCCAGGTTGCCCAGAGAGGTGGTAGATGTCCCATTCCTGGAACCATTCCAGGTCAGGTTGTATGGGGTTCTGAGCAACCTGATCTAGTTGCAGATGTCCCTGCTGACTGCAGGGGGGGATTGGACTAGATGGCCTCAAAAGGTCTCTTCTAAACCCAAACCATTCTGTGATTCTGTGACTATGAGAAGTCCTACAAATGCATGTATCATGTCTTCTCACAAAAATGTAATAGTTTCTTGTCCAAAATGAAAGTTTGAAATAGGATAGTTAAAAGTAGCAGACAGCATTGCTGAAGTTTCATTGTCTGCTTAAGCATAGTCTTCAATGCATAAAATTAACTTTAATTATGTTTTCCTTGGTGCATCTTATCTGCAAACCAATCTCAGAGAACTTGAAGATCAACTCTCACTTAAACCTGATGTACAAATGTATTTACTTTTGAAACTTGGAAATTACCAAAACTGTTCAAATGAAAAAAGGTGTTTGCTTCTTTGCCTCATACTTAATATTTACTTAGCTTTTTATTGTTATTGCTAGTTTGCTCTCTTAATAAATGGCAAATGGAGGGCATTACAAATGAGCCACTGTGTCTGGGCAGATAGGATTAAATGCAGTTGACTTTGAAACTTGTGCCTTAATATGCCAGGTTTGTGGGTTGGGTTTTTTTATTATTGTTTGTGTGAAACAGTTGGGTTGAAACAGATTAGGTATGGATTGAGAGAATTGCTTATATAGGAAGGCTATTTTAGTTTGAGTAGAAAATTAATCAAGCTTATTATTTGCAGCAGTATGAAAGGATATTAAGTTAGCTCTAGGAAGAGGAATATTTTTTTGTCCCAATGGCATCATGCAGGGTTCCACTGCTCAGCGTTCTGAGACTAATTAATCAGTAAGGGTGTCTAATTAAAAAGATGACTGTTCACCAGCTGCCACAGCAGGTTGGTTAATGGACTGAAACATTAGAGTATTTTGGTGGCAAATATTTGTGTTCAGAATGCTGCATCTGTTTTGCCTAACTGAAAATGGGGGAGTTAACACTTCTACGTGGCAAGAAATAACTTGTATGCTCTCTGCCCAGTACAGTGGGGAACAACCCATTGCATCAGAGCTCTGTCTGTTAAGCACTCTGGTCACAAACACCACCAGAGCATGCAGAGCAGTGAAAAATCAGTTCATGTGGTGAATGGATTAATAGGATGCCTCAGTTTTGTTCTAAGTTGAGCTGTTAGCGCTGACAGTTACAGTCTTCCACTTGTTTGAATTACTTTAGTGAGGCTGCATACTGTAGAATAATAAAGTGTATATGAACTGAAAATACTTACTGAAGATTAGGGAGAAAATACTGCCTCTGAAGAGCAGAAGTTGACAGAATTTTAATTCTTTAAATAGCTTAATTTAAATTCAGACTTCAGATAAAAGGTTTAGTTTATTCTGAATGCACCAGGGTACCTAGTTTCATGGTAAATGTTAATATTACTCTTACAAACTCAGGAATATAATGTCCCTAAGGTGAATTTAATTTGCCAAGTTTTGATTCATTTGGAGCTCATCTGGAGAAAATCTTTCAATTTTGTGTGCACAAAAGGGAAAATCTTGTGCTCACTCTTCATCTTCAAAGAAATTCTTCAGTTTAATGACAGCTCTTTTCAGGAACAAAAGGAGTAGCTTCCATTAGTAATTTTTATTTTTGTCATCTGAAAATTAACTTTTATATAGGATATTTGAGGTGGAGGATAAAAACAACAATGTTTTCTTCAGGGCTTGCATAAAATTATGAAAAGTTCTGCCACATCAAGAACTTTCCTGCCATTTCTTCTCTGTAAGTAACCACTTCTGCTAGCACTAAAATGACACTCGCCACACAATTCCTGGCTCTTGGGGCACTGTATGACCTATAGGCACAAAGTCACAGAAATTGACACGTTGGTTCTAAAGGGTAGAGTGCAAATGAGATCTTCATTTTCCTTCTTGGAGGCTGCATTCTGTTTTGTCTGGGGGAATTTATAATCTGTTAACTTCATAAACAGGAGCACAGTTGCCCATTGTCTCCAACAGAATGCTAAAACCTTGGGCAATAATCAGTGTTCTGGCTTGAACAGGTTTGAATGATAGTTACTGGAAGTGTTGATGTTAAAATTGAGACTCAGAGACTCCAGATATACGTATATTGATGCAGATAGAGTGTTTTGTTAGGTGGGATGGAGCAGAGATTCCTCTGTGGCTCACTATTTCTTTCCAGGAGAGTTATGTGGTAATAGCTCATAGTTCTAGTAAATGCTTAGGACCTCAGAGCTCGTTTTAAAATCTTTACTATTGCTTCCTAGCTAAAACATTAACAGATATCCTCCTTAAATTTGAATACAGCTTTGTTAATAGGCATGGGGAGGGAGGTGCTCTAGTGGTTAGGATTTGGAACTCTCACCGCTGGGACCCGGCTTCAATTCCCAGTCAGGGAAGCTTTGTTGTGACCAAGTCTTAGGGAATCCCGCTGTGGCAGGGGGGTTGGACTAGATGATCTTTCGAGGTCCCTTCCAACTCCTAACATGCTGTGATACTGTGATTGGGTTTTCCTGTAGCACTGATGAAGCTGATGCTGAAAAGACAGCCAGAGTAGGAAGACATTTTGAACAGTATTCTATACCATGGGGTAGGCTCATTTCTGAAGTTCTCTGCAGGATGTCTTTACGTAATGCATCTACATTCTCTGTGCGTGCATCTCTCGCTTCCAGCGTAAGGCACTGCTTAGATGAAGCAAATTCTTATGTATGTGTGTGCAAGAGAGCTGCAATTCCTGAGAACAGAATTATTTTTAAACAATCAACCTCCTCCTGGTGTTACTCTTCCTAAAATTCCCTTCTTCCTAACGAGCCTCTGCTTTCCTACAAAGGTTGCATAACTGGCATTGCGGAGGCAGCGTTACTCAAGGGCTGGAGCGTTGAAGGTGAGAGGAAGAGATAAAATAATCAGGATTTGTATGTGACTGTAATGGAGCAGTTAGTATGAGGGGAATTGGGATTTGCTACCCATATAGTATCAGAAGACTGCACTCTAGGGAATCCTGCTTTGGCAGGGGGGTTGGACTAGATGATCTTTCGAGGTCCCTTCCAACTCCTAATATTCTGTGATTCTGTGAATTGGGTTTTAAATGTATCTGCAAGACTAGCTGATTTCTCTTACTGCACATGTAAATAAACAGGAACATTAGCTTTGGGAAGGATTTCAGGCCAGCCTCAACCTGAGTTGGAAATAAGGCCATTTGTGTGCCAGTGGTTTGCTGAATTGCCACATGGGCATGTGCAAGTGGCTTGTACATGCTTTGGCTCTATGTAAAAATGACTGCCTCTCTTGAAAATCCAAATTACTACCTGAAACTTGTATTTGGAGTGGTTTGTGTTTGGATTAGAGCAGAGGACAACTTCCTTGGAGATACTTTTATGTGATTTTTTTTTTTTTTGAAAGGTTGTTTCAAACCATCAGGAATTTTTTTTTCTTTAAAAGCCCAATCTGGCAGTAGATTCTTGGCATTCCTGAGGGAACTGGGGTTGTTTAGCCTGGGGGAGGCTGAGGGGAGGCCACCTAACTCTCTCAAAGTCCATGAAGAGAGGTTGGAGTGAGGTGGGAAATGGTCTCTTCTCCCAGGGAACAAGTGATAGGACAAGAGGAAACAGCCTCAAGTTGTGTCAAGGGAATTTTAGGTTGGACACAAGGACCAGTTTTTTTCCCCAGAAGGGTTGTCGAGCCCTGGCACAGTCTGCCCAGGGCAGTGGTGGAGTCACCATCCCAGAAGGGATTTAAAGGCCATGTAGATGTGGTGCTGAGGGACATAGTTTAGTGATGGTTTTGGCAGTGCTGGGTTAATGTTTGGACTTGATGATTTTAAAGGTCTTTTCCAAACAAAACAATTTTGTGATTCTGTGTTCACACACAAAAAGATGCAGAAGTCAGTTTTTAATATAGACAGTATTTCCTATGACTATTTTATGAAAGGTGATGTTTCAGAAATCTTAAATACGTGAATTAAAGAGAGCAAACCACCTTTTCCTGACTATTAATTGCTGGCTTCAACATGTTAATGTTTAATGCCATAAGAACTAAACAAAAAGCTCTAAATGTTTAGAGAGGAACATGAAGAACAAAAGAACCCCAAAGTATACTTGATACCTGGCTGTTTTTATTTCTCCAAAGAATTGCAGGTGGTGTTTAAAGTCTCTTCAATTGCCTTTGTTACCTGGTGGTCAGCATTTTATTAAAGGATGTTTAACCATAGCAGCAGGCAGCTAGCAGTGGGCAAACCACAGTATCTGAAATTAGCCACAAAAAAGAAAGGCTTGAGCTACGTGTGAAACAATGAATACACCATTGAAATTCAGGCTGGAATTTAATATGGTGTGAGTTCTGATGCCTTTTGCTACCTTGATTTCTATTTGATTTTTCTGTGATAAAGCCCAAATGACAATATTATTCATATGCTCTTTAGGATATTCTTTTAAGGGGCTGAGCTAGCATTAAATAGGTTTTGCAGTTGCCACTTCAGAAGAGATGAGATCTGTAGATCTCTTTACAGCCTGTATCTGCTAAACGTTTTTTTCCCTTTGTAGTGATGAGTATGCTCATATCATTTAAGAGTGATTTCCCCTATCAACAAGCAAGTTTGCAGCTGCTCAGGTACACTAACCAAAAGATGATCAACAGCAGTCTGCTAGTGCTTTATATTCTTTCTAATAATCTTTTACATAGGTTTCTGTGGACATACCAAAATATTTTGGCAGCTGAGAATCTTTTCTTCTTGCTGTGAATTTTGATCAGCTGTTTTTAAGCTGACAACTGAATATTGGTGATCCAGAGCTTCACATTTTGTGATCATATGCTGCATGTGACAAAGCTACCTTCCTATGGCTGGTTTGTCTCAAAAACAACCCACTTTCCAAACAGAACCTTTTTTTGCCTAGACAGTACAATATACAGCCTGAATCTAAAACTAAATCATTGTATACTAGGGGTTGGAGTTTGAGGCTGTGTCTCACCCAGGCTGTCTGCTTATTGGAAGGGATTTCTTTTCCTGCATATTCCTTCTCTTCTGCATACTCTGTCTAGTGATTGCAAGGCTGATACAGCACAGGAATTTGTAGAGTTTTCTTTAGAAATCTTTCTCTCTCCATTTCTGTGCTGGACCAATGACATTGATGGCTGTGTAGGTGCAGTGGAAGGGCTGAGATGGTAGCTGGGGCAGGGCAGGAAAGAGATGAGGCAACCTTCAGAATGCCTTGGTAAGTTAATGTAACATTTGCAGTCTGATTGAGTCTGTCTTATTACCTGTGTGGCAAAGGAATTAGAGGTACCTTTTGGAACAATGTCACCTTTCTTTCATGAACTTGTAAAGTAATTTCAGAAAGCACTTTTGGTCTTTATTGTCATACCTCCCAGGGTTTCCTTTGCCTTTCTGTGAAAATCCTTGCTCTCAACTTCTTTTATGGAAAATTGAAATACAGAAACACATGTTAGGGATGAAATGTGCCTGCAAATGTTAGAATAAGTATTCTTTTGGGATGCTTTATATATAAAAAAATATAAATAGGTACATTCAGTGCAGAATGGCTCTGCCTAATGTAAAAAGAAATGTGACCTCCAGATGCTGAATGCAAGCAGTGGATTTACATAGCTGTCAGTTCAGTGGAGTGATATTTGGACTGCTGTGCATTTGCTTTGTACTCAAAGACTTGCATTTCAGGCAACCAAGTTTAAACTATTACACAGTGAGGAAACTTAATTTCATAGAAAGCTCAAAACAGGCTTTTGTCTTCAGTAGCTGGTTGAGTCAGCAAGAAACCTTGAAAATATGCAGTGTGGCTTCTTTAGCCTAAGCATTAGACAGAATACTTCTGACACTTTCATTTAAAGCCTTGATATTCATGTGTCTGAAGATTTATCCTAACTGATGAAAATTTTAGTGACTGTTTTATGTGGAGTTTCCTTTGCATCTGTGATGTTGTCACAGATTCATTAGTTAAGATATTTTCCTACATTATTTGCATCTCTAGAAACACCTATGGCTTCATGTGATCCTTAAAAGGGAATGAGTTAACCATATATCTAGCCTCAAGGTTTAATACTGAGGCTGGGGAAGCAGAACTACAAAAGCATATTTAAATTTAGCCTGTCTTATCCTTGCTGCATCCCCTTGTATGTAGTTTGCATTTCCAGGGTACATCTCTTGGGTTTGGGTTTTTTGTTGTTATGGTTTGTTTGTTTTTGTGCTGCAATAAGGAGTTGTCTGAATCTTTTCCCTTTAGTATAAGTGAAGGAGGAACCTGGCTTGATTTGTATTCTTGGCCCTGCTGCTCCTGCATGTTGAAAGCTCTCATGGACTGGGCTGAGAGACTCTTCATATGGGTCAGAAAAGAGTTAGGAGTAATGCACATAGGAATGCGTGTATTTCCAGCATAGGTTGCTGTTTCTAGTCATAGTTCTCTAAAGTGTCTCTTAAATGCTTTGCTTAGAATTAATTAAGGCTTATCTGGATATGGGCTTCAGAACATTTTACAGTGCACACAGTTCTGTTAATGTTTTAACAGAAAAGTAGTGATTTTGACAATCCTGACAAGTGTTGGATGGGAGACAGTGAGTTAGTTCTCCAGTGTTGTTGTGGAAGTGCTTGTCTAGCTAGGAGCCCTGGAATGATGATCAAGCATGTATCAGAGATTTAAATATGGTCTTGTAATTATAGGAGTCTTAAGAATTCCATACATATAAGGGGGCAGAGCTCTGCTACTTCAGATAGATGAATTTTGGCATTTCCTAGCTGTTCAGTACTTGATTTAAAATCATAAACTTTTGGTGACTAACATAGATACTGTCCTGTTGCTGTTTGTTTTAACAAGTAGCTGATACATTTGATGGGTCTAGATAAGGTCACTAGGACACTAAATAAGTGGCATGAGGTGTGTGTTTCTTCCTACTGACCATGAGAACATGAGTTGACTAATATTCTGTTCATCTTGATTTCCTCTTTTGTACTCTGTAGACTTCTCTGCAACTTGTACTAATAGTGATCTCCACAGCAGAATCCAAAAAACCCCAACCACTCCTTGTCTCTGAAGCTCTTTCTGAAATTGAGTCATAGATGTTACATTTTAAGCTAGCAGAATCTTTGATTATTCTACTTTTGACTGCCTTAAAAATTCTAGTTGCCATAACAACTTTATTTCTTTATTTTTAGCACATCAGTTGCCATAACAATAAAATATAGCTTTTTGAATTTAACCCTTTTTTTGGCTTTGTTTTATAAAGAGCTGCCAGGGAGGGGAGGGAAGTGGAGCAACGCTCTTCCCCTGTGAGCACTTTGGTTAGAACATAAGCTGAAAAAAAAAATATATTATTTTTTAATCTAGCCTTATTCCATTTCTATGGTGGTTTCTTGACTACTGAGTATTTTCATAACTTCTGCAGAAAAATGAATGCAAATTGCTGTATAAAGCCTTTCCTTTCTAGAAAATTGCTGTTGGGGTTTCATTTTTATGTGTTGTGGTTAGTGTATTAGAAAAACTGTAACTGCTTGAGAGAGTCATTTCCAAGATCTTTATTTCATTATATGGAATGGCTATAAATAAGGTATAGGCAACTGCTGCTGATAGGGGAAGCATTTTTCTTTATGCTGTCGAAAGCTTTCCCTCTTTCTGTTTGTTTGTTTTCTTTTTCCTTACTGTAGGATTTCTTTAAAGATTACTGGTTAGGTTTTGCAGCAAGTCACTCCATTTTTGTCATGGCATTCTTTATCTTCTCTTTCATTGCAAGTGTAAGAATCAATCATGCTCAGATTGCTCCTGCAGCAGCCATTACAGCCATGCTGGGAAAAAGGGTGCTCAGGAAACATGCCCTATGCCTTTTCAAGCCAAGTCAATTCTAGTGGCCATATAAAAGGGATGTCCACTAGCATCCTGTGCAAATACAGCAGGTAGGACCCAGTGCTTCCATTTCTGCCTGTATGGTCCTTCCCAGGCATGTGGTCAGTTAGTTAATGGCCAGTGTTTAGTTCAATGTGTTGATATGCCAAGTTTTGAGCAGTTGTGTGATACATCTTAAAAATATATCAATTAAGAGATTGACTTTTAGCTTCAAGGCATAATTTTGAGCAGAGGGGAAAGGTGTATGTGTGAATTTAATACTGGTGAAAGAGGTTGGACTTGAACTTAATCTAAAAATCTCTATATTCCATGATAGTCTCCTTTCCAGAAGGACTTGTAGATCTCAAAACTGCTGTCTTTATATTTAACCTGTTTTTAGCACTGGTAAAGTATATGTTTCATTTTAGGTTGTTTTTTTTTTCCTTAGAGATGGCATATAATGTGAGGTTTGGTGTTTCTTTTGAATAAAGAAAATAATTTCTCAGCTCACATAACATTTTACATGTGCCAATTTCTAGCTATAAATATAAATGTCCTCATTATCTAATACAATCAAAGTAATTTTGGACAAAATTGGCTGGTTATTGGAAGTTGAATGTATTTAGATGTTATTAATCTTGAAACACAGTTATCAGATGGGAGATGATTTTATAAATTTTAATTAGCTAATTTTTAACTCCAAGGAGAAAAAAAGAAAGTCTGTAATTCTTGCTTTCAGTGGCATTTTCCCAGCATCTATCACTGCTGGGTTCCATGTCCATGAGTTAGTCAGGAGCCTACTTCAACTGTTGTTGTCTGCAACATTTTCCCTCTAGACCACCCCCGGTAGGAAGCTACTGCTGGTTCTTTCTCAGATAGTTATTGATGCAAGCATGTGCCGATCTAGACTCCATGCTGGAAGAGAATATAAGTGATACCTCTTCAGCAGTTCCAGCTGGGAGGAAAATTTGGTTTAAATGAAGCTGAGCTTAAAATCCATAAAAAGAAATTGTGTCACGCTTCAGTTTATAAATAGTTTCCCTGCTGTATCCTTTCCATGTTAGATTCTGTGATTCTCCATTTCTTCCCAAAGTGGTAGAATAGTAATAGTGAGTAACACTTTGTTTAAAGAGAGGCTTAAATTCAAAATTTACTTCAGTTGTTTTCAGTTTTCTTGTTTTTGAGCAATAGTGGACTGGGATTTATTAGCCTAAATTTAGGATCAGTCCTGCCTGCTCCTCAGTAGATTTGACAGTAAAACAAACGGTGAAACTTTAGTTCTCAACTGCTTTGTCTACAGCGACAGCTGAAGCTGTGACTTTTTCTCTTAGCTGCTCAGTGTTTTTCTGAGCCACCTCTTGTCTCCTTGAGGAAGCACTATTTTTAAAAGTCTATTCAAGGAAAAGTTTCGGGTGGAAAGTGCCAATTATGTAGGCAAATCAGAATGTAAATTGTCCGTGTGATTAAGCACGCGCTTCTAACCGGCCCATCTAGATTAGAATGAGAACATCCCGTGACCACCTAACCTAAACCACATCCCTGGGAAGTGGATTTGAACCTGTTTCTGCCACATGTTCCTGAATTTGTCACATAATGTAGCTGCCAGCTAACAGTGCTTAGGAAAAACAATTGGAGTGAAGTGGATAATTCTGGTTTGAAAGTCTTTTTGAGAAGAAGATGAACTGTGCACACCGTTGTTCTCTGGGTTGTAGCTTTCAGCAGAGATTAGAAGTTGCCAGAGTGAGCAGGTAGGGAGGTTTTTGTCATACAGGTTTGCCTTTGTGATGATAGACTGAGAGAGTTGGGATTGTTCAGTCTGCAGAGGAGGAGGCTCCGAGGAGACCTTATTGTGGCCTTCCAGTATCTGAAGGGGGCCTACAAGAAAGCTGGGGAGGGACTTTTTAGGAGGTCAGACAGTGATAGAACCAGGGGAAATGGGTGTAAGCTAGAGGAGGGTAGATTTAGGCTGGATATTAGGAGGAAGTTCTTCACTATGAGGGTGGTTAGACAGTGGAACAAGATGCCCAGAGAGGTTGTGGAAGCCTTATCCCTGGAAGCTTTTAAGACAAGGCTTGATGGGGCCCTGGGTAGCCTGTTTTAGTGGGAGGTGTCCCTGCCAGGCAGGGGGTTTGGAACTGGATGATCTTTAAGGTCCCTTCTAACTCTGATGATTCTGTGATTCTACATTCAGAAGTGTGGTGCTGAGATTCATGCTGTGTTGATTGTGCAGTAGTTTAGGGATGTGTGGCCTTGGCTTTGAGTTCTGGGGAATGCTTTAAGGATGAAACAGGAGTGATGCTTTTGGGAGTATATTAGGAACAATATATGGTTTGGTTTGTTTTTAAAAGGCAATGAAGAATAAAAGTCACATTTGCTTGTACTTCAGCTGCATTCTTTGGTGCATCCAAGCTTGTGATTTTGAAAGACTAAGAGATGTATGTGGTTTTGATCCTTGTATTCCTATCTTGGTGGTTGCTTTTGCACAGGCCTTAGATCTTGGCTTCCTAATCAAGGCTGCAATAAATTATTCATCGTTTGAACTCATTATATCAAAATTGGTTGCCTTTTAAAAGGTCATGCTGTAGTTTAAGAGAACTCTTTGGCTTGCCCTGTGTTAAAAAGTAGGTGATCACAGTGTCTGGGAGGTGTTTTTTTTAGTAGCCTTGAAATCTGTTATTCTGTTTCAGCAGAGCTAGAATTACTACTAATACTGACAGAGCTTATGCTTCTGCCAAGTCAGCTGGAATCCCTTTGAACATACACTTACTTGGTGCCCAGTTGTGCTGGCTTTTAGAATGTCAGTATCTATGCAGTGTAATTCCTGGCTTGACATGGACAAAAGTATTAGTAAAACTATGTCACAACATGCCTCTAAAAAGTTTACATGAATACAGTATTAAAATAATCTTATAAGTGTTATTTAAAAGATGAGAAATGGTGCCCATGGAAAAGAAAGGGTAATAATACCTGTACTCTTCACAAACTGTTCTCAGCATTTCAGTATTTCTTCATTTGCAGTGCTCTTAACTGTTGTCTTTTTGTCCTATAATTGACAGGTGAAATTGTTAACCATCTCATAAAAGCAGTGTATAGAGCAGCTAGGTCATTTCTGTTCCCTCTAATCTACTTCCATATGTAGAGGCTATGTTTCGTGGTAGGACAGCTGCATGGACAGGACATGGGTTTGTTATGGGACCTGAAGTGCAGAGGGACAATTTTGAACAAAATGTGTGTTCTTTCAGACCACACAAATCACTACCTAAATGTTAAGCACCCAGTCAAAAAGAGGAGCTAAAGGAAAAGCAGTGCCAATAACAGTGCTCTCTATAGGGGTGCCTGGAGCAGTGGTAGGTACAAAGCCTGTATTCTTCTGCCAGTATGCTGCTTTTTTTTATACTACTAGTTTAAGAGCAGGTGGATTTGTTTTAGTGGCAGATGTATCAAACTGTCTGAGGGCACATGTGTAGTTTTTACTTTTCATACCATCCAAAGACATTTTTCTTGGTTTTTTCTCAATGCCCATTTTGATTAATTTTGGACATTTCTTATTACATGTGGTCAGTTAGTGAACAGCATCCTTCTGAGCTTAAGTGCTGTCTGTTAAAAGCAAATGATATGTTTAATTCCTGAAGACTGCTAATTATCACCATTCATTAGACTTCACAGCATTTCCCTAAAGTAAATTCATTTTTTGATAGATGGTTTATTGCAGAGTGGTTGATTTCTATTGATTTCAGGCAGTGTTTTGGTATTTATCACTCTGAATTGAGCTTGTAAAGTGAATTCCATCTGTCATAGGAGCATCAATCTAATCTTGAAGGAAGCTCCTCCTGAAGAAGAATTTTCTCTAAAATTCAGGAAAGTAGCCATCTAATCCATGAGATCACAGGTAGTAATGTTTAAAGGGAGATGGTAGAAATTTATGCTGAACGCTTACTTAGTATTTACTAAATACATGAATAATGCTAGTAGCTAATTCAAAAGTTTCAAACTTTAGAAGTATTGGCTGTTAAGTAACAGTGTGAAAGCAGTGCACAGTAAACTCATCAATGGGAGTGCCCATCTTTCTCTACTGATCCCCCACAACACAGAAAAAAGTGGGTTTTGCCAATTTCTTGTGCTGTATCACAGCATCCTAATTCCCTAACATCTATATGATAGCAGCTAATATTTGCCTCATTAGGGACAGTACTGGCAAAGGGCTGAGGCTGAGTCTAGCAAAGGAGCAGGCTGGAGCACAGCCTGCTGGAGTAGTCAAAGGAAAAAGGGATCATGGGCTTCCTCCCACATCCCTTGCATACCTTGACCTTTTAGAAGGCTACTGTCCCCTTCCAGCCTCTTACCTGAACTCCTCCCACCCTCCACTCCAAATTACATCAGCCCCTTCCTTCTTCCCCACCTTATGAAACATACTCTGTTGCTGCTATCAAATCCAGTTTCACCTCTAACGCTGAAAAGACTTAAATAGGCTTTGGGGATGATCTTTTTCCTGTAACGGAGACATAAGTGCTCCACAAAAGCATCTGCATTTCAGGAAACATAGCTGTGTAGCTCATAACACGTGATCTTTTTTGCAGTCACAGGGGTATGTGAGCCATAGCAATGTCAAATGATTTATGGCATTCTTTCTGATCACAGGGTGGGAGGGAGAAGGGAGGGAAGCTGGTCTGCAGTTCTCCCATTTATCAGTTTTGCTGTTAGGCAGAGAAATACTTCATGAGTTTAAACCTGCTAGAAGGTACTGTAATTTCCTTGAGAACTACCACTTTGATGGTAGTTTGGGGTTTATGCCACTGGCCCAAGCATATTTAGTCTTGGTGATGATGAAGACAAACTACAACAAGAGAAATTCTGAGCTGATACAGAGAGTCACATTGAGAGTGGTCAGATGTTGAACTGGGGACCCATGCAGGCTGTGAAAACTGCCTCCTTGGAGATGTTCACAATTCATTTAGATAGGACCCAGTGTAAACTGGCCTAAATTTGGCATGGACCTGATCTCAAAGTTGGCCTTACTTTGAGCTTGCTTTGTTTCCTTGAGTGGAGCTTTTACATCTACCTCTGTGTGGACTTTATCTGAGCAGCTTTATCTTATTTCCTTGCAGGGCCACACACATCACCACTGTGTTTGTTCACAGGCTTTCTTTTCATACACAAAGCTTGAACTCCTGCCACATCTCCCGTTTTTGGGAGGATCAGATGGTGTGAGCCTTCTGTTTTGGATGGCATCTTCTGTTGTTTCTAGGTGATGTAGTTTATACAGAAGGTGTGGAACTGCTCCTTCTCTTCAGATTCAAGAAGAGTGCTCAGTCTTTCTGCTAGACCTAACCAGCTCTGCTATGCTACTGCCTTGGTGACTGCCATTCACTTCTTCTAATAGAACTGTTTTTCTCACTTTCTTTTCCTTACATGTGAATAAAACCCCCAATCCTGAAGCACATTTAGTTTAAAACTGTGCCACAGTCCCTAACGTGTCTTGAATCCCCAGATAGAAAACTTTTTCCATGTAGCTTTTTAATGTGCTCTGTCTGATGTAAGATTCCAGTATTGCCCCATCTTGTACAATTCAGTTTGTAATTGCATAGTTTCATCAGGACGAGCTGATTTCTGCTTTAATTTTCACTTGCCTCCAAACAGATGTAAAATACCAGTAAAATATAGTGCAGTCGGTCTGTTTGCACTGCGTTGGAGTTGGGCTCCGGGAGCAGCTGAGGTGACAAAGCCACTGGCAGCTATTTTTTTTTGTTTGGCAGTGAAGAAAGCCTGCTCATATTTCAACAAAGAAAGAAATCCAACTTCTTTAGTCCTTTTCATTATAATTTCAGAGATGAAAACATTTAACCTGCATTGCAAACCAACCACCAGAGGTTGCCGTTGGTTTTTCTGTTCCTTCTTACCTGCTGAGCAGGATCTGGCTTTCTTGTGCAAACCCTGCAGTATTTGGCTAACACGAGTGCTTGTTATCAGAGTTGGGTGCTCAGAGCACACAGGAACAGGCACTGGGGTTTTATACAGCTGCTGGATCTGACCCAGGAGTAAGGGGACTCAGTGGGCATCAGAACATCTGGACGCCTTCGTAGTTGCCAGTATTCAAATCCGTATGGAGCAGGATGCACTGAGCAGGTAGTGCCTGTGGTCTGCTTAATTTTAGGCTGTGCCTTTGCTTATCTAACATCACCTCCAGTCTTTGAGGCTTTCTGACATCCATTTTGGGATGATGTGGCCCTTTGTGTCTCTGGTGCCCATCCTGAACTGGCCCAGGGAAGGAGAAGTGCTGGTTGCTGCCATGCCTCTGCACACTGGTGTTTGTTCTCCTCCTCCACAGGAGGAGTGGGAAGAGGAGGAATAAGAATTGCTTCCTATTGTTCCTCTGGTGGTATGGATAGCTGTGGCTTGAAGCTGTATGTAGGGACTAAATTTAGTCATTAAATCTGTTCTTGCAGCCCTTTACAGCTCGGAGGTATTGGAGTGATTTTCATTTCTTTCCCTTGAGTCCTTCGATGGAAGAATGTGGAATTGCCACACGCAGTCACTGCAAACCACTCTCACACTGCTGCATTTTGTGCTGCTTCACAGTCTTACAGGCTTGTCACTCAGCCTTGGGTATCTGCTCCAGGCTACACTCAAAATACAAGATGTTAGTTAACCCAGGAGCAGCTTATTAACATTTTGCCTGTGGTTTGCCTTGGAACTAAAAGTATTTAAATCACTGTGGTTTCTAATGACTTGGTTTGTTCAAGCCTTCGATGGCATTCCTGACACATGCATTTTGCTGATCTATAGCCCAAAATGCTGCTTCGTGGCTGCTGTTTTGGTAGCTGAATTTGCTGGTTCTCTCTAAGGACGTCTGGAGTGTCTGTGAGATAATTTTGATGGTTGTGCTTCTGTTACTGGTTTTATTTTTAGGAAGCATGAAGTAAACAGAAGTTGTGAGTCCTTAATCAGGGAGTAACAGCATGAAAAGAGAGATCAGTTAATTGGGTTAAAAAGTCTGTGCTTCAAAAAATAATGTGTTACTCACAAGCATTTGTATTTAAACTGATGTTTGCAGTTGGCTGAAGCAATTAAAACCTGCTACAGTGCTGAAACCAGTTCCAGATGAGCTTTAAAATCAATCTGCCTTAAGTATGGAGGTAATGAATTTTTAGGGCTCAGTAATTTTGTCTTTTAAGCAAGGCAGGAAATTTCTGTGTTGAAGCATGACAAATACTTTAGCAAGCCAAACATTTCCAGACGCTGTCTGAAAGATGCATGTGAAATTAGTAATCTGAGAGGAACTTTTCCTAGACGCCTTTAGTAATGCAGTGATGGCTGTTTCTATAATTATATATAAAATTATATCTCTAAATATCCTGATCAGAGATGAGTCGGGTGGACTCGCTGGAGATGGTTGGGTTTTGGGGTGCACACCCTGTGGGCTTCGAACACTCTGCAATCCTCAGACACTTTGCCCACGCAGGTCTCCACACCCTCACCCCCCCGCGGGGGCCGAGCCGACCCCACCTTGCTGCCTCTCGCTCGCTCGCTGCTCGGCTCGGCTCGGCTCGGTCCGGTGCCGTTCCACCGCTGCGCTGGGCCGGTCGCCATTAGGTAGCGAGAGCGGAGCGGTGCTGCCATTGGCTGGGTCCGGGGCAGGCAGTCACCTTTCCAGCGCCCGGCGCGGCTTCATCGGCCGCGGGAGGAGGAGGAGGAAGAAGAAGAGGAGGAGGAGCAGGAGCGGGCTCAGGTGCAAGCAATCATTTCAAGGGGGGAAGGAGAGAAAGAGCGAGAGAAGCTCCAGGCACACCACAGAAACTAGGACTCCCCTGTCAGGCAGTTGATCACAGCGGCTGGGGAGGATGCTGTAGGTGAGGAAGATTGCTGGGTTGCTTGAACAAAGAATTGCAGAAAGTAGTAATTTTAGAAGGGCTCTATTGCTTGTAGACACGGAGGCAATGACTAGCTGGAAATATTCTGGGCTGTTATAAAATCTGAAGGACTTTCTGTGCAGCGTGGCGATGCACGGCAGGATATTAACTCCAAAAAGAATTGCTTTCTCTCCAACTGCCGCAACAGCACTGGGAATCTGCCTTTGCCAGTCTCTGAAATTCCTCCTGAAGACCCAGCAAGGACTATCAAAAGCATCAGAGAGATTCCGGTACTTCTAAAGAGAATTACAGCAGATGCCACTGTAATATCTGAATGACCTTGGAGATCATTTTATGTGAATTCATTAATGCTCACTGCCAGTCTTCTAGTCTCAGGAACTGTAGGATTAAAGACGGTTTTAACATTTTAGGGGCCTTTCAAGAAGCAAGATTGTATACAATTAATGACCTGCCTAATGATTCCTGAACTAATCAAGCGCTTACTTAAAACTGAACACAGAAGATGCTGTCTTTTTAACATTTGCTCTCTCCATAACTGCAAATAAAATGAACAAGGTAATGTCCTGCAATTAAAGGAATGGGTTTTTTTCTTTTTAAAGCAGCTGTTTATTATGCTGATCATCTAACAAATATAGAAACCCTAAAACTACGTAGAAGATGAAGCTGAATAACAGAATAATGGAGTAGTAAACAGTGGCAGCTTTTCTAGTCAAATCAGCATTTCATTAGCTTGGTGGCAGAATGCAGATGGAAGTTTCTGTTCTCGTTGTGTGGGGGTTTGTGAAATGATTCAGGTGTTGCTACAGAGGTGAGCAATATCATGGATATACTTACGAACTCCTGGGTGCTGATCCACTGTAGCAGATATGGCCGAGTTTCCAGAGATGATGATTTTAATTACCATTGCTGAAATTCAGAGGATTTATTCTGTCTGTGGGGACCTTGAGTTATGCTTCTGGCATTAATAATTGTAATGGACTATTAACTGTTTGAAGGAATTGTGAATATTGACATAAGTCTCCAAATTCTATTCTTAAATTATTTTCATTTTTAAATGAATAGACACAATCTTCCTCATTGTATGTGAGATGTATGTTTTCTTTCTTGGGAGTCAGAGGACAAATCTGCTTTGTCCGCCACCCGCCTCCCTCCAAATAAAATTCATTATTCATACCCAAACGGTGGTGAGTCTATTGGAATTAACCTTGACAGAAATGTTTTCCTTACGTTTCCAATGAATAGCATGGATAAGATGGAGTACCGTCTCCTGAATGGAGCCAGGAAAGACAGCATTAGATGATGAACTTTACTCTCCAGTCAGTCTGTGATTTAAAGCGAGACATTAAAAAGATTATCTCCAGTGACTGCTGGTCCAGGAAACCTGAGCTGTACTGAGGTTCCTCCTTCCCTTCCTCCCTATCAGCCCATTCTATTCCAAAGTAAATGACTTTTCTCAGGAAAATAAGCAGAGATTCCTCCCCCCCTTCCCTGGGAAATGAATGTGTCTCTTTTGTCAGTTTTTATTTCAGTATTTCACAGTACCTGTTTGTTTTAGAAGTGCCTTGTGTTTGCTAAAGATTGGTCAAGAGCGCTGGAGGAGCTGATCAGTGGCCTTTCTCTTTCTGGCTTTTTTTTTTTTTTCCTTTTCTCTTTTCTTTCTTTCTTTCCTTAAAGCTAAGGTGTGCCAGAGGTGATGCACTGAATGCACTGATGCTGAGGAGGCATCAACAGCTATGGGACTGTAATCCTCTCAAATGTAAGCACTGGCAGTGTCTACAGAGAGAGATCGTGAGATGCTGAAGCAGAGTTTAGCTGCTGTTGAGCAGAAGTCACCTGCTCACTAAGGCTCAGATTGCAGTGTTCCCTAATCACAAAACATGAACCAGTCCCGATGGATTGAATGGAGGACTCTGAATATGAGCAGTAGTGTAATGAACATAACTGAGCATCTCTCCTGCCCTCTTGGATTTGGTCACTACAATGCAGTTGACATCTGTATCCTTGAGACAGTCATTATCGTCTTGCTAACTTTTTTAATTATTGCGGGTAACTTAACTGTGATATTTGTTTTTCACTGTGCTCCACTTCTGCATCATTACACCACCAGCTATTTTATTCAGACCATGGCCTATGCTGATCTTTTTGTTGGAGTGAGCTGCTTGGTTCCTACTTTGTCGCTGCTCCACTACTCGACAGGTGTCCACGAGTCCTTGACTTGTCAAGTTTTTGGATATATCATCTCTGTGCTCAAAAGCGTATCTATGGCATGTCTCGCTTGCATTAGTGTGGATCGCTATCTCGCTATAACAAAGCCTCTCTCCTATAATCAACTGGTCACACCTTGTCGCTTGAGAATCTGCATCATTTTGATCTGGATATACTCTTGTCTGATCTTCTTGCCTTCCTTTTTTGGTTGGGGAAAACCTGGTTACCATGGAGATATTTTTGAATGGTGTGCTACCTCCTGGCTAACTAATGCCTATTTTACTGGCTTTATCGTGTGCTTACTCTATGCTCCTGCTGCCTTTGTCATATGTTTCACCTATTTCCACATCTTTAAAATTTGCCGGCAGCACACCAAAGAGATAAACGATCGGAGAGCTCGATTTCCTAGCCACGAAGTGGATGCCGCTGGGGAGAGTGGCCACAGCCCTGACCGCCGCTATGCCATGGTTTTATTTCGGATAACCAGTGTGTTCTACGTGCTGTGGCTCCCCTATATCATCTACTTTCTGCTGGAGAGCTCTAGGGTGTTGGAAAACCCGGCTCTTTCCTTCTTAACGACGTGGCTTGCTATAAGCAATAGTTTCTGCAACTGTGTGATCTATAGCCTCTCCAACAGCGTTTTCAGGCTGGGACTGCGGAGACTGTCAGAGACAATATGTTCATCTTGTATGTGTTTAAAAGACAGGGATGTACGGGACCCTAAACCGAGAAAACGGGCGAATTCCTGCTCCATTTAAAGAAAACTGGTGCATGTAATCAAACACAGAGTTTTGATAGGATTTGCTGTACCTGGAAATGTGCCAGAAAAGAAGTGTTTACTTGACTAGCTTGCTGTGATGTTAGAGTGAGTTGAAAAGCGATTGCGGAAAAGGAAATGCTGCTCTAAGAGGGGTCACTGAACTTGAATATAGCTCTTGTGAAATTGGGAAGAGAGCAAATCGACAGAGACAATGAAGAAAGTCAGAATTTAATAAAATCTTCCAAAGGGCATGAAGTAACTACCACTATCAGAGGAGGTTCCTCATAAAAGAAATTAGTTAGTTGCCCCCTTATATTTTCTCCCCTGTAGAAAAGTCCTCTTACTATCTTTGTGTCAGAATATACTCTAGCCTTCTGAATTTAACTATATTTAAGAGGAAGCAATCAACAACACAGTAAGTGGCTATCAGTAAATTTCATACCTGAGGACTCTAGTAGATACTGCAGGTTAGTAATGGGCTCTCTCTCTGCTCACATCTTGTACAATTTTCAGTTGTACAAAAAATCCGCAATGCAGAAAACCTACCCTGGGTGTGATGCTTTTGGATAAAATGGCACATTTTGGTACAACTTTGACAGAAGCTTTCCTCCTCCTTTCCCCATTTTTCCCCAGGTCGTGCATCTCAAGGTTCCATCATGTCCAAGTGGTTTAGTTTGAGGACACCTACGAGGTAAACTTGAGTTTCAAGCAATAGCCCTTCCTGGCTGGCTGAGTAACTTCAGCTGCCCGTGTACAATGACTTCTTCAGTCTCTCATTCTCTTGATCCCATTAAATCAGCACACGGTATCGATGTAGTGTCCTTTAGGGCGTACTAAAGCTTTTCCTTCATTGGCTACACAGGTAATCCTAACGCAGATATGATAATCGCACAGAGCAGTGTGCTTCACTGCTTAGACAATTCAAAACTAACTAACCCTTTTCTTTGGGAAGTCTAACTAGCTTACTGTTGTAGCTGTCAATCTGTTGTGTGAACCTAGCTTGCACATAACTGTATTTTTTATTTTATTTTTTAAGAGAAAACGTCAGTTGTGGTCTGTGCCTAATGGTTTCACAGCACATGGACTAGGTCAATGCTACAGGATTGAAAAAAATTACACTTGCTTTAAGAGAAATACTTCTGTGCAGTTGTTGAATAGCTGTTTGTTAGACAGGTGTTCTCAGAGGAGGTGACAAAGACAGTCTAGGATCAAATACAGACAGAGAGCTTCAGTATTTTCTTTTGTATTGAAACAGATTTTCAGGTCCACTGAAGAAATCTTTTTTTATTTTGCAAGGGCGTACGTGAGGTTTGTATAATAAATTGCCAGGGGTTCAGATGCATGCCGGTCAATGAAATATTTAAATTACTATTTTGAACCAAATGTCATTTTCTTAGATGGTTATTGGCTTTTAAAAAAGGCCCAGTTATTGATTATTGGTGCCTTTTAACACTGCACTAATATTCCTTCTTTCACCAAAATGCGTATGTAAAGGTCGTGCCTATTCCTTTTTGTAATGGAAGCTAACCACGCTTGCACATTTGTGGTTTGACTCTAGATCTCCCTTAATTATGTATTCTTTGTTCTGTTGAGGTGGTTCTGAACCCCTGTACATTTTTTTAAACCTGTAAGAAAGTTGAAACGACGGAATAAAGTAGTATTATGTATATCAAAACCAGCCTTGGCGTTAGTTCCCTGATGTTACGCTCTGTTCTCTGCGAAACTTCTTTTGGGTTAGCGCTCAAGAGTGAACCATTTAAACCCAAACCTCAAAGCTGCTTACTTAGCTGTCTTAAACATTGATATACCCATTTCCAGCATTGCACAGTCTTTAAAGCAGATTGAAATATGACTTGAAACATTCCTCTAGCTAAACTGAGCTGTTGCTGACAATTAGCCCTGATAAATAGTATGGAAAAGTGAGTAAGTATTCTTTACACGTATCTTGTAATGCTCCATGTCTACAGGAGCGTGTCTGCTGCCTTCTTTTGAAAAGTTGCTGTTTATTTCAGAAAGCTCTTTTTGGCTGACTGCTGCTCTAAAAGGTTGTGTAACTCTTGTCTCTTCTTACCAACACAACTTGGATTCATTGTGTTTTGTCGTTATTTTGTCATTGTTTCCTGCTTAGTAGGTCCTCAGCATACAAGACTTAGACAAGGAGCAGTGAAATACCTCATTTCTCACATATCACTGGGCTGGTTTCATACCAATGAAGCAGTTTTGTATTTGTGCTCCAGAGCTGGTCTCTTACAGCTTCTTTTTTTTTGTTGACATTCCTGGTCACAAGTTTCTGCAGAACCTCCTGAAATTCAAGACAAGTTCTAGAAAATGCTTGAAGTTGAACTAACCTTTTAATTAAAGACAGCCAGGAGGCAGCAGATGCATTGTTAGCGTGGTAATGTAACTCCAAATGTCTAGAAATACACAAACTAACTCATTCGTATTGGTAGTGCCTTAGTTGAACCCTGCTTGAATAACCTCAGCAAAAGGAGTTGGTACAGAGCAACTTGAAGCTTTATTGCCTGCAAACAGTAGGGCAGAAAGGGAGCAGCACGTCAGAGCTTGCAGCACAAGGTTTGCTCACCAGACCACTGACTGCTTGCCTTAAAGGGCAGAGTTAGCAATACTTCTTTCTCTACCATCATGTTGAGCTTGTGGAGTTGTCAGGCAGAACTGAAGATTTCATTTTTCCTTGGGCTGTCACTGGAGAGAGAGTATAGTAGAAATCCAGAACCCTGCCCACAAATGGCAGGTTCCTAGGTTAATTCACCTTTTTTCTTTATGGTTTGTTTCTTAAATATTGCTTAACTTTGATGCAAGAACACCAATTCACTTAGTTGGACCTTCAGTTGCAGTTGTTGTCAAGTCACATTTCAACCTGTTCTCTGTAAATCTTAGTCTGGTGGTCTCCTGGAGCCTGTCAAACTAAACATCCCCAGCAGTGTTAAATACTGCATTTCTCCTTGCTGGTTCCCAGATGACAGGGTCTAACATGGTGGTCAAGTCGTGAAGTTTTATCTCTAGTAGTTTTTTCATTTCCTGAGAGTGTTTTCTAAACTCATGACTGAAAATTTTCTTTGAAGGTTTGTTTTTGTTTTACTAATACTGTCTAAGGATTCCAGCTGGTGCTAAATTCTCTTCCAAAATTATAAGGCTGGACCTCTTAATGGATTTAAAAGATCCAGTAAGAAATTCCAGTCACCCAATCTGTCACTTTTCATTTTCATTCTGTCATTATATATAGTCTCATTTTCTTGTATGAAAATTTGATTAAAGTCTGAGACTTTTAAAGCTGGCATCTGGAGTACATATCCCACTTTCATGTGTCTAAAGAGCTTTATGATTTATTAAGTACCTAGTAAATATAGATGACCAGACACTAACTAAAGAAATGGGTTGATAATATTTAATAATAGTTGATAATAACAAGTCCATGTACAGATGCATTGAGGGAGTCAGTAGAGTTCAGTCAGTAGGTTCCTTTAAAAAATAATAATAAAGAAGTAGCCATGAGAAGAAAATGTGAAAAAACAAAAAGGTTAAAGTGAAGAGAGGTGCCTAATGGGTAAGCTAAACATATATCTATATATATAAAGCTCCTTTCTGCAGGTAGATTATGTTGTGCGCTTACCTTTACCTTGAATACTTACAATGCCAAGGTCGATTGCCTTACTGTTTTTGGAACCTCCTGTCTTCAGCCTAAGGAAAAGTCAAAAACCTGTGTAATGGCAGCAAAAGCACTATCACAAAAGTAAGATTTCCTTCCTTGTGCTTGCTTCTTTTCTGGAATGACTCTGCTTAAGAATTCATTTTGTAGAAGTACTTGGGTATCATGCTAGGTTTACTTTCATGAAGCATCTTTGTACTTTCTCTACTCAAATGTTTGGAGCACTTTGCTCTATTGAGCCACCTTTCATAGATACAGTTTATGAAGACCTTTCAGAAATAGCATTTATATTGTTTTTACAATTATTTTAAATTCATTAGTGTTTGACAAGTGAATATCTATAAGCATATTTTTGATACTCAGCAAAGCTAATAGAATGTCCCTTTTTGGGTAAAATAACTTACCAGCCAATATAGAAATTGGCTATTGAGAGAAGTATATCACTGTAATGATTAGTTTATTAGCTATTTCATTTTGTATATGAAAAATGAAGTTTAACTGTAACCAAAAGATAGTTGTTGCAACAGGATGTTGAGTTGATGGGAAATGCATCAGATTTAATACTCTCTCACAGTTGGTTCTCAGCATGAAACTATTTCATCTTTCCATATTTAGTTGGAGGCAGGCAAATAAATATATCAGTTTTTAATTTTTTTTCCCTAATGCCTCTGTTTGGATGCTGAGGATCTGTCTCAGTCCAAGCTGCTGCTGGTGAGAATAAACCTTTAACTGATCTCCAAGCCAGTCGCAGCATGCCTAGCAACACCATGGTCCTGGAGCTGACTCTGCCAAGGAGCAGTGCCAGAGGTTCATGAGGCTAACGCTGCTGTGGGGGAGGAATGTCAATGAAGGTGGCAGTGGCCTCCCCAGCCATTCTCCTGGATCAGCTCATTTGCAGATATTTCAGTTTTACTGTCCCTGTCACCAAAAGGGGAAGTTGAAGCCTTTGATTTCTTTCCCCTGTTGTCATCTCTGTCTCTCTTCATGCTGTTTTGTGGATGGAGAGGTGTATTGTTCTACCAAAGAACTGAATTGGATTTATTTTGTTGGGTTTTTTAATTACATTATTTTATGTATGTCATTTAAATGGCAAACCCAAACATTACTTTAACTAGATGCCAATTAGTTTTTAGTCCTTTCCAGAAATGGAAGCATTCCTGAGGTAGTGCTTTCCTGTGACTTGCAGCGTTGCCTGGAACGTTGCTTCAAGATAGTGTTTTCCAAAGATTACATGATTTTTGGTAAACCAAATATGAAGTTCAAGTAAAATCTATATTATTTTTCCTCTGTTTAACATAGACATGTTTAATTTTCATTTAAAATATGTACAGACTTCATACCTAGATCTCTGCAGTCATAAGCATTTTTAATTGTTAAGAAGAATCTGTGCTGTTACTGTAGATTTGTGGGGTGAAATGAGTTGAAAGGGTGTCTTCCTCCTTGCTTTTTTCTAATCACTTTTAAGTTAAATAACTCTTTGTCAATCTGATATTAGTAAAATTGTCTGAGCTCCATGAGCTTAAAGTGCTAAAGGAGCAGTATGGGAAAGGAGAAGGTGGTAATGCCTCTGTGCCCCAGCACAGCCTTGAGAAATTACTAAACCCCTCCTCGCTTTTACATCCTGAATTTCTGTGGGCTTCTCTTTTGACCGTGAGAGGCAGAATGAATGCAAGGAAACCTTAGTGCTTTCAGCTACAGTGACAGAAGGCTAGGAGAAAACAGTCTCAGGCAGCAAAAATGCCTGGAGATCTTTTGGGATTTTATCACAGTCTTATTCCAACTGCTACCAGACTTAACCCTCTTGAGCTGAGTGTGACAGCAAGGCTGAATGAAGGCTTTTCGGTTTAGTCATTGTGACTCAGTCTGAACAAAGAAAAGGTGACTCGGATCCAAATGAAACACCTAAGTGCAATGATTACCAGGGAAAAGAGCTTTGCTTTTTGTGTGAGATGTTCTTCTTTGCCTCAAAGCTCATAATCTAAATTTTAAAACTGGCAGTATTGGAGAAAGTGACAAACCACAAAGGCTTTGAGAGGGGGAACCTCAGAGATGTCAGCATTAGTCATGTGAGGATATTTCTGCATCTTGACAGCCTTGCTTTTTATTTCATTTTCTTGAAGTGAAACAGACAGTGCTTGTTCTCTTTATTTCATTTCTTTTAAGTCAAGCACAAATAATTTTCATCATGGAAGAATACCTGATGAGATATTTAAATAAAGTGTAGAGCAGTGGTTTGGGAAAGTAGAATAGAATGTCCCTGGGAGAGAACCAAGTATCTTAAATGTGGAACATGTTCTACTTTGAATTTCATACACCTGAGGCAGGAAAATCTTCAAATACCTGTACTAGGTGAGGGTTTCTGGTCCTTGTATGATCTCTCCAGTGGTATTTGTGCTTGTGCATGTATTTGAAAGTTGTTCTCGTGTGACAAGAGAGTACATGTACAAATGATATTTTCCTCCATGATCGGGCAAATTTGTTCTGACCTAGGAAATATGCTAGATGAACCACAGGGTTTTGGTGTTGTTTTATAGCAAACAGGTTCTCATTAGCTGTTTTGTTGTGAGGAAGAAAATACAGGACCTGTGTGTTGAGGCAGAGGAGCTGGTTGTTTTTCAGATGGACTGCTTCTCATCTGTGCATGAAATTATTACATCAGATGAGCCCAGGTGAGAGCTCAAACATTGAGAGCGAGTGACCTTTATTCGCTTATTTCAGTAGTTTACCTTAATGCCACTCTGTTACTCCTTCTCTGTGTTCACATCTGTGCTTAAATGAGGACTGTCAAAACACAAAACGCTTGGGTCACTTTGGACTGTGTTCCCTGTTTCCTGCTGAGCTCTCTCTCTGATATGCCATTTAAACCTGACTCATGTTCAGTGACTTAACTGGCAGTGGTTTGAATTGGTACCGTGCCGGCAGCAGAACGAAGCATCCTGCACCTTTCCTTGCCACATCTTCCCTTGGCTGTTTCAGGCCAGTCTGGCAGTGTAGCACAAACCCATTTTTGGCACTGGGTAGGGCTAGAGGGCAGAGGACACTGGTGTGGCTGAAGGATGTGTGTCCCCCTCTGCTAGTACTTTACTACCTGGAGTTAATGCTTGTGGTGTAGGCACCTGAAAGGCAGTAATACATTCAACTGCCTCCACAAGGTTTGGGCAGAGCTTTGTTTATTAGGGGTTTTAGTGTTAAGGAAATTTGTTGTAATTAAAGAGAGAGATCTATATCCTACAAGTAATGAACTGTTATTAGATTAAGAACAAATTAGTCTATTTTTCAGCTATGCTCTCACGAGGTGAACAGGATCTTCATAACAATTTTATTATAGTCAGGTAGATTTTAGACACTACAGTTTTTACAGTCAGTTTTAATACAACTATACATAGATAAGGGTTGTAAAAAGTCATATAATGGCAAGATCTCAGTGGCAGCTTTTTCTTCATTCCAAGGGCTTTAGGGACCACTTTGTGGCTAGAGCTGCATAAGTGCTAAGTGTGTACTAAAATTAACAAGGCCAAAGCAGCAAACACAGGCTGTAAATGAAACACCTTTATCCAGTACAACTTCCTCTGTAATATTGGCTCCTTAATATTGGCTACCAGTGTCTCATGTTGTCTTATGAAGATGACATAGGAAAAAAAGAAGAAACCTAACACCTGTAAGCATAACTGCATGCTATCACAATTAAATTACTTTTATTTTCTTTTTTAACTCAGGACTTTCAGGGACCATGTTTTCTGTGATCCTCCTACCTAGTGAACTCACAACCAATCAATTATTTTCTTTTGCTGGCTGTGCTTTTCTTGATCTCTGGCTTTTGTGTTTTTTAAAATTGAATTTGAAATTTTAATTTTAAATTCAGTTTTGCTGTTAAGTAGATGTATTCTTCACTTGACTCGCATAAAAACATTTCTGAGAGCATTAGGAAGATCATGTCCTTGAAGGGAACTACATCTAGACTCAAATCTATTTAGGCTGCATTTCTTTGTACCTAAAGAAGCTGTTGCTGTACCTTGTTTACTAGATTTCAAGTGTCTTGGCAACAAGCTTCATTGACACGTGACAGGTTCTCCAACCTCTTCTGTTGGGCTGAAGTATTGTTTGCCACTGCTTTTATTTGTAGATGTTGCTAACTAAAGAAAGTCTGTTTTGTTGGTGAACCAGTAATTTGGATGGGATTTAAGGACACACTTTCTATTGTATTTCCTTTGATTCTGATGGCAGTCCACAAGGGTTATTACTTAAGTGCAGCTGGAAGTTTTGTCAATGTCATCCTTGTTTGTTTGCAGCTCCTTTCTTCTGATTTATCCTGGCTTGAGAAGCTTTTTTAGGGAAAAGTATGTCTGTGATGATTGGTGGTTGATACAGTTGTGCTTTGATGATCATCTTATTTATGAATTTCACTGCATTAGCAATGATTGCATTTTGAAAATAAAATCAAAGTGCTCTTGTAACAATGGTATTGATTTTGGTTACAAATTTATAGCAAGACAATTTTTTGTATGTATTGGTACAAAGAGATTTGAAATGTGGTGTAGGTGAGGAATACCTGTTGCTAATTTGTTTTGGGAAAGGTTTGGATTTCAAGTGGCAGATGAAATTCAAGAGATAAATACGAGTATTGATTCTGTAGTAAAGCAACCCTTAGATTTCATATAACAACAGAATGAATGGCATCCCCTTCCTGTCAGGAGGAGGATTTTGAGTTACTCTAGGTTGCCTTATAGAAATAGTAGCTTAACCAGCCATGGCTTACCAAAAGGTTTTAGGATATTAGTAATTACGTAAGTAATAAATAAAACTGTTAGAAAGCATCACTACCACCACCATAGTGCATCTGGACTTTGAATACTGAGTGTAACTGCTCCACGGTAGCACAGCTGGAAGGAGTTCTGGGGAATGACAAAGGAACTGCTCTTCTCTGAGGGAGAATGGAAGTGTCTGGGATTTTCCAACCTAAAAAAGGAAGGATTAAAGTGCAGGAAAGTATGAGAGGTCTGTAAGGTTGTGAATGTCATGGGGGAGAACTGGGTATGGTTGTTCCTTGTTTCATTTCCAGTGTAAAGAAATTAAAATCAAGGTAGCAGCGTGTAGTGAATTGTGAAATATGTTGACAGAAGGGACTCTGGATGTCAGAAGCTGACATAGGTTAAAAATTCAGAGAAATTCAAGAGAATAGTGTATTCAATGCTATCATCATCCTTCTGGCCTCAGAGTCCATATGATGCAGATTATCAGAGGCCAGGAGACTATGGGGAAGGAATTGCCACAGTGTTTGTGCTGTTCTTACACTTCTCCTTAGGCATCAGTAGTTGCTGTTGCAGATGACATTGATGCTGGAAGAACTGAGGGCCAACCTAAAGCATCTGCCCTTACTTGCTTGCTCTGTTGTGTTGTTAACATCTTTATTACTTTTCATATACTAACTCTGGATATTTCTTTTTGTATTTGGCCTGTGGGGAAAAGAGTGCACTATTTACTTCAGCTGTTGGGGTTTTTTTCTGAATAAAATGGCAAGTGAAAAATGACCATCTGTGGCTGTGTGTCTGTGTGTGTATGGAAGGTGGCTGTGAGAGTGGAAGTGTCAACATGATCAACTGTCCCCATCTTTCCTTGCCTCTGAAGCAAATTGCCTTCTGGAAGAGCATCGAGAAAGCAGTCCTGAAGGGGACTGCATTGCTGGTTCCAATATCAAGTGTTAGGGGAACAACTTTTAACTTCTTAAATAATAATTATACTTACTTAAGAGCCAAGCAATTGCTGTAGGCAGTCCAGAGCAAAAAGAGCTTCTTAACTCTGTCTGAATACCATGATATTTCAAAATAGGAATGCCTGTGGCACATGTGGCTGTCAGATACCCTCCCAAGCTGCAGCTGGTTCAGCAGACATCCAGCCAGTTCTCAGCTTCATCATACCATTAGCAAATGGGTGGTGTCATACTGATACAAAACCACTGCAGAGGTCAGTAACAGTGCAGAGACTGATTCCAGGAGGAATGAAGTCCTTAAGAAGATTTCTCTGACAACTTGTTGTGGCTGCTGACATATGGTTAGCAGTTCCCAAGAACTAATTGGTATTTTCTCAAGTATTTCTGCAATCAACAAAGTTAACAGTGAAGCTAAACAGCAAAGTTCCATAGTGAACAAGGCAAGTATGTGACTGAGCCCTGGTGAGGATCATGTATGGTCATGTTGCTCCACTCCTAATCAGCAACATGTTATCTGTTTTCTAAAATAATGTTATCCATTGAGAAATAAACCCAAAATTTGAACTAGATCTTCATAGAACTGGAGCTGATATATTTCTAGTGTTGAAAACTGCATGTAGCTTGCTCTGCCTGTCAGTAGGTCTCCAAAACTATATATTCCCACTAGTTTTTTTGTAGAGGAAAGCTGTTTCCATCCTACTCCTTTCGTTCCACAATTAGATCAGGTAATGCTGCTTTGGCCCTAGTAACATCTCTCATTTTCTATTAAACCTAATATCACTAGTTATGTTCAGTGAATAAAATGTGATTTTTAAATTATTTTTTTAAGGTGCATTTTAGTCCTATCTTTGCTAGGTGCTTATGCCTTTTAAGTGGCTAAATCATGAAGCGGATTCTCTGTGCTCAAATTTGTTGCAATTTCATGTACTATGGCATCTTCAGGCTAGCTTGAGTCCTATTCCTTTTCTTCATGGAGTCCGTATGTGGAAAAGATGGGAAAATGTCAGGTAAAATTGTAGCTTTTGGTATCAATCTTTAAATGATTTCCAGGACTGAGTATGTCTTGTTCATTTTCTTATAGTGGAATTTAAGTGAATGTGGTGAAACAAGCAACACCATGGGGATTTTAATTTGTCTTCCTTATAATGTAATTATTATTTGAAAACCAGTATGCTTCTACATGCAGTTTTGAAATTTCAGGTGACTATTGGGTTTATGCTGTGGTTTTGGATCTTTTTTCTGTTATTGGAGACATTCTTGTTAACTGGTAATTTAAAATACTGAAAAATGAAGGTGTGGGCACTAGCAGGCATTTCTAACATGCCTCCTAACTATTTGCTGCCTAAAAGTCATCAAAATGTTGCAATATTTCAATCAAAAAGCATTTTTGCAGTTTTTAAATGTGGCAGCTTTGTTAGCATTATTAGTCACCTAGATTTTGGTACAACCTTTCATCCTTGCTGCAAGCAGAATTCCCATTGACTTCAGGGGAACATCGCAATTTGAAGAAGTTTGGCTCAGGTTTTTATGTTCAGTGTAGCAATGACATGGAAAGCCCTGAACTTAACAGTTTTTTCAGCAAGTACACAGCATGACTCATGAGTAGAAGGGAAAGCAGCAGAAGCATCACTAATGAGGACAGCAGCCTCTCATGAAACAAGTGTGCAGCTGCGTGTCTGTGCTGTACTGAAGGCAGTATGTTAACATATGTCAGAAAAATGACGTTTCCCATCTCAGTTCTGAAATGCTGCCAAAAAAAGCATAGACCATGAAAGAGGAAAGGGACTGAGAATGCTGAGCTCTGGTTTGCTGGCTTGCACTTTGTGTTTTCAGTCTATTTTCCAAGCATCTTGACAGGCAGGATTTAAACCTGGTATTATTTGTCCATGGATGTGAAAATGCTAGTTGTAAGAGTATTATGCTACATTATTTTCCATAGTTTAAAACCTTCAAATATAGATTGTTGTGGTAATCATATGACAGTTTAAAATGTGTAACTCTAGGGTATTATTTGAGAACTTCTGTTTCTGAAATCCAAAGAGTTTGGGTAACTTTTGAGGCATGGACTCCGATGTGCAATAGCAATCGGAATCCTTTATTTGCCTCACAAGCTCGCTTTTGGAGTTCACATCTTTCCACTAACCATTACCTAATGCTTTGATTATTTTTGCAGTAAAGCCTTGCTCTTTAACAATTCTGCTGATTTACTTCCTTAACTAATATTTAGCTCTACTATCTTAATTGCATGACTTTGTTCAATCATCCTTTGCTTCTTCCATGGTTTCATGGCCAACAGATCCGTGCTGCTCCTGTGGCAACTGTCCATTTGATCTCCCACAACTTCTGTTACAGTTTTTGTCCCCCTGATCATTTTTCCTTGAATGAAACATGACCATGTGAACACAAAAGGCATTAAAATATTCCAGGACTAGATTAAAGATTGAGAATGAATCAAGACTAAATCCTAGTTTTTTGTTGCTGTCATCTGTTACTGTCCAGTTTGCTTGATGGAATACTTGAACATCCAAAATCAGAGTTAAAAATCTCAAATGTTGTAGGGAGTGTGTGAGGGTTAATTTTATTTAGTTACTATTTTTCAATAAAACCTGTATTTTTCTATTTGTGCAAGACTGTAATCTTAAGAAAAAGTTATTATAGAACTATTGTTGCATAGAATTTTAACATGGTTCCATGACTACTACTAGCTCCTTGACTGCTGCTGCAAGAAGCCTTTTTCCATCCTGTGAGAGCTTTCCACACAACAGAAGGTTGTTGGTCACACTTCAGTTTATTTCTCATGCTACCTTTATTGTCCCCAGCAGAGGAATCTCATGCCTATAAATGAAGTTCAGGTTATGTCTTGTGCTCTTTATTACTGGACAAAATGATTTATTTTGGTTCAGATTCCAGTTCTTTCTGGTTCTTTGCAGCAGCATCTCTAGCTGTGTTTGAGTTGACCTGCTTTCTTATTAATTGTTTTCTTTCCAAATTAGGGCGCTATTAGCATATATTGGGTTATATTTAGATTGCCTTGTTCTTGGAGTTCTGGGACTTCACAGCTAGATTTACAATGTGAATTTAGTTTTGTGTGCCAATGGGTCTTTGGCCTGTCTTGGCAACCATTATCACCTCTTAGGAGTGATTCAGAAGATTGGTTGCAAAATCTTGGCACTGAACCCTAATAAGAATACTTATTTATAATATTTCTAATAATTTTAAAGTTTTGATAACCAGCTTGATTGTAAGCTCACTTTTTGGCAGTGATAGAAAAGATGGGTTTCTCCCCCCTTTTTCTGTCCCCCCCTTTTTTTGCCTTCCCCTTCCGCCCTCTCCTTTCTCCCCCTTGTTTTCTTCCCTCCTTTTTTCCTTCTCCCCTCTACTTTTGTCTTTTTTGTTTTGGTTTTGTGGTTTTGGGTTGTTTTGTTTTGTTTTGTTTTGCTCTGGTTTCTTGTATTTTAAGTCTTGGATCTTGATCAGATCTATAGTTACAGGCTGTAGAATGGACAACCTTCAATCCACACTCATTTCATTATTAGATACCTCACAGGAGATAAAATTGCGTGTAGGAAAAAGCAAGAATCTATTTTGAGATCTCTTCAACTTGCCATTCTGCACTGCTGGTTTTAAAGATTTCAAATCTGAAACTCATGCAGAACTCACAAAATTAATGCCTGAAGCCATGGGTTTTTTTAGCCTCTGCTTATGAGTTACACTCCCTTGGAGAACTCTCCAGCGTTTGAGCATGTACACTAAATTTCATACCAGCAAGGCAGAGACTGCTTGTGTCCTGGTCCAAAGAGATTTTGATGCTATGACCTGTGCCTGTAAATAGGCCTTAGTGCTCTCTCTGGATCCCAGAATTGGCCTGCAGGCACTGGAATTGTGTTGCCATTTTGTGGTTGTTTGAACTCAGTGTTTTTGATAGGGCTGTTGTTGGGCTTATGTAAAATCAGAGCTGCTCCTCAGCTGAGGTGGAAGGAGAAGGTTCTTCTTCCCCACCCTGTCACATGCAGAGATACCATCTGGGTGGATGGATGGACTCCAGATCCCACTTGGAACTCACCCAGGAAATGTTACAGAAACCTTGAAGCAAACAGAACAAAACATAACCAAGTGAAGCTCTTCAGCAAGAGGAATGGATTCCATGACACAGTGATTTCGTAATGTGCATTATACCACAAAGCATTTGTTTCCCCCCAGTCAGTGTGGGAAGTTTGGGGAAGAAGTAACTTCCAAGTGTTTTAAAACTGTTTTGCCTAAAACCTCATGCCTTATTTTTGAGGATGCTTCTTCTTGTGTTGTTCTCAAATATCAGCTTCTAGAGCAATGTTTTTATGCTTCTCTTTAGTTAATTTATTTCTCTCAGTAGAATTGAATGTGGAAGAACAGAGAAGCAGCTTAGACACCAATCCTTACCTTTATTAGTTTTGATTTCTGTAATTTTGATTTTATTTCTTTTTTTCCTACAAAAAAGTAATTTTCTTAGACCTGTGAAGTGGAAGATTACTTAGAAATGCAAGAACCATTTTTCTGTTCCTTCTTTTGGGATGGTTTTAACCAGCTGCTTTTTCTCCTGGCTACACATAATGTGTTGGGGGTTTTTTTTTGTTTAAAGAAATACCTGATGGTTCAAATGTGATCTGTTCCAGTGTGTTTTCAGTCTTTATGTTCTGTTCACATTACCTGAACTTTAACTACAGAATCAGAGGCTGGGAAAGACCACTAAGATTATGCATGGAGTCCCAACAGCTAACCTCATGTTCCCAAGTCCACCAGCACCACATCTACACATCTTTTCAGTCCCTCCAGGGACGGTGACTCTACCACTGCCCTGAACAGCCTCTTCCAATGCCTAACCACTCTTTCAGTGAAGAAATTTTTCCTAATATCCAACCTACACCTTCCCTTGTGCAACCTGAGACTGTTTCCTCTTACCCTGTCACTTGTTACGTTGAGGGAGAGACCAACCCTCACATTTCTACAACAACGTTATTTCAACCCTGACACAAAGTATAAATTCTCTATCCTGTGCTGTATTCTGTTTAAAACAAAATAGCCCAAGCTCTTGAGACATGACCAAGAGCTGATCAGATGGATTCTAACCAATTTTTCACTTTTTGATCATCCTTCTTTATCGTGGTATCTCTGAGGTTCCATTTTCCTGGCTAATTGTTAACCTCACTCCTCCCTGTTTCTAACAGCATCCAGATTTCTGCTTGAGATCTTGAAGTTTAAAAGATCATACCTACTCTGAGAAGTTGTTAGAAGTAAATTCTCAGGCTCCCACCCTGCACCAAATCAGTGTTTCTTTGTCATCTGCTTCATTTTCCAGACCTCAGTATTAGACAGTAGATACCCACAGGGTAAGGTCTTTAAATTTAAAGGTCATTCTTAAATGGCTATAAATAATGAAGAATAGCTATGACTTTTTGAGGCTTTTAGAACTCTGCATATTGTGGTTTTTATTTGAAGTGAAACAGAAAAAGACAGAATGGCCCCTGGAAAACTAGGGATTTAAAGTTAAGTTCTTAAACCCTATTTTGAGGCTACTATGTAGACCTTGCCTGATTTTTCAGGATTGCTGAGCAAACCAAAATCTCAGTCAGGTAACTCAGCAACTTCTGCTTCTGATGAGATTGCATTTTCTAGAGATCAACCCCAAATACACATTACAACTAAAACAGGAGGAAAAATCTTAAACCAACATTTGTGGCAAGTTTGTCTGCATAAAATAATGTGAAGAATCAGAAGAGTAGTGCAGTGCTGTAGAAAACTTGATCCTGGAGAGTCAGCACACTTCAGAATGTACCTCTGGAATTGGTGCATGAAGCAGAAAAGCATTTAGCAATTAACTGTTGTTAGGGCAGAATTCTGAGCTCTGACAGCTGCTGTGTCCTTCTGCAGAGGGACCTGTCTCCACTGTGCTGGGTTTCATTCAGTTACCATGATAGAAGAAGTATTGTACAGTGAAAAATTGCCCACTTTTTAATACCAACCTCACCACACTTCCCATACTTCTGAGTACAGTTAGTTTTTCATCCTTATGGCATTTCTAGGGGGATGAGAAGGTAGGAATAATAGCCAAGCTCTATGGACAGAGCATTGACATTCTTGTAAGGGTCTCAGCTGTTAGCAGAGAAACTCCTGTGTGTAGGAAATAATGATTCTCCACTCTGGTTTTCTAAAGCCTGAGTAAACTAGCAGGATAATGCTTATATGAATGTGACTGTGTGTGGAGTCAAATCACTAGTTTGTAGGATTGTTGTAGCTTTAGTTGTGGAAGGTTATGAGAGTGATGTGTATTTATGGACAATGTGCTTGGGGATGAATTATTAATAGTGTAAATAAGTGTAGTGTTTTGAAGCACTCTTGTTTGCACTGTTAAATTATGATGCTTTATTCAAAATAGGGAGCTGGGAAAAGATATTATTATGTGAATACCTATCTCAGTAGGTACTGTAGTGATGTTCCTCAAGCTTCTTGTTTTGCAGATGATGATTACAGTTGGTTGTCACATGCCTCTTACTGTCTATGTAGAAGCAAAGGTCTCAGCCCTTGCTAAAATTGCATCTAAATCCCTGATCTTAGCAAGGAAACAGCAGAATGGATATGTTAATGATGATTAAAACACAGCTGACCCCAAAAGTCAAGAAAAAATAGAAACCTTTGGGCAAGTGAAGCAAGTATGGTCCACTTTGTGGAGGAAATTGAGAGGTTCTCTAAGTGAGTAACTAATCTGAATATTAGAAAATAGCATCCTTTTTCTCAAAGTGAACAGCATCAAAGAAAATGATATGGGAACATCTTGTTCAGACTTACTTAAATCTCAAACAAAAAAAGTCTGCATAATAGTGAGGAAGAATGTTTTGGTCAAAATTTAAAACCAGGAAGTTTGTGAAGGACATCAACCTCACAATCTTCCACTGCTCAAACCTTTAGGACTCTCCTTGACCTCCCAACTGAAAAAACCCAACCCAATTGTAGTGTTCTGGCCCTTAAGAAACATGAAGTTGGTTTTTGTTAAGTAACTAGCTAGTCATTCACAGATAGAACAAATACCTTTGCAGTCACTGGGCAGTGTATAGATTTGTAGAGCCAAGGAAGAGTGTGATTTAGTGAAAATACTAGGTTTTAAGTCAGTTTTTTATTTCTGACCTACTGGTCATAAACAGTTTGTCTACAAAGAATCAAGTGGGTAACAAAATCTTTAGCACCTTTCCTTTATGTGTCAGTGAAATTCCCCTCCTGCTGCCCCTGGCTGTGGGTATTGAAGGGAGATACAAACTGAGGAACACACAGACTGTTTGGAGTAGTTTCATTTCCATGAGAAATGAGGCTAAAAATAGATTTTAGTGCATCACTAAGAGTGAAGTATTGCTGAGAGCAACTGTAATGAAAAGCTGTCTTAGGCAGTTACAGGATCCCATTGTTCCTGTAATTGGGTACTGAAAGCAGGTCTTGTTATTTGTTGAGACAAACACTGGAGAAATGACAACATAGAGAAGAGGTGCAGGGTGGTGATGAAGCTTTTAAAAAACAGATTGAAACCAAAACGAATAGACATAAAGGCTTCTGGTGACAGAGAGATGTGTGAATGGTATCAGTGCTAACCTTTAGTTGGCAGTAGTGACAGAAATGTTTTCAGTAGGTGGGCAAGGTGGTGTAAAACCTGCTCAACTGATTCAACATCAGAATCCTTTAGAAAATAAAGAGAATGCATAATAAATACATTAAAAATGGAGTGGCTGAGAAGTGGCAAGTGAGTATCTTTGTTGCCCCTGGATGTTACTTTCTGTACTGGTTTACAGTATCCAGAAGAGAAAACTAGATTATGTTATTCACTTCACTCACAGTATGAGCATAGAGACTGCATAGTCTCAGTCATAGCCACAGTATCAGATAGAAGGTAGAAGAGAAGGCACAGACACAGCCTGGATACTCTGATAGTTCTTCCTGTTGCTCAAGCCTGGTTTTGTTGCTCTACTGATGAGGAATATCTCACAGACCATTGGTCTGAAGGATCATTCAGTGGATCCTGTCTCCTGTATTTCATTTATCATGTTCTTTTCCATTTTTATGAAGATGGCAAATGGTGGAGACTGGTTCCAAACTGTTCTGGGTGTGCTGGTCCTGTGCTTCACTGGCTGCTGCTGTGGGGAGAGTGGCTTGGATGAGGATGGCTACAGGTGGCTCTCCTTTATCTGAGGTGATTGTTTTGTTTGACCAAACAGCTTGCAGAGTGGGTGTCAGTTGGGATGCTAGCAGGTGGCTGTTAAGAAGCCAAAGGGAAGAAGAAACTGTGCACTTAGTGAAGCCAAAGGAGGTTCCTTTATTGAAGTATACTGAATGATTTAACTTTAATTTTCTTAAGGGGAGGCAGGAAAAAATGAATTTCAATCCTGCTGTGGCAGGGGGGTTGGAGTAGATGGGGTCCCTTTCAACTCCTAATATTCTGTGATTCTGTAATTTCTGTTATCTAATTTTATAACTTTAGTAGTTGTTTGAAGTAACTTTGCTTTTTTTTCCAGAACTTGGCTTACAGTTTTCACTGTAAGAGTGTCAGTAGACTCTGAAATGTCAGCTGTCTTCATTTCTTGGTAGTCTATGTTGCCAGTACTGGGTGGCAGCAACATTTCTCTGCCTCTGCAACTTTCAGCAGTGTAGGTGCTTGTAGGCAAAATCAAATTAGAGAAACTAGCTGCTTCTGAATGTCACTATCTAAAAAAAACCCAAAACATTTTAATTGATATTGGTCATATTTTAATGCCTGTACTTACTGCAGAGAGATTTAGAAACAGTTAAGTGGAAGTGACACCGGTCTGCTTTAAGAAAGGGTTTAGCATAAAATGTTCCAAATGCAATGACAATGTATAATGTTCTGTATGCTAAATGGGTATGTAGTGTAGTCATTTGTCTTAATTATAGTCAGTCATTTTCTTCTTAGAAAAGAAATGTAAATATAGTATACATTTTGGATTCCTAACACATCATATCATACAATCATTAAGACTGGAAAAAGACCTCCAGGATCATCAAGTCAAAACTGTTGACCCAACACCCCCCTCCCCACTAAAACATGTTGCAAAGTGCCATGTCTCCATATTTGTGAACACTTCCAGGGATGATGACTCCACTACTTCCCTGAGGAACCTGTTCCAATACCTAACCACTCATTCAGTGAAGAGATTTTTCCCAGTATCCAACCTAAACATCCCTTGGCACAACTTGAAGCCATTTTCTTGTCCTATCACTTGTTTCTTGGGAGAAGAGACCAACCTCCACCTCACTCCAACCTCCTTTCTGAAGGTGTCTGTAGAAATGAAGAAGGTCTCCCCAGAGCCTCCTTTACTCCAGACTAAAGACCCCAGTTCCTCCAGCTGCTCCACATGACACTTGTGCTCTAGAGCCTTCACCACCTTAGTTGCCAATGTGAGCCATAGCATTATTGCTCAAACTTTTGAGACACTTCTGTTCAATCCCAACCATTTGTTCTCTTCTCTGGGAAAGGTAAAGTGGGTCACATCTATACAAGTCCTTGCATACTTAGGCTCTGCTGGGTGGCTCAATAGATTGTTGTTCCCAGACTGGAAGAGGTACTAATAAATGTAATTAATTTACTTTGTGCACCTTCCTTACCAGCCCAGGCTCTTGCCTTACTCCTAGTCCTTTCTTTGGGGTTTGTATTTTCTTAGACATATTTGCTGAGAGGAAGTATTAGGAGAAATGCTTAAAACTGAGTTTATAAACCTCCAATCAACCATACTCATTTAAAAATAAGAGGAGGGGAAGGTTTCAGGTGAGAGTTAAGATAAAAAACTGACTTTGGTTCCATGTTGGGGTTTGAGGGTTTTTTTCCCCCACTCTTCTAAAAGTACCTTTCTCTTTCTTTGCCTGCCCCATCTCTAGTGTGTCTGTCCTGGTACAATTTCCTAGTGCTATTTCCATGTCCTCAGTCCTTTGAACAGTGCTATTTGCTGTTTCTGCTATTAAATATTGAGATAGAAATGGGTTTTTATTTGCAGGACTTAGAATTGTTCTTAGTGCTGAAAACTATTTGGAGAAAAAAACCCACATTTATTTCCATAGCAATTTCAGTAGGTACAGACTGAATCTGGACACCTTATTTTGCTGCATCCACAGGCCAATCCAATTCTGGATGTGAATATGTTATTAAAAACCAGGAGAATTAGAATCCACAAGGTCTCAGCATCTAGGAACACTTTTATTTATAAGACCTTGATAAAACTTGTATTTTTGGAGTAAAAAAATGAGTAGTTATTTGATTTTTCTTAACCACATCTGCACAGGATAAACAGAATTGCACATTTAGTGGTGGAGAACCTTGGTCATAGCAACAGGGATGCTGCCTTATCCAGGAGGAATCATCAGTCACTGTTTTTGTCTCATTAATAGCAACAATTCTTAAATAATTCCCCCAAAACAGCAGAACTTTACAGCTTTCATTTCATAAAATCAGTTCTTAACTAAGAAGCAGAGTAGAAACATAAACAGATTATCTACTGCCTGCACTTTATTTGTGTCTGTTGGTCTGTTAATGTCAGAGAGATGTATGTTGTGGTATTAACAGATCTGACATGGATTACTTCCCAATGCATTCTCTTCATCCCAATTCCCATCTCCTGGGCCTGAACAGTGATACAATTACTGCTGTTTCTCCTTGAAGAGAGCTCCTTCCTTGACAGCCTTGCTTTCTGTTGACATGATTTTTTTGTGCATTTCAGCTTCATTTATAATGTGCTGGGTATTCTTTTTTCCAATCTATATTTCACTTCTTTCTTTTAAAAATGCTATTTGTATGTCTGATATGTGTGATTTCTTTGAACTTTCTCTGTTGGATTTAGAGATACTGATTTATATTTATCTCAATTTAAGGTTGAAGCACAGCATATTGTACATGCCATTGCCTTTTAATTAGGAAGTGCTGAACAATTTTTAGTTCTTAGAAAACCAGGTTTTTATTCTTGAAATGTGACCAGTTACCTAATACAATTCCTTGGGGCTGTGGGTTTGCATGGAATGTGCCACAGCAAGGGGTGACATGTAATCTCCCTTTTGAGGAGCATGTATTGTACTTGTAAAATACCTGCTGACAACAGCTGCCAAAATTAGGTGGAAGATTGAGAGTAAGAAGATACTCAAAGCAAGAACTTGAAATCTTGCTTACTATAGATTAGTAAATGAGGATCAAAATCTTAATATGGTGGACACTATCATGCATGTTCTTTTCCCCCTGTTTTTAAGGTTCTGTCTGCTTCTGTTTATATCCTGTATCATGAGGGTGTCCTAGCAATATTTTAAAAGGTTAGGTGCACTTAGAGGTTTTATTTTGAAGTTGAGACTTAAAAACTAAATGTTGATAGCCCTCAAGGCAGCACAGAAGGATGCAGCACTGCTGCTGAATCATGCTTCACCATGGGCAAGATAGGATTTCTGCTCTGGTTTGCTTCAAAGTTTCAACATCATTTTTCCTGTGTGTTTTTTTTCCACCCATAAAATCAAGATGCAGTTTTCTGTCAGGAGCTAAGTCATCATGTCTCAAGCAGCTTGACTGAAGAACAGCAGAGTGCTGGCTCCTCTCTGATGCCTCTCCTTCAGTTTGTTCTTGTCCATCAGAACTGCAAGTCAGGTTCTGTTTTCCAGTATGAAACTCCAAGTACAGCTGGTTAAGTATTGTGGTAGAAACTAAAAGTGGCATAAAAATGAAGGAAAGCCTTCAAGATGTAATTGTACCAAGCAGTCAACTACTCAAAGCTGCTCAGTACTACATGTAATGAGTCTTTAATTACAGAAGTTAAAAGGTTGGTACTTGTGATTTTCCAGATGATTGAAGGCATTCAGAGCTGTTCAAGTCTGTGCCACTTCTCAACTTGCCTCCCACCTCTACTTGTTCATTCTCCTTTGGTCTCCTCAGTGTGTGAGTCAGGGAGAGATGAAAAGAAATAATTATCAAAGCAGAACAACACAGAATGAACAAATTAGGTATTTTAAAAAATACTGTCAGGATTGGAGCTATACTTAGCACTCTTTTAGCTTCCCAGAACAATGGAGAGTGGCATTATATTTGGAGTTAACACATGTACAGGTTACACAATGCTAAGAATATTCCTAAAAAGCATGTATTGATGCAGCTCACAACATGGGAAAGGCAGAAGCCTTGGAAATCAAACAGCATGAATTGTTTATGGCTTGGGATCTTTGCTCCTTCTTTCTATTCTTCACCTTTTAAACTTGTGTTAATAGACTCTCTGTCAAGATTTTGATTTATTCCAAATAGTTCTTCATGGTAATATATTGATCTATTTTTTTCCCCTGTTGGAGGAGCCCTCCCTACTTGGTCAATCCTCTGACCCCTCCAGTACTGGCAGTCTGCTTGCTTTGAGTGTTTGAGAAAGAGCTTACAGAGAGCTCTTGTTGAACACTTGCTGGGGAGGACATAGAAGAATTGGATTAAATTTTGTCCTTGGTTTAAGAAGGATTTAAATAGATGTTTCTCATCTCTCAAGGTCCCAGCTTTGAGGTGAGCAGCAGATGTGTGTGAGATGGGTGTGCTCTGTCCCCTTGGTATGCTCTGCAGTTGAGGTTTGTTTGGCTGGAAGAAGCCAGCCTGAGGGTGGCTCTGAAGCTTTGTCATTTAAGGCCTTTCCTGGAACAGGAAATTTTCCAAAGCCATTTTTGACTCCAGTTCCAATTCAGAGTGCTGCTGGCATATGTTAGTCCCATGACAGTTTACTCATTTTGTTTTTCCCCTGCATGCCTAGTTACTCTCCTTCAATGTTTGATGCTTTTGATGTGTCAGTTTTTACTGGGCTGCATCTTCTTACACTTGTCAGTGGGCAACTTATCCCATCTTTCCAGTGGGCTGTTCTCCTGCCTTTTCTCCCTTTCAATACAGTTTGCCTATCTGTCCTGCTTTTGGGGGGGATCGTGGCTTTTTTCTTCCTAATTTCTGTCAGCTGTTCAGTGCTGAGGATGGTTGCAGTGCTGGACACCTTTTATCTAGAAAGGCTTGTCTTCTGTCTTCCCCAGAGGTTAGGTTCAGCTCTGGTGAAAAAGCCTACTGAAGAACTTGATGATAATCAAAAGTGAAATTTTAATATTAATAATTATGATCCAATGAAAGTATTTAGGAATATCTCTCATTTCTTTTTGTCAGATATTAGGTTTTTAGTGGCAGATCCTAACTCTGCAATGCAAGAGACTGAAAGTGATGATAAATAACAAAGAAAAGGGCAATTTGGTTTTCATTTGCCCAATGGATACATTCAAAATGATACCACATAAGTAATAATAAGTGACACCATGTCAATTTGTATTTCAATTATCACAAATTGGATTTTCACCACATAAAAGCAAATCTTTTAATGACCACTTGCCTCTACTACTGAAGTGTTTTGTAGTGCTGAATGAGTTCAGTGGTTCAGTTCTGTTTCCCTTTTGTGGAGGTTGTGTTTAACTGACAGCTTTAAGCTAGAGTTGTGTCTGGAAGTTGCTGCTTTCAGATGGATTGGTGTGTAAATCTCCTATGGTACTTTCTATGAAAATGTGTTTTTATTTAGGATAGAGGTGTGTAAGTAGGGAAAAATGAAATCTGTGTTAAGTTAGTGTAGTTACAGAATCAGTGGAGAGGTTTAAAAATAGCTAGTCTCATGGTATTTGGTAAAGGTAATTAAACCATGAAGAGAAATGATAAAACCCTTTTCTGCTGCTTCATGTTTTACAATCAAAAGGCTAGTTTCTGGCCTGGAAATCTCACTGTGATGGAAACTTGTCTGCTGCAGAGATGGAAAAATATTTGCTAGTCTCCACTAACTTTATAGATTCTGAAAGAAATAGAATATTTCAAAGGTATTGCTTTGTGAGCTTGTTAAGTTTGAACCATTCCTAGCAATGTTGCCTTTTTGGAAGACAGACCAGCCAAAGTGAGTGATCTTTTTATTGTCACATTTTATTAAGTGCTCATGTATCTAGTTGTACTATGAGTGGCAAATCAGTGTAAAGGGAATGTTACACTGATCCCCATAGCTCACTGCATGGATATTCTGGTGTGAAAGTGTAGGTGACCAGCTGTTGCCGTGAAGGTCACCAAGTGCTGCTGTTAGCAGTGATGTCCTCCTCAAGTGCATTCAACAGAGCATTGCTATTGGGGAGGGGAGATAATCCTTCCCCTCTGCTCAGTCCTGGGGAGGGACAGCATCCAGTGCTGGGCTCACAGGACAGGAGAGAGATGGGAATGGTGAAGGGAGTCCAGCACAGGGCCATGAAGATGATTAAGGGCTTGGAGCATCCCTCATAGAAGGAGAGGTTGAGAGCTGGCATTATTTAGCCTGGAGGAGAGAAGAGAAGGCTCGGGGAGACCTTCTCCATGTGTACAAATACCTGGTGACAAGGGCTGATATGGAGAGCAGAGGCAGACACAGTGTTATCCAGTGACAGGATAAAGGCAATGAATTCAACCTAAAATACAGGAAGTTCTTTTTGATGCCAGGAAAACTTTTTACCAGGAGCCTTGTGAAACACTGAACAAGTTGCCCACACTGGTTGCTGAGTCTACATCACTGGAGATACTGATTGACTGAATATGGTCCTGAGCTCTGCTGTGGCTGTCCCTGCTATGAGCAGGCAGTTGGACTAGATGATCTCCAGGGGTCCATTCCAGCCTCTCTGATTCTGTTTTAGTCAAGGGACTCTCAAATTGCAGGAATTTAGCTGTGTATTTCTCTACTGATAGGAATATTTTTAAGCTCTGTTGATTATGCCTCATATTTTCCATGGCTTAGTGTTTCTCTGTGCTTACAAGAAATCTCCTTGGTGCTTTTTTCTTTTTTTGCTTATTCAGGCAGGTGAATTTATCTTTTCAGGGATGAGATGAAAGTTTGATGAAGGATACATTTGATCCAATTTGGCAGTCTGAACATGTAATTGAAACAAAATCATTGACAGAGTCACTTAGGAGAAACTAAAATTCTGCTAGCTGCCTCAGAAGAGGGAATGAATGTTCCTGTTTCACCAGCTCTGCTGCTGAGGCAAATTCCCATGGGAGGCAAAAGTGGATATTTAAAGTGTCAAGAGTGTGCAAGTTAACAGTAGGTGGGTTAAGGTATGTTAGAGATTACCTTGTCAGAAAGATTCCTTTGGTAAATGTAAATGTGAGTATTTGCTATCTCCTCCTACTGACTTTGTAGACGCTGAAGTGACTGCTACTTGCTAGGCACCTCACTCCACACACAAGCTAAGCTCCTTTGCATGGTGGCAGGCTTTGTGTACTCTCACACCATGGAAATATGAAGCTCTGGAAGATCTTGGCTGTTGGTAGGGGGAAAAAAAATACTGATCACTTGGTGCCATCCTTCTTAACCAGAGAGCTGAGCTGGGACAGATTCTCCAGGTGACTTTCAGCCAGAGTTAGGAGCTTCTGGAGCACCTCTCCTACAGGGACAGACTGAGAGAGTTGGGATTGTTCAGTCTGCAGAGGAGAAGGCTCTGAGGAGACCTTATTGTGGCCTTCCAGTATCTGAAGGGGGCTACAAGAAAGCTGGGGAGGGACTTTTTAGGAGGTCAGACAGTGATAGAACCAGGGGAAATGGGTGTAAGCTAGGGGAGGGGAGATTTAGGTTGGATATTAGGAGGAAGTTCTTCACTATGAGGGTGGTTAGACAGTGGAACAAGATGCCCAGAGAGGTTGTGGAAGCCTCATCCCTGGAAGCTTTTAAGACAAGGCTTGATGGGGCCCTGGGCAACCTGCTCTAGTGGGAGGTGTCCCTGCCAGGCAGGGGGTTTGGAACTGGATGATCTTTAAGGTCCCTTCCAACTCTGATGATTCTGTGATTCTATGATTCATTTGCCAATTTCTTCTTCCCTTCTCCAGGTTTTCTTGGAGAACTCAAATCTTTGTAGCAGAGTTCCTGAAGGGAAGCAGAGAAGGGCCTGAAGGGTCCATCTAGGAGGACAGCCAGAGATGGGGAGGGATGTCTAGAGGTTGTCTAGTCAGTCCTTTCTCAGGGTGGCACTGTTGCACTCACTACATGGAGGCAGCTGCAGCTTGATCTAGCAAAGTTTTACAGACCTCCTAGGGAGGGGGGGTTCTGGATCTGCTTTGGGTCACCTGTTTTGCTGGTGCACTGTTTTGCTAGTGTCCCATCAATGCACAGCCTAAGTGTACATGTACAGAACATATCTCAAAGAAAAATAGCTAGAGGTAGGTAAGCTGTCATTATTCTTACATCTCTTGAAGATGAGTGGCAGTACTGTTGGTGTAACCATAACCAGTGCTCTGCAGCTGACCTGGCAGTGGAGTGCCAACCTGGACTGGTCTGAAGCTCAAATTCCCAATAGCATTCTGCATCTGTTAGTTTTTATAGGTAGTGGAAACACTTATTTTCTTTAGAATTAGAGAGATTCCAAAAAGCTGGAAGGCTGCAGACTAAGTTCAGCTTATCCTGCATTACCACAGAATGGTGCAAGTAGCATGATTTTTTTTTTTAGGAAAACATTAGGAACAATTTTGCTTAATTTGCTGGTGGAAGACTTAAAGTAGGTTTGAGCAAAGCTGGAGACATTTATGTATAGGCTATAAAATTACTCCTCTTCAAAGATCTTGGTATAGTAAACAAACCAAGGCTATCACTTTATTTTCTTTTTCTAAATAAAAAGGCCTTCTTCAGCTATGGTTTATGGCAAACCATTTTTTGGTATCAAACTTTTATAAATAAAATTTCCCCTCTTAAAGGAAATACTAGTTTACCAATACAAACAGACTGTGTCCTAATTGTGGAAAAAAACTTGACCAAAATGAATTTGAGATTTAATGGCTGTAGAACAGAGAGAATCATAGGAAAATGTAAGCATCTGACTCCATCTTCCCTGTAACCTCCCTCTAATAGACTGCAGTTAGCCTGAACTTTAGCCTTCTCCTTCTCAGGTTAAACCAGTTAGCCCTGGCCTTTCCTCATGTCATACATTTCAGCCTTCAAGCCATCTCAGAAGACCTCTGCTGCACTCTCTGCACTTTGTTAATACATTACTTCTGCTGACAGGCTTGATACAGGGGACAGATTTTGAGATGCTGTATCACCAGTGCTGAAGGGGAATGACCACTTCCCATTTTCTGCTGGGTAAGATGGGTACAGGAATGAGCAGGGAACATGAGAGGGCTGATTTGAAAGGATTATGAACATTGGGAAACCAAGTATGTGGGATATGACAAATGTATTCAAAACTACACTGTTTTAAAAAATAAGCAAAATGTCCTTCCTCAGTCTATTGATAACAAATAACTATGAGAAACATTGCTGAAATTTATCTAAGTTCTGTATAGTGATATCAGAATCTTTGTGTAGAAATAGCTTTTATTTTAGAAGTTAAATCAGTAGCAGTTCTGCATCTGACCATACTGAAAGCAGAATCAAACCCCAAAATATTTAATCAGGGGGGAAGAAAACCCAAATACCATGTTTTTTTTCCCCACATTAGCACCACTATTTGGCAGTGGCAGACAATTTTATAGTCAACTTCATTGCAATCTGTTTTGTAGTGAAATCAGGCATTTATCAGCCATGGTGGTCGTGTGTGCTCACAGGGGTCACATTCTTCCACGTGGTGGCCTTTGCAGGAAAGATGGTCAGGTGCAGATGTACCACTAGCATGGTGGTTTGCTTCTGAAAATCCATGCTGTCTGCATTACTCTGGACTTGATCTTAGAGGTCTTTTGCAACCTAAATGGTTAGGACTGGGCCTGTGATGGTGGACAGCATGAAGGGTCTGAGGAGGACAGGGCAAACCCTGCTCTCTTAACTCGGACTACGTTCTTGGTGCTGACTCATTCAGAAAGTTAGATTTGGCTCCCAACTGGATTATTTTGGGCTGCTGCAATTGCTATTTGAGGTTTATTTTTATCTTATTACTGATTTCTGTGAAACAGAAAGCAAGAATGGTGTCACCGTGAGGAACCATGTCTGAATCTTAGAGCAAGAAAAGGGCCTGCTGCCTGTAGACAGCACTAATCATTCTACTTCTGAAGGTTTTTTGCAGCATTCATCCCATTTCTTTTCAGTCATGACCATGAAGGTAGGAGTTAATCCCAGCAGTCCTGCTTCTCCTCCTCACCTCATTATCTCTGCCTTGCCCTGGGCTTTGCACGGGGCCAGCCCGGTGCCAGCAGCACTGGCGGCACAGGAATAGCCTGGCAGATGGCAGCAGGCACTATTTATAGCTCCGGCCGTGCTGCCTGAGGTGAGTGCTGCTCACATCGTCTAGCAGGATTGTTTGCAGCTAGGAGGAGACTGAGAAGACAATTTCAGGGGGAGAGGGGAAGAAAAAAAAAGAGCAGCCAGAATTTGGCATTCTGCAGAAGCCACCCTGGCAATGCTGAAGTCTCGCTCCAGATTGATTTTTGTGTTTTCTAACCACTGGAAGCTATTTTTAACTCTTGATTTGTGCTTTATCTCCACCAGTCACCCCACAACCTTCCAAACAGAGAATGGTAGAGTCAAAGAATATCCTGAGCTGGAAGAGGCCCACAAAGATCATCAAGCCCAACTCCTGTCTCTGCACAGGACAACCCCAAAAATCACAGCGTGTGTCTAAGAGCATTGTCCAGATGCTCTGGAATTGTGTCAGCCTTGGTGCTGTGACTGCAGCCCTGGGGAGCCTGTTCCAGTGCTCAACCACCCTCTAGGGGAAGAACCTTTTCCTAATATCCAACCTAAACCTCCCCTGGAGCCTTTCTTGCAGCATTGTAGTGCTGGTTGGGAGTGAGCTGGAAGAATTTACTGTTCTGTGGTAGTTGTGCTGCCATGGCAACTCAGGCACACGGCATTTTAATTGCAAGGCACAATATATGTTTATGAAAATAGTTAATAAAAACGTGGCCAGGGATCTTTCTATTAGCAGTATCTTCTATGCTGTGTTTCTCACTCTGCTTTGCACAGGAGGAAGTCTCTGGGGTAGAGGGTTTTTAAAATTACTCTTTGCATCCTGAAGTTTGGGGTTTTGTTGCTTTTTACTTTTGAATCAGATCAGATGAAGCATTGTTTTTTTTTAGATGTTAACCTGGCTATATATGGTTGATTTGGGGTTTGATAGCATTTGTATCAAAAGCTGTAAGCAGTGTTTCCTACCAAAGCAGTGGAACTTGTGCAATGAGCTGCATGCCATCCCCAAAATCCAGGCATCAGGCTGACAAGGAAGAATAAGGAGATATTATTTTCTCTTTTCTTATTTTGATCCAAGAAAACTTATCTTACCTTCCAGTTCCTCTTGCCTTTGTGGTGCTGTGCAAGTGTGTCCAGATGTGGTGCTGGTGGTGCTGTGCCCACCCAGTGTCTGAGAGTCTCCCTGACCTCCCCTGGGCACATTCCTCCAGTAGGACAGCCCTGTTTGCATGGATGGACTCAGCCCTGGAGACACAGTGCTGTGAAGAACTGGAAATGGAGGTGTGATGCACTATGCCTATTCTGGGCTGGAGGTGGCTTGTTTTCCTTCATCTTATTGACAATTCAAGTCTGTTGGATGGGTTTGGTATTGATGTTTATTATTTTTTTCTCTCTGACCCTCAAGCAGGAAGATTTTAATGCTGTAGCTGCTAGTAAAGTGAAATGTCAGCTAACTCATTACTGTGGTTTTTTGCTGGATATGTGCAGTACATGAATTTAAATGCTAATGAGTGGATTTTTTTTTCTTAAAGTGTATTGCCGTGTGAAGTTGGTTTTAAAAATAACAAAACTGAGCAAGACTTCTTCCTTGAAAGATGAATAGTGTATGATCCCAATTAAACTTTCTATTGGGACAGGGAAGCCACCTACAATTCAATTATATCTATACATAGCATTGTTTGCTCCTAACTTTCTCGTGTGTTCACAAAATACTACCTCTGTTATGAGATGTTGTGCATTTAATGTGCTGCTTTAATGATTTCATTGCTGTGTGATAGCTTTCAAATGGATGGGAAAACAAAAATACATTCTGCTCATTAAGGAGTTGCGTCTCGAGTTCGACTTCATTAGTTTTGATTAGGGCTGAGTCGGTGCCATCTGTGCTGTCAGGGCTGTACATCTCTCACTGAAAAGATGAGAGATTTGAAATCCAATTCTCTTGTGGTGTATTGCCCTCTTCTTTTCTGTGCTTTTGTACAAAATTAACTTGGCTGGATTCCATTTCTTTGTAACTGAGCTTTTTATTTTTGGCTGCAGTTACCTGGGAGTGGAGTCTTTGGGCCAAGTTTTAATCTTATGTGCCTGACTGGTTACCATGAAAATTTTCTTTTCAAGCTTCAAGTGTGTTGGTTTCAATACATTTTCCAAATTGAGAAATACTGCAGTATGTTATCACTACATTTGGAAATGCATTAGAAGCACCATTGTCTGAGGTAATATTGAAATGCATTTAAGACTGTTTAAAGGAAGAAACTAAACCATTCTTGATTGCTAGAGATGCAGACAACTTTATGGAGTAAAGAGCTAACCAGTGAAAGAAGAGTTGTTACAGGGAGCAGTGGGTTAAAGTGGGGGGCACTCAACACTCCTTATCAGCTTTTAGTAGATGTAACCTGCTACAAACAGTCAAACTTGATCTCTTTATTGCTTACAGACCATAGAATCATAGATTTAAGGTTGGAAGATCATCAAGATCCAAGATCATCAAATCCAACTGTCAGTCCAACCTGTTTTTTTCATAACACCTCCAGGGATGGTGATTCCACCACTTCCCTGGGCAGCCTGTGCCAATGCCTAACTGCTCTTTCAGTGTAGAAATTTTTCCTAATATCCAACCAGAACCTCCCCTGGTGCAACTAGGCCATTTCCTCTTGTCCTGTTGCTAGTTACTTGGGAGAAGAGACCAACCCCCACATTGCTACAGCCTCCTTTCAGGGAGTTGAAGAGAGCAAGGTCTCCCCAGAGCCTTCTCTTCTCCAGACTAAACAACCCCAGTTCCTTCAGCTGCTCCTTACAACACTTGTGCTCTAGACCCTTCAGCAGCTTCATTACGCTTCTCTGGACATGCTCCAGCACCTCAGTGTCCTTCTTGGAGTGAGGGGCCCAAAACAGAACAAGGTATTTGAGGATGATCATTCCTACAGTGCTTCACAAGGTGGAACTCTTTGGCTTTAGCATGTCACAGGTACAGAGGTAATCTGGGAGATTCCCTCTCAAACCTACTGAGGAATTGTGCTAGGCCCTGCCTGAGCTCTCATTTGAGAGGAGTCAGCTTCTGTCTGTGCTGAGTGTCCCTTCCAGTACTTTAGTTGCAAAGGATGTTTAGACTTTGTCCTTTGTGAAATGTCCTGTGGTACAGAACTGCTGCTTTTTGCAAAGCTGATAGAGAGTTCCTTGATAGCTTAAGCTGATCTAAACTGGGGCAGCTGCAGTCCTGACCTCTCACCCAGCCCAGCTGACCGTTCCCACCTCCTCTGCCTTTCCACTGTCACTGGAGCTTGTGTGAGCAGCCAGGAAGAGACATCAGGGAGCTGACCTGGATGGAAATTAATGATGTATTTTCCTCTGGGGCAGCTGTGGCCTAGATTAGTTCAGCCTACGATCATATAAGTGCTGGTACTGGCTTAAGGGAGTGTATGGGGATGCATAACCAAAGGCAGGAGCAGCACAAGGCTGTGGCAGCCTTAAGCCACAGATTGTATTGTTCCTGTGTGCTATAACACAATGGTTTTAGAAGTGGATGGCTAGTTGAGGCAGAGTTTAACTTGCCTTTTGACTTGAAGTGATCCTCAGTATGTTTCATCCCCTTAAGTTCAAACAGGGTTGTGATTTCTAAGGTTAAACTGCCAGCCCTTGGCCTCACAAACTTATTTCTGAAGTATCAAATGCTGATACTTATAGACCTCAGGTTTTGTGAGTGGCTACATGCAGGTTGGAGATGCCTTTCCATATGGCAATTATGTAGTTATAAAACTAAGGATTACTTTTCATCATTCATGCTACTCACACCCCTTGAGGTCTTGAAAAACTTAGTAGTTTTGCTCAAAAGAAGTAACATCAGAATGCAGGTGGGAGTTGTCCTTTGGTGCTCTTTTAAAATGTGACTTTTAGATAACTCCTGCATTCAAAGAATGCTGTTACTTCCACTCTAGTTTAGCTAACTGGAATAAATTCCTTACTTGGCTTTTTCCCTGTCTCTGTGAGATGATGGGTGGGAACTACTGCATGGTCTCATGTGTTCACAGCACTCAAGCTGTAATTATTGCCTAGCCATTCATAAGAGATTCTCTCCCCTCTCTCTGGGAGCCAGCTGTAAAATAAGTAATAAGCCTAATGAAGCATGGAGAGTTATTTGCCTACAGATTAACAGTTGAATACTTCAGGGTTTGAGATTGTGTAATGTTTTTTAGATTTTGAGGTGGTTTGGGGTTTTTTTGTTTGTTTCTTTGGTTTTTTTCAAAGATCCAGCAATACAACCTGATCATCTTGAAAAACAGTTCTGCAACATCATTGTTGTGGTTTTTGGTAATCCACTAGGAATTAAGTGTGAAAACTATCTTGGAAAAGTGCATTTGCTCAGCACCTGCAGTGAGAATAATACACTTCAATCTATATTTAACTATGTGCTCAATGTACTTTGGATGTCACATTTCTGTGTCAGTTACTGTATTATTTCCCAAAGATGAAGACCTCTGTAAACCCTATACACTGTACCTGGTTTACTCCTTCAACCAGTGGCCACCACAGTGGCTGTGATGAATGGGAATGTTATCTTAATCCCTACCATTGTAGTTTGTGGGCATTTTCTTTCTCATTTCTCTTCAGAGGTTTCCCAAGTACTATTTATTTCTCTCTTGCAAGGTTCCTCCTATCTTTCTATCAATTATTGATGAGGTCTGCTCTTAGAGCATTTATTCATAGTGAATAATTTCAAAGACAAAGAAAGACCCCTCTGCAAATTTAATGTATTGCCCTTTACTATATGGCTTTCTTGGAATGGTGCTTTCTTTATATGGTGCTATATGGCTTTCTTGGAATGGTGCACTGGGAAAAACAATCCAAAGCAAAAGCTATTTTGTTTGAAGTTTTGTGCATTATGCATGTTTCTTCTGTGAAGCTACAACAGGTGACAGATCTAGGATGACTAACAATGACAGGCAATTGTCTGATTTGCAAATGGAATTACAAATACTTCTTTTAAGTTAGGTTTTCATTTATATATTAGTATCTTATTTTTGAGGTCTGGACATGCTTCTCTGTGACCTGGTCTAGGGAATCCTGCTGTGGCAGGGGGGTTGGACTAGATGATCTTCTGAGGTCCCTTCCAACTCCTAACATTCTGTGATTCTGTGATTTTGATTTTGTGTTTTGAAGGACATACAAGAAAGAGAGGGTAGAGCAGGAAGGACTGCAAGAAATTCTGTGCTTAGAATTGAAAAGTCTAGATTAACAAAGTCTGAAAAGGAAATACTTCATTTTGATAATGTGCCCTTTTTACTTTTTAAGTGATGATTGACTTATTTTCACTGAAAGAGTAATATTTTCTCACTGATGTAATCATGATCTATAGTATGGATTGATGAATTATCATAGAAACATAGACTCCTAGACTGGTTTGGGTTGGAAGGGACCTGAAAGATCATACAGTTCCAACCCCACTGCCATGGGCAGGGATGCCACACACTAGACCAGGTTGCCCAAGGCCACATCCATCCTGGTCTTGAACACTGCCAGGGATGGGGCAGCCGCAACCTCTCTGGGCAACCTGTTCCAGTGTCTCACCACTCTGAGTAAAGCATTTCTTCCTAACACCTAATCTAAATCTCCCCTCTTTCAGTTTAAAACCATCAACCTATCACTATCTGCCCATCTAAAAAGTCTTTCTCTTTTTTTATAAGCTCCCTTCAAGTATTGGAAGCCCTCCAGAAGGTCTCCCTGGAGCCTTCTCCTCTCCAGGCTGAACAACCCCAACTCTCTCAGCCTGTCCTCACAGCAGAGGGCTTCCAGCCCTCAGATCATTTTTGTGACCTCCTCTGGACCCTCTCCAACAGGTCCATGTCTCTCCTGTGCTGAGGACTCCAGAGCTGGACCCAGCTCTGCAGGTGAGGTCTCCCCAGAGTGAAGCAGGGAGGCAGAATCTCCTCCCTGGGCCTGCTGGCCACGCTGCTGGGGATGCAGCCGGGGAGATTGTTGACTTCTGGGCTATGAGCACACATTGCCAGCTCATGTCCAGCTTTTCACCCACCAGTATCCCCCAGCCCTTCTCCACAGGGCTGCTCTCAATGAGTTCTCCCAGTCTGTAATTGTGCCTGGGATTGCCTAGACCATTATTATATGGTGTGCCTGAGAATTAGGGACAATCAGTGCTCTCAGATTGCAGTCCTTCCCCCTACAAACCAACAATTTGATCCATGGCTGTATTGTGATGAGTTGGTTGTTTTGCCCCTTCATAGCCCAACCTAAAATGTGTTTGGTGGCAGAAGGGGGGGTAGTCATTAGGTCAGCTGAGAAATACATTGAGTTAACATGTCTCCTGGACAGCATGAACCTGCAGTTTCTGTGTCTATTATCAGAGGAAAGGTGAAAAGACTACTTGCCCTCTTCTGGGTTTGAGAGTCACCTCTGGGGCTGAAGTCTGGAGTAGTGAAGGTGTGATGTGCCCTTTCTTCTTCCTCCCCACTGCTTTGAATTGTGAGTAGCTCTTTGAACAGAAGACTGTGAAGTAGGATCAGGTAACTTAAACATGAAAATCACCTACATTAGATTTGATAGATCCCTGGGTGTTTAAACCTGGAACATTACCTTCCCAACCCTTTTGTTTTTCCCCTTTAATTTTCATATCACTTAAATTTCCTCTTTTTTTTTTTTTTGATATGTAACTGACTGCTTCTCAGATTTGGCACAACTTTTAGGTCATTTTGCTACTGCTCTCTCCAGCAAAGTTAGCTGCAGCAGAACTGTAGAGATCATTTAAAAATCTCTCTTCAGGCCAAACTTCTTGATTTTCTCTTTTTTCTATGACACAAAGCAAGACTGAACTAAAAATAACAAGCTGTGAGCTTTAGTGTTGTTAACTGCTGGTTGAGCCAGGTCACACTGCATGTTTTTAAGACCCAACAGCGTGCAGAGAGATTTAATAGGGTTTAAAAAAGTTAGATAAAAGCTTTTTCAATTATCAAACTAGCATTAGCTGTTCAATGAATAGCTCCCTACCTTACTCTATAACATACATTATAATTTATTTGAATTATTATTATTAATAGGATCCCATATTTTTTTCTGCATAGCTTTGCAAGGAATGTTGCATGAAGTGAAATCCTTCTTCAATCTTTGGAGAGAAAATATTTTCCAATTAAGAGAAAACTTTGGAAAGTGGTAGCTGTCATGGAGAAGAGTAATAAGGAGAATGGAAGAGTGAGAGACTCCAGGTGTTTCCTGGACACACTTTTTTGCTTTGCCTATAAATAGCAGTCTGTGTTTATGCTTACTGATGCTTTGCAGAAAAAGCTGCAAGTGCTTAATGGAAAACTTTGTACCATGTTCTGTTTAGACTCAGATCTGGTTTTATACATTTTCAGTGTTTTCCATCTTTTATATTCTATCTTGACAGACATTTGTATAGTGGGACATTAATCTTTTTCCCTCTGCTTAATCTCTCCATGAGAGGCTGTAACCCACTTTTCTGGAACAGCAAATTAAGTTTTCTGTCTTGATCTTGAGAAGGTGAAAGTGCTGGTAAGGCTCAATATCACTAATGCCCTGATCAACGTTTGTTCTGCCCCTTAAGATAATTAGTCTGGTTTTTGTAAGAAGAAAGTAATTTAGATGGATTGCTAGATGAGGTCCATCTGCCTTTTGGATCACAGGTACAAAGCAGTTTGGGGGAGTTGTACAGTGCCAAAATCCCCACTGAGAACATTCACTATAATGCTGGCCCGTGCTGGTTAGCATATCCCAAAAGAAATTTGCTGATGTTCATTATGTTTTTCTAATTGGGGGTGTTTGTATTGCCCTAAGCTGGTCCTTCAGCTGGTGGATATGTCTCTCTGACTGTGCTCTGAGCATTTATGGGCTCTGTGCACTCCAATAAGTTTCTGTAACTTGGAAGCCTGTGTGCTGTAGTGAAGATACTAGACAGGAATTGAAGATCAGAGGGGATCAGGGGGACCTGCAACAATCAGGTAGTCTAACTGCCTGAATGCTTCAAGGCTGACCAAACATTAAACCATATTGTTAAGGGCATTGTTCAAATGCTGTTTTTACCATTGACAACATTATATACCTGTGTGGGAAAGCAAAATGAGATGCCATTCACAATGGGTTCTGCAGCTTTATCATCCTTCTCCTCCAAAGATCAGACTCCATTACAGTTATGTAGTAAGACAGCTGTGTTGCAGTTCTTACAATGACTTAATACTGTTATTTGGCTTTTTTCTGTATTCTTTCCAGTGTTTCTTATCCATGAACTAAAGTTTCAGAACTGCCAGCAGCACCTGCAGTCTTCAGTAAGCCAGTATTAAGTATGAGAGTCCTTGACTGAGGAGAGATTTCTTTCTGCACTGAACTGAACTGCTCTGCAGGTTTTGCCTGACCTGAAATGAAAGCATTTCCAAAGTAATCTTCAGCCACTGTGCCATAATCTATGTACATACAGAGTGGGGAATTAAGAGGCTGGAGAGCAGCCCCACAGAAAGAGATTTGGGTAGGGGTTCTTATCCATGGTGAGTTGAAGATGAGTCAACAGTGTGCCCTGGCAGCTCAAAGGGCCAACCGTGTCCTGGGGTACATCAAGCACTCCATTGCTAGCTGGTCGAGGGAGGTGAGAGTCCTGCTATGTTCTGTGCTGGTGCAGCCTCACCTCGAGCTCTGGGTGCAGTTTTGAGCACCACAATATAAAAAAGATATAATGCTACTGGATGGTGCCCAGAGGAGGCCACAAAGACAGTGAAGGGTCTAGAGAGGAAGCCCTATGAGGAACGGCTGTAGTCACTTGGTTTGTTCAGCCTAGGGAAGGGGAGGCTGAGGGGAGACCTCATCATGATCTGCAGTTTTCTGACAAGGGGAAGCAGAGGGGCAGGAGCTGATTTTCTCTCTAGTGACCAGTGACAGGAGGTGAGGGAACAGAATGAAGCTCTGCCAGGGGAGGGTTGGGTTAGCTATTGGGAAAAGGTTCTTCTCTCAGAGAGTGGCTGAGCACTGGAACAGGCTCCCCAGGGCTGCAGTCACAGCACCAAGGCTGACACAATTCCAGAAGCATCTGGACAATGCTCTTAGACACACGCTGTGATTTTTGGGTTGTCCTGTGCAGAGACAGGAATTGGACTCACCACTGATCCTTGTGGGTCCCTTGTAACTCAGGAGTTTCTATGATTCTATGTGAGAAGAACTTGAATTCACACCTTTGGTACTTAGGGTTGTTAGTGTCTAAATTTAGATGCACATCATATTTTAAGGAAAGGCTACCAGCTGCCCTGTTGGTACCTTTTTTGTTTTGACATGAACTTGTTTACATTTTTCAGCAATAGGAATAACTTTTGTAGATAGTTTTGCCCTTATTGTTTAGTTCTTACTTTGCAGTTGGGAGAAGAATGTATTTGAGAAGCATATGATGTTCTTCAGGACTTAACCTTCAGGCCATGCTATATGCTCCTTGAAGGTGATAGTATACACATTCTTATAAACATATATGGTGTTTAGTTTTAAAACAATACTAAATACCAGTTTACAGCAAAAGAGCATAATAAATTGCTTTTTACCTTTTACATGCTGAACACTGGAAAGCTTGGATAGATCTCATTTCTCTGAAACAAATAACCCCAAGTAATATAGACTCTTCATCCATAAACTGAAGGCTACTAAGAATTCCAGAAGGAACACCTTCTGAAAATAGAGAAACATAGAAATGTTATGTGACTCATAAATATTGCTTACATAGAAGTGTTATGTAGAAATGGATGTAGAAATGAATGTGTGCTATTATAGAACTGTAGATTCAGGAGTAGTAAGAAACTGTCTTTATTTGTAGCATGCTGTGATACACATTTATACACCTTTAAGTAGGTCTTTCAGTGAGTATTTCCTTCTATTTGCTAGTTAACAGTTGTACAAGGTGGGGAAAGTTGCAGATACTCTGTTACAACGCTGTAGGTTAAGCATCAGTGAGCTAAGGTCAAATAGGTAAGGAATCACACATTAGAACCAAATGAGATCTGAAAGTGTCTATTAAGAAAGGCAATGCTGAAGTATGGGCAAGATACAGTAATGAAAACAAGAGTGGCCATTTGTAATCTGAATTCTTTGCAGTAAGACTTTTTCAGGAAGGATCCAGATAGAGAGTATTGCAGCTTGTGCCTTCTAGCTGTGATAAGGAAGTACAAGGAGTGAGCAGAGGTATCTAAAAAAGCCAATATCCACTTAAATAAGCCCAATGTAATCTACATCAGTTGTATAGTGTAGGAGTTGAAGAATTCTTGAGGCATTAGGATCATTTTAATAGCCTAGTATATGCTTGTAATACTTAAAAAGGAAAAATCCCTTTTCATCTGATAGCTATAACTAGATTTTATAGAACCTGCATAGTAAAAAAGTAGTGTAGATATTATTTCAAACTGATTTCTATTGATTTAAATTAAGATATTTGATTTATAGCTTCCTTGCATGAGTCAATGATCACTAAACACTATTTATTTGGTACTTCTCTCTTGTCTCCCATGCTTTATCTTGTTTTATTTCATCTTGATCCTCTCCATTTCACCACCTCTTCTTGTCTTCATTCAATTAGATACTGGAATAGGCTGCCCAGGGAGGTGGTGGAGTCACCATCCCTGGAGGTTTTTAAGAAGAGGATAGATGTGTTTCTTCAGGGGATGATTTAGGGATAAGAGTTGTGTAGGGCTATGGGTTGGACTAAATGATCTTGAGGGTCATTTCCAACCGTAGTGATTCTGTGATTCTGTCCCTTCTGTTTAGCTCAGTTGCCTTATCTAAGTTTTTCTGTCCTGTATTTCAGTCCCTGCTTATTGCTCCTTGTGCAGTAACTTTTGCACAGGAAGGGTCTGATAAAGCTTCCTTCCCCCCATTTTGCTGTTGGCCAGCCTGTTGTCATCACATCTGTAAAATACTTGAGGTCATTTAACCACAAATTGGAGCCTCTTCTGCACCTCAGCCAAATATACATGTAATATACATATAATAATGTAAGTAACAAAATTTGATGAGAAGTCTTTTGTCTGGAAAACCAAGAGGAAAAAAGCAGGAGGCAGCAAAGCTAAATCAAGGTTATCCCTTCCCTGTAACCTTGTCTCTCGGTGTGCTCCTTCATTATACAGCAGAAACGTGCTTGCAGTTGCACAGCTCTGGGGGATGCCTTTGCAGAGAGCAGCTTAGCTTGATCCATCTTGATTTATGAGGAGTCATTTTTGTTGGCAGTCTTGAGAAGGCCTCAGAAGTCCCAATCACCTTCCTTTGCAGGCAGACCTGCTGAGCCCTGTGGGAAGCACCTTTTGTGTCTTTCCAGTTTTCTGTCATACCTGATTACTGGATGCCTGTTTGGTTACTCTGGCCTGGAGCTTTGTAGTGGGTTTGGAGGTGAAAAGGATATGGTGACAGGGAAATTACTAAGTCTATTTAATTTCCTGGGGTTTTTTTGTGAGTGAGTTTTGGATTTTGGCAGATGTAGCAGTAGAATTTGGTGCATGAGAATGAACTGGGTGTTGAACCTTAGGTAAAAAGTGGGGAAGTGGTTTGCTTTGTGCTCAGTGTAGTGATCTAGTAATGTGGTAAACAGACCCTCCAGATGATAAAATTGTGCTTAATTGATGCTGACCCTTGAAAAGTATTGTAAGAAGATACACTTGACTTCAATCCAGCTGTAGCTTTTTTCTTAGGGGAGATGTTTAACTTCACCAGTTTAGCTTTACTCAATGTTATGTAATTGCTGGCTTTATTTTAATATAGACCTTAACATAACTGAGCTATGTTGTGACTGCAGAAATGTTGAGAGTGCTTCTGTAGCACTAAAACCAAGTGCTGTCTCCTGTTATTTTTTCAGTAATATCCATATATGAAGAGATTATCTTCTTGTAGTGGTTTGTTTTCATTTTATCATTATAACTTTGTTTCATTCTTCCATGCCTGAGGGTTTATACTGAACTGAGTTAATTGCATCTTCTGACAGTGAAATTAGCTGTTTTCGTGTGTCTCATAGTTATTCTTTGTTTCTTATGAGATGGCAAATCATTGATTTTCCTCTTTGTCTTGCTCATTGGCATAAATGTCAGAGGTGCTAAGAAGGGCAGTGTTGATTCACTTAGAATTAGCATATTTAAACAGGCTTATTTTTGTTTTGCCATGGAGAATGGACACAGGAAATTTTGTTCTAGTGTTACTTCTGCAAATGAAGGGATTCAGTAAGAGATTGTTGTGAAGCAACAACATTGTCTGTAAACTCAGATGAACTCCCCATCATGATCAGAATAATGAGAATAACTGAACTTAGTGATAAAATAAGAGGTAGACATAGGCTCCCTTTCTTCCAAGGAGAGAGAAAAACTGAAGTATACCTGAAATCTGCTTATTCCTATGTGGTGTCTATATGATGTGCTTGGGAAATGTTCAGATACTCTGAAAAGGAGTACAGAGAAAACTAAGAACATTAGAAACTAAGTTAGGATTATTTTTGTGCACTGTGCTGTCTTTGCACTGTCTGGTCTTTATTGTTATGACCCATATGTGACCAGATAAATACTTTCCAGTGTCACTTCTGTATTGATCTGAATCTTAGGAGGCACCAAATCTAAAGTGAATTTCAGTTTTCAAGCAACAGGGAATAAACAAGATCAATATACAAAGGCAGTAATTGAGCTTCTTTTGATGATTCACACACAGCCCCATAGGTCCCAGTTACACACAGAACTCTAGAACATGGCCTTTCCTTTGCCCTGTGCAGTGGTTCTCAGCTGGGAAGAGTGGGACTTCAGGGCTTATGCTGAACTCTGAAATCTCTGCAGCCTCAAAATGCTAGTTTGGCTTGAGAGTTGGAAACACAGTTAGAATGAGCTAGATTGTTGACACACTCAATTCTAGCACCCTAGAAACTGACTGGCTGGAATGCAGCTTTGCACAAGGGACCTGGGTGTCTGGAGGACACAAAATGACCATGAGACAACCTTGGGCCCTTGCTGCATGGAAGGCTGATGGTATCATCCTTCTGCATTAGGAGGAGGGTTGCCAGCAGGTTGAGAGAAGGGGGTGAGACCACACCTGGAGTACAGGGGCTAGCTCTAGGCTTCCCAGTGTGAGAGAGACATGGGCATACTGAAGAGGTCCAGTTTGAGGTCCCTTCCAACTCTGACAATCCTATGATTCTATGAAAGGCCAGTGAGATGGTGAAGGGAGTGGAGCATCAAGCTGAGGAGGAAAGGCTGAGAGACCTGGGGCTGTGGAGCCTGGAGAAGAGAAGGCTCAGGGAGATCTTATCAGTGTCTATAAACACCTGACACAGCTAGGGTCTTCTCAGCATTGCCCAGTGAGAGGAGCAGAGGCAGTGGGCACACAGGAAGCTCTTATCTGAACATAAGGAGAAACTTTCATATTGTGAGGGTGACCAAGCACTGGCACAGGTTGCCCATGGACATTGTGGGGTCTTCATCTTTAGAGACATTCAAAAGCAGTCTGGACCTGGTCCTGGGCAACCAGCTGGAGGTAGCCCTGCTTGAGCAGGCAGGTTGGACCAGATGACCTCCAGAGGCGCCTTCTCACTTCAAACATTTGTGATTCTCTTCTTTCCAGTATTTTTCCTCACTAGTTCATCTAGAATTGTATTAAAATCCTCTACTAATAATCTCAGACATGGACAACTCATTATAAGCCTAGGCAGCATCTGCTTAAAGCTGCTTTTAGCTCTATGTAGTGTTGTTGGGAGGTGAAAGCTCCTTTGTGCTGCATTCCCTCCCCTTGTAACAAGGAGAAGATTTGAGGAAGGGGTCAAGGGAGATCTGTAGTCTCCTTGTATCAGCATCTCTAAATTGCTGATGTCTACAGTTCCATCTTGCAGCAAATTCCAGAGCTGCATTTGCAGTACATGCCACCTGTAGTGGCAGTGGTGGTTGCTCTGCAGAGACCTGAATGACTGCTGTTTCAGGAGCTGTCTTTAATGTCTAATACACTCTGAAGGATCCAGTGAGGAAATTTGCATCAGGTGCCATCCAGATTGTAGATGAATAGAACATTTTCATAAATGTATTTAAAAAACAGCAACAGAATAGAACAAAACATTATGGGCAATGATATACCAGCCTTCTCCTTCTCTGGAGACTTTCTAAACCCTCCTAGACATGATCCTGGGCAACCTGCTGTAGGTGACCCTGCTTTAGGAGGAGACTTGGACTAGATGATCCACAGAGGTCCCTTCCAACCCCAACCATGCTGGGATTCTGGGTTTCTGTAGAGCTCTTTTCTTTTAGTGCAATGTTGTGGCATCTCCATAATTAATTCTGTGTTAGGTATAAAAATGCTTGACACATTAATTGCTTACTTGTGGATATTCTCACTCTAGGTTTACCAGGACTTTTTTACAAGGACTTGATGCTCAGAAATAATCCAGACTATTCAGTATATCCCCAACTGAATCAGGTTCTGACAGAGGCAGGCATGAAAAGGATGTGCTTCTATTTCTGTCCTTTTCCCTTGTCCAGCTAGCCTTCATCTTGCAGTGTACCATTTCCTGAGGCTGGAGTAAAGCCTTTAAGATCTTGTTGTAAAGTGATTTTGATCTTTCATGCTGCCAAAGAGCTGCAGTCTTTGGTCTTACAGTCTGATGTCAGTGCTGAGTGATCCAAAGGGCTGTCAAGTTGACAAAACTACCAGATTTTGAATTTCTTCTGTAAAGAATAGAGATTACTCTAGGGTGGGCTTGTTGATCTTAATAATTCTGGAAGACAGGAGGTTCAAAAGTGTGCATACTGCCAGGTATCAGGGTGCCTTCACAATAAAGAAAATGTAAAGGTGGTGTTGCAAAATGAAAGCATCCAGGATATCAGCTCATTGTTTGAATTGTGTAGCTGTTGTCAGGGAGCAGATCTGGGAGGTAACCAAGCTGGTGGTTTTTACTAACTGCAAACATTACAGCTGACCACAGGTCTTGCTGAAGTGTTTCTGCCTGGATTATTGAAAGATCTCTGTTGTTTAAGGTGATGAGGGACAGATGTTCCCTCTTTGAAGAAACAGTCTGTACACTTCAACAGCTACAAGCTTTAGAAGCTTTCTAAAATCAATATATTGGCAAATCTTTATCTGCATGATGCTGCAAGGCATTTCCTCCTTGTTAAAAATCAGCATCACTGAGCCAGATAAGCTAACTTGATAATTAGCATTTTCTCTTTATAGTAACACTTTGCCAGCAGCAAGCAATACAGATGCTAAAGGTTAGGGTGTGCTAGGAGGCCCCACGTAGCTCTGAATTTTGTTAGAAGTCTTAGAGCTGGAGTCACTTGGTTTGCAAAGGAAAAGTCAAGTTCTCTTCCAGAGCCATGTGGCAGTGGGGCAGTTAAATGGTGTTAGAAGCAGCCCTTACCTTTCCAATTGCTTCTGGAAATTACCAAATGAGTTGGTGGTAGAGGCATGAAAACTGGAATTTCAAATTACAGATTAATCACAGGGACATTTTCCCAGCCTTTACAAATGCAGTTGTGTCTCTTAATGAGGGAGACAAGCAGAAACCTCATCTAAAAATTAGCAAACCAGAAGGAACTTGGACAAAATTAACTTGCTGCATAGATAAATCTCTGGGTTACCTTTTTACTTCTGTAATTGTGAGGTAGTGCCTGTATACATGTCAGAGAAAGAAGGGGAAATGATGATAAGTAAACTGCCCTTTACTTGGTCTGATATGTTTTCATATCCTCAGGTGAGGCCAACCTTCCTAAGTAATAGCTATTAAAAACAAGAGCAAACCTAAGACAAAATCCAGTGCTTCAAAACCTCTCTTCAACCTTTAACAAAATAATGCTGGAAAGCCCCAAACATAATATAATGGAAATTGAAATACTCAGGTGTCTACAAACAGATGTGTGTAGCCCTTCATGCCAGCTTTCTTTCAAACCCCAACAACCTCAAACCCCATTTGCTACTGTCCTGAGGACCTGATCTGTTGTGGGAGATCAGGGAGCTCTCAAGAGAATTTAAAAGTAACTCTGAATTCACTGTGTGCCATGCCAATGGCAAAAAAAATTGAGCCTGGTGTATTTAAAAGTTGATCTCTTGCCCAGTAGCACAAACAGCAATTTTCTTTTGCCATCCTTATCTTTCAGAAAGGATATGGCAGAGTAAGGAGAATAAATTATGTATCAGTAGCATACAAGAGAAGGAAGGCATATGGAATAGGAGAGGGAGAAGGAAAAACAAAACATGAAGACAGTAAAGGTCATGGGTAGTTTTTGTGTTTCAGAACAAGTATGCAGAATTGTTTGTTTTGTGTCTGATCTAGTTTTGCCTTGAGTTTGTGCAGATAAATGTCATCTGGTCTGTTGCTGACTGATGGCTCAACCCTGAGCTGTTTCTGCCTTACCTCTGTGACTGCTACAATGTCACTTTTTTTTTCAAATGGCAATGTAGAGAATAATATTTACATAGATGTCTTTATTTTTCCAGTACTACCTTTGGCTTCTGTGCAGTCTTTCAGAGTCTCAGAAATGACATTCTCTGTCATCCAAGTCTACCTTTTCCAATACCTTGTTGCTGAAAGCTGTCAACACCAGCTTCTGGGAGGTTTCAAAACCTCCTGCTGGGCAGTTGGGCAGTGTGTCCTCATCAGGGCTCCTGGTCCTTCCAAGTCATTTTGACTTAAGTGTTGAAAGAAATACAAGGACAGCCTTCCAAAATGAGCACTGTTGCCCATTTCCTTGGCACTCCTATGGGTGATCATAGAAACAACAGAATACTTGGCCAGTCCAGTCCCAGAGGTACTGTATCTAAAAGGGTTAGGGTCCCAGCCCAGGAGCTTTTGAACAGTTGGAGAATTGTGTATTTAGAAGTGGTTGTTTATTTTGTATTCCTAGTCTGAAAAGGGACATGATGTAGATGCTATTCTGGGAGTCCTGTCTTGGGAATTCTCAAAATTGGAGGCATGAGCAGCTGCCCACTACCTCATCAAACACAGTCTGAGAAGAATGGGAGATAATTTGATGAAAGATATCTACTTCCTTGGGCTGAGCTGTGTTAGTAATCCAAAATATTACAATGATGAAAGAAGAGAGCCTCTGACACTAAATTTAGATCCCAGCTTAACATGCCAGAAGCCCAGGACTGCTCAGACTTGAACTATTGATTTGGGCCCATGTCCAGTAGAACTATTGTTTCTTTCTGCAGGTAGAAAGCAGTTTTGCTCAAGCAGCAATAAATACAGCTGAAAGTGAGCCAGAATTTGCAAAGTTCAGCTGACCAGTGGATTTACTGAACTAACCTAAGTGTTATCTTCCCTTTAAATATCTTGATATGTAACTGTTAAAAGTCTCTAAGGAATAGTCCTCTCCTCTTTTTTTCAGTTTCTGTTTCTCTCTTAATTAGTACTCTGACTATTCTATGCTCTCAGCTGAATAAAAGCTGATGATAATTGAAAGAAAATCTATTTATAGAAAAGAGCTGAACTGCAAGGTATGTATTAACAAAAAAGCTACATAAGAACTGAGCAGGAGCCAAGTCTTGTATTCAATGTTTTTAAAAGGAAGAGCTACTGATTTCTTTTTTTCCCCCCCAAATACTGATGGATAGGGAGCCTGGGATTTTCTTGGATCATACATTCTACTTGTAAAGTTATAATTGTGTATGGAAAATGAGGAGAGGAGGAAGGCTGATGATCTGTGTATATATATGCTGGCACAACATGACGTTGGGTTCACTGGAAGCAGGAGTTTGAGAGGACATCATTAGTAACAACAAGAGGCAAAGCTGCATGCCAGTCACACAGATGATTTCAGACCTATACTGACTGACCACGTTTCTTTTGTGTATTTTGCATTTGCTGCCTATTTGTGATTGTGGTTTAGAGAATTGAAAGTTATTGTTCATATTCCCATGTCTGGAACTGTACAGGGCCACGAAGGACTTTAAGGGACAAAATAAGCAATATACCAAAAAATCTATTCTTTCAGCAAAAATGCTTAGTGTACTAAAGCAATGTCATAATGTCAAATAATGTGCAAAATAATAAACTTTTTGGGGTTAAGAGACATGGATTTATTGAGGGTACCTCTGACTCCTGCTCTCAGCAAGTGATGTGTTTCTGCACTGGATGTCTCTGGCTAAACAAGAGGGATGGACACCTGCAGCAACCTAGGAGCTTTTGCTTTCCATGCAATGTGTAGCAAAGTTTCAGTATCTAATCCTGAAGGAGCATGGCACAGAAATTCCAGATGGTGAAAGCCCCTTTTGCATTTTTTTTCCCCCTTTTCTTTCTTTCCTTGGTATTCTGGTCTGGCTGTTTTTAGCTATTGAAGATATGAAGCACGAGTTTGATGTAAAATCAGCTCTTTGAACCTCACCAAAAATGCAGAGCTTTTAAATGGCTTCAGTTAGGGAAACTTAAGTATTATTCAGCACACAGAAATAATATCAACTTTGCATGTAAAAGTGAACTTGAAGAAGTTTGAGATTAGAGATAAACCTTTGGAAGTTAAGTACAGTATGAAAATTGCCTACTCATATGCATAAAGATATAATCTTGATCACACATAGTTCTGTTGTTTCAGGTTATCTCTTTCCCAGGATCTTTGCCTTGCTGTGTACAGAAGGAATAGTGCTTATCTAATGAGCAGCTTGCTTTATTTTCCTTTTTTTTCCCCCTTCTTAATGTTTTTTAATGTGTAATCCTGTGCCTTACTACATACCATTGAGATCAGGATTTGAGGTTGAAGTGGTTATTTTCCTCTTTGCCATTTCCTTAGGACTCATCACTGCAGTATTTCAGTGCTTCAGATGTTAATTGATTTTCATACCACCCCACTGAGATGGGGAATTATTATTAACCAGGGAAGTGGAGCACAAGGAGATTGAGGTCAGCAGTATTGCTCAGTTTGGATGGCAGGTTTGAGACACCTGTGTCCCCAGTTATTATTTTGTTAGTATTCACATAAAACTCTCAAATTCCTTTTCCTGGCAAGTGTGAGGAGTTCTGCATTTCTCCATATTGAGTCCACAGCTGTAAGGCAGCTGTAGAGAAGGGAAAACTCAGGTGACCACTCCTGGAATTTTTTGCATCAGTGATTTGTCTGGTATCACCTAAGCAATTTTGGACAGCAGTAGGAAAAGGATCTGAGTCTTAGCACAGCATTAAGATGTCACACCCTGAGGGTTTTTTCTTTCTTAGCCCATTCTTCTGGCTCCTACCATACTACAACAAAGGAAGCAAGGCTGTACCTGGAGGAGTATCTTCTACTCCCTAACTGGAATTCATCCCCAGAATGAGTACACTTATGACAACAAATGAGTAGAGGTCCCTTTTTGGAGTGTGTGTGAAATGTTCTTAATGAAAACCTAATTCCTGATGTACACACATAAGGACTGCCCTACACTTCTTCATTTTGAGTGCCTATCTACTCTTCTTTTTCTTTTAACATCTATTGAATATAAACATTGTTCTGTTCTCATCTGTATTTCTGTCTGCCTTCTGGCATCAAATGGCCACATTTAGCAGCATCTTTATAGTTTGAAATGGCAGCAGTGTCAAGGAGTCAGTATTCCAATACAGTTGCTTCACAGCTGCAGAAGTGTAGCTGTTTTAAAAGTGGAACAACTCCAAGTAGAGAGCTTCTTCAGTAGAATGTCAGCTGTCATACAGTTGACATGTGAAGATAATTCTTTTCCTCAGTAGGATGTTGCTTCTCTGAGTTAGCAGCACAGAAATGATCATTAGAAGTGACAAAGATCATTAGAAGCCTGAATGCTTTGATAGCCATCTTACCTTAGCTTTTTTTCATCATAAATTAAATGACTTTCAGGAGAATAAAAATCCTCTGAAAACCTAAATGAGAGTAAGTGTAAGCTCATCTGCTGTGGGGACTCCAGATATCAGCCATACCAGCAAACTCTCTCTGCAAAAAGCTAGAAACTTAACCAAAATATTTCTCATTTGCTTTAAGAAGTAGTTCTACATTGATCTTCACTCCAGAATGATTTCTTCTCTTAGATTATAGATTTCTATTTCAGATAGCTGTTGTCTTTTGAGAAGGAACTAATTCTCCTGCCTTTCAGCTTCAATTTTATTTTGGGTCCATTTAATTGTTTTCCTCTATTTTTTTTAGAAGCTTCTATTGTTAATGAGGCTGAATTAAGACTGCTCCAGGCTCCTTTTAACTCAACAAAGGTGAATTTGCATTTGGGCCTTTACACAAGTATTTTTTTGGTCCTACCATGGGCATCTACCTTGTCAGCTTCTATGTTCTCAATTATATCTCAGTTCAAGAGAAGTTGGAAATAGAGGGAAGTCAAAATCAATTTCCCAGCTTAACAGAAAAGCTGTGTATGTGCTGGAGGTGGTGACCTTCCTGTAACTTTCTGTAAATTGCCTGGATCTTGTTCAGATTTGTGCTGAAGAATTAAAGTAACAGATTTTTATAATGGACTCTCTTAACTGTGCTCTACCAGTAGATCTTAAGTGCTGTTTAAGGCATTTCCTCACCATATAACTAAACTGTCAGAACAGTCTGGGAAGCAGACCACAGTTATTTAGCCTCTCTTTTGTTTGAAAGCCATGTAAATGAAAATACTCATTAAAGTATTAATTAGATAGATATAATAGAATGATTTTATATATAATAATGATTAGAGAATGACTTATTACTATTTTTTTTCTGTATTTTGTTGATGGGGATTTAGACTCTGTGGTTAGTTTTGGTTGCTGATAGCTTCATGATGCTTAGTTGTCCTGAAAATCATGATGACAAACCAAAAAGTATTTCTTTTCTTCAGCAGTACCAGTTAGCATAATGAAAACACCACTTCCTTCCTTTGCCTAGCACATAACAGCATGCCTGGGATTTTACAAACTGCAGATCCTGTTAGTGTCTTGGTCTAAAGAGATTAGGTGGAAGGTGGAACCATAGTTTAACATGGAGGGTGAAGAGAATCAAAGGAAATGAGAACACAGATGAGAACAGAAAATTATTAGATAAAAAAACCCCTCACAACTTTTGATTTGTTTTTCTTATCTGTGATACTCAGTTGAATTCTGTTAGAAAACATATTAAAGTGCTGTTTATGTTTGTTGAGACTGTAGCTGTTTTCTTAGCTGCCATTGAAGTGAATGGAGAAATGCAGTGATGAGATTTCATCTCTGGGGTAGCCTGAGTCAGCCCAGGGTGATGTCTTTGTGTGTGTTGGTTATGGATGGGCTCAAAGGGAAACTAGTTGGGAATTGCTGTGAGCTTCTGGCTGAGCCCCACAGCCAGCAGCTGCATTTCTCCATGGCATGGACTTACTGTAGAGGCTTTATGGGATTAAGAAACCACCCAAATTTGGGAGATTACCTGGTTGCTGACTCCAGCAGGTCTAAAGAAGCTTTTTTATGGAGAGTCCTGGATTACAAACTCCAATCTGAGGGTTTAAATGCTTTTCTATATCTTGTTTTCAAGGTAAAAGTATTTATAAAGGATTTATTTTCTAAGTTGCAGGCAAGGGTTCTGTTGAGTTTTCCTTTAAGATTACAAAGGTGAAAAGCACCATTTGGTATTTACCAAAGGTACTATCTCACACTGAGGGTAACTGGAACCTGAAGATAATTGATTAACTGTTGTAGTTCCAGCTCTTGACATTGTAATACCACTTCCTCATACACACAGTGGTATTTCTCATGTCTTATTGCAATGATTTCCATCTTTTGATAGAAATGCAGCATCCTAAGCAATTGCTTCTTTATCTACAGAGCCAGATATGTCTAGGGAACAGCTCAGTTGCCTAAACGTGGGCATTTGGTGTCATTTTAGCTGTCTGTGTATATGCAGATCATCCACATGGAGCTTGCAGAGATGATGCAGCACTTAGAGCAGACTTGCATCCTTCTGCAGTACCAGCTGCTTACTAGGGAAGGTTATCTTTGGGCTTTTAAAGTGGCATCTGACCCCAGTGTTTAGGCACCTGAACTTACCTGTAGTTGGTAGTCAGCATGAAAATGTAATTAATTTGGAGATGGTAGCAGGGGAAATACAGGGCATTTATCTGAAAGTATAACATTTTCTGGTGCTGCTTCTGTCTTTGTTCTTTTAAAGACCACTTAATGGTAAACTGTGAACATTTTAAAGTGATTATTCCAGTTTGTAATTAACACTGGGTTGATGGTAGATTGACATACATTTTAAATGCCCCTGAGCTTGCAAGAGAGAGACAGGGGCTAATTTTCTTTCCTTTTTTTTTTACTCCCAGAGAAATAGGGTAAGTATCAAAATGTCCCTACAATGAAAGAGCTAGGCATTTCCTATGAGTTTGAAAATTGAACTGTAAGCCCAAAGGACAAAACCCATGCCAGCTTGGTCTTGTTGAACTGTCAAATCATTACTGCATAGGAGACTAGAGGATTTGCAGTTTCTTCTCAAAGCATTTTTGGAGGATGAGTCAGTAAAGCAGTTATCTAATGTATCCATGCTGACTGCATGTTGAATTTGATATTCTGTGTTGTTTAATTACAGTTACCAGGCTAATCCCTGGGGATTTTTCTCTCTGTTTTTTGCAGGACTCTGCTCAGGAGAGTGTCATTACCCGAGACATTCACCGCACATTTCCAGCACATGATTATTTCAAAGATACAGAAGGAGACGGGCAGGAATCTCTGTACAAAATCTGTAAGGTACAGTCAGTCCTCTGCATTTTAAAGTGTCTTCCAGATTGTGCTGTGACTGTCTTTTGCCCTCCTAACCCTGTTCTGACCTGAGTCCCTAATCAATGAGATTGGAAAGCTTTATTTAGATTGCATGTGGAGAGTGTAGTGTTCCTGCGGTACTGGATAGCCTGAAGTACTTTTTATAGCCTTTTGTTTGCTATCTCCAAAACTGCATATGAGAAGAGTGAGGCTCAAGCTAGCTTTACTAATGGGCAGTTGGACATCAGAGGTCCACTTCAGGAGAAGAGTGGTATAGTAGAATGTTTTTTGCTCTGCTGGTAGAGAGATTTGCAGAGGAAGAGAAACCCTTAGAGCGAGCTCTGCTCTGAGGTTAAGCAAGAATGTCTCTAGGTAATTACATACAGAACAGGTTAGCTGACCTTTCCATAAGCAGTGTGTGCACAGCTTTTCACTCAGTGCTCTCAGATCACCCCTGATCAAAGAAAACTCTCATTTTTCCAGTTTGCAAATGGAGAAGTTGAGGCACTGAATGATCAGATTTCTCTGGCTTGTGCAGATAGGCTTTTGTTGCTCAGGAGAGATCCAGAAGGTGGAATGCTGCAGGTAGATAGGTAGTTCTCTGGCTGACAGCTGCAATTTTTGTTGTTTTTTTTCTAGCAGTCAATTTTCATTTTACATTTTTTTCTACATGTGGAATAAATGATTGCCTTAGTCAAAGCCATTTCCCTTCCTTTTCCTTGTTACACTGCTTCCACCTCCAGTCGATTAATAGACACAAATGATGAAGTTGTCATAACAAGCAGAAAAGAACGTCCTGCCTTTGGGGTATAATGATATGGATTGCTGTTCTCCAGATAAATTCTGTAGTGATACAGACTCCTATTCAAACAGTCATTTAGGTGACTGTTAAATGTAGCTGCTCAGGTTGCAGATGTTGAAGTTCATTGTCATAAGGAATTCAGATTTAAAAACAAAAAAGTAAAAAAGAAAGGAGCAGAGGGTACTTTGGACCAATTATATTGATTTCTCACTAATCTTGGAGGGCTACAAGAAAGTAGTTCCTGTGCAAATCTTTGAAAAGGATAGCTAGGACAATGCTGGTAATTGTGGGCTTGTTAGTTTAGTATCAGTTAAGTGAAAAATGATGGAATAGCATTCAGCTTATCAAGAATAAAATGTGAGAAGTATATTATATTGAATGCCTTTGAGTTTACTAGAAATAGATCTTGACAAGCTAATAGAAATATACAGGTTTCATTGGTGAAGGTAATTTTATTGGAATGCTTTAGATCATATAGCCTGCCACACAAAAATGTGTGAGTGCTGGACAAGTTAGAATGTGAACAAGGTACACATTAAAGTATTAAAAACTGGCTAGCTAGCAGGTTCCTAAACATCAGTGTTGAATTAAGTGTATTTCAGAGAAGATGTCAAGAAGATCACTTGTTCATGTGATGTACTCTGGTGAGTCACCTACAAGAAAACAGAAGAATCATTTCTGATACAGACAGGTATCTTGATGACACAGAGGAGAAGGGAATAATAAGTAAAGAGGTGTTAAAGGATGTATAGATGAATCTGGTGGAGGAACAGAACAACCAGAGTAACTCAGTATATTAACAGCTGCTGCAGCTGCTTTTGTTTACTGTGTCCCCAATTAAAGACAGCTACTTCTACCTTGGAAAGAATCTGCAGAAGCTCCATGAGGATGATGAAAGGAATTGGGAACATAATTTGGGAAGAAAAACTTTTTCATCAGTGAGTAGCTCATTCTGCTTTGTTTAATAAAGAGAAGATACAGGAATGAAGCTGTCTGAAGTAGGAGCAGCTTAGAGGAATTGCCTAACAAGCAGGCAGCTTCACAGGGACAGAGATCTCAGACCTTTCTGGGTTTTCTCTAGTAGAAGTGAAGGATTGTACTCGTCTTCCAAAGCTAGGAGCCTTCCCTGCTCTCAGAGCCCTTACAGCTCCTGCAGAAGTTGCTGCAGATGTTGATCCTCTCTTCTTGTCACATATCTAGATAGAGGCCTGGCAGTGCATGCATCAAGTTGAAGACTGCTTTTCCCATGAAGCATTTTGTAGTTGTCTGCAGCTGAATGACATTTGTGGCTTTCTCTTGATATGAACATGTCCTGTACAGCATCTTTGCGGGCAGCTTTTCATTTACTGCTCCAAACACCTTTGTCTCATCAGCAGTCTTTGTTACTGTGCTATTTTTATGTTCTTTTATGTGTTTTATGTGAATATTTCCAACAGCATCAGCCCTAGCACATCCTTCTGTAAGGTTCTGAGAGTGACCTCACCTTCATTCGGTGGGTGACAGCTGACTGTTTATTCCTACCTTTTGCTTTCTATCCATTAGTCAGTTGTTTGATTGCTTAAGAAGACCTTTTGTGGCAGCTTAGTTCACTAAAAAGATTTTGGGAAGGGATCTTGTTAAAGGTTTTCTAAAAATCTTAGGAGATTCTGTTGAGTGCCTCATTCCTTTATGTGCCCAGTTGTTCAAAGGAGGGTTTGGGAAGCATTGTTTCCTGGTAGAACAGCCATAACCAATCTTCAGCATTGAATTATTCATAAGTTTACTGATTTTATTCTTGACAGTTTCCACCTACTTGCCAGCAGTGAGATCAGATGCAACTGCTATGTAGATTTCTAGGCAGCAACTTTTTCTTCATCCTTTCACTTTTCCTTGGGATTCTGTTCTACAAATGACCTGGCTGTCGCCAGTTCTGACTGGACCATGAGTTTATGATTGCTGCAGTGAGTTTTAGAGAAATATTGATAAAAGCTGATTAATTTGCTTAAAACTTGTCATTTGATTGGAAAAAAAAAAATCATGTGTTGAATAATATGTTGGCTCCTTTATATTACTAGGATAACTTAAGAGAGGGGCTGTGCCCTCATCCCCCCCTTCTGAAACTATTTGAAAAATGGGACAATTGAATAAGGCTAGAAGAGGTCTGTCCTAAAGTGGGAGGGTGAAAAGCTGAAGAGCATTTTCTTCGTTCCCCACTGAAATGAGAGATGATCTGAGCTGTCAGATAAAACAGAAAGCCATTAAAAGCTCCCTGCCTCATTTTAACGGCTCTGTCAGTTTCAGTTCCGTCTCTTAATCTCTTCTTCAGAACAGTAGGAAATCGGGAAGATGGAATCTTGCTACAGTTGCAGAACATTGATGTGACAAAGTATCTAAAAATAAACTTTAAGGCTGACGGTGCTAAGAAATGAAAAAAGAGTTCCAGATTCTAGGAGATTTCACTGGAGGACATTGTGTAAGCTAGATGTGGACAGGGCAACCATCTCTGGAAAAACAGTTCTGTTTCTTGTGCCTTTCTGTTTAAATACTAGATAGATTCTAGCTCCATTTAAAGAGCTCATCCACAGTGTTACAGTGCATAACAGAATAGTACTTTTGACCTACTTCCATGAGCACATCTGTAGTTAACAGCTCAATGCTCCAGGGAATCGAAGCACTTGGCTGAAATAGTCCTCTCAACTGTTGGGAGTGGATGCAGTGCAGAATGGAATGGGAGATGCACTTTCTCTCTAATTTTCTGATTAAAGTAACTCCTGTTCAACAACCAACCACTGGGATTTTAATAGGAGAAAGGGACTACGTTGCAGGGCAGTCAATCAGCTTGGCTAGATGAGTGTTCTTACTGGGCAAACTGGGAAAATAGACACGGCGCTTCCCTGCTTGTCTGGAAATGATTGGATTACTTTTCAGAGGTTCAAAGTTGGTGTTAGTGTTTTCCTGTAAACAAAGGCATTATGGAAGGATATGACTCACTGGTATCATGATGGTTTTGTTATTAAATACTTGTGTCCTTGGTTGATCGGGTTTGTAGTTGTTTCCTAGTCCCAGTCACACTTGCCTGAAGGTTGAATGTGCAGGAGCAGTGGCAGCTGCTTTAATGTGGACAAAACACTCCAGTTCAGTCGTCGTTCCAATGTCTGTCTGTTGGTACCCACATAGCAGAGGGAATTATAAACTGTTTTCCTATCATAGCATAATACTGAGTGGGCTCCAATATGGTGTTTTCTGGTTTGGGGTTTTTTTGTTTTTCTTTTTACTTTTATTGCTGTATAATTGAAATTGGAAAATGTCACAGAATCACAGAATGTTAGGAGCTGGAAGGGACCTGAAAAGATCATCTAGTCCAACCCCCCTGCCACAGCAGGATTCCCTAGACCAGGTCACACAGAAGCACGTCCAGATGGGTTTTGAATATCTCCAGAGAAGGAGACTCCACAGCCTCTCTGGGCAGTCTGCGGCAGGGCTCTGTCACCTCAACTGGGAAAACATTTCTACGTGTAT